>QRFJ01000227.1:389912-675902 GCA_006176705.1 Cocos nucifera | reverse complement strand
AGTACCATCCTGTCATTCGACCAAATGAGTCAACAGTTCGCGGCCCACTTCGTCAGTAGTCGGCGTCCACGCCGAAGCTCAGACTCCCTAATGGCCATCAGGCAGAGAGAAGGGGAATCCATCCGGGCTTTCATTTTTCCGGTTTAATACCGCTGCGTTAGAAGTCCGAGACCTGGATCAATCGGTCGCCATGGCCGCGCTCAAGAGCGGCCTTCAGAAAAACGACCTATTGTTCTCCCTGGAAAAAAAGTATCCCAGGGACTTTGCCGATATGTTGGCTCGGGCCGAAAGTTATGCCCGGGCAGAGGAGGCCTTCGAAGCTAAGGATGGTGAAATCGGTGGTAAACGGCTGATCGGCAGGCTGGATAGACCCTCCGAAGAAAGGAAGCGAATTGAAGCTCGGCCACGCTCCAGGACTCCCCCTGGTCGCGAGCAAGTTCGGATTCCCTCTCAAGCTCGGAAGCGGGGAAGCTCTGACGGAAGGACGCGCCGAAGTTCTCCTCAGCGCCGAAGTTCTCCCCGTCTACGACGATTTCACAACTACACCCCCCTAAACACCCCGAAGACTCAAGTTCTGATGGAGATCCGGGAACGGCTTCCAAGACCAGAGAGAATGCGCTCTCACCCTTACAAGCGTAATCCCAACAAGTTCTGCCTCTACCATCGCGATCACGGTCATGACACGGAGGAGTGCATTCAACTCCAGGACGAGATCGAAGAGCTCGTCAGGCGAGGCAGACTAAGCCGGATTTCTTCGAAGGCGGCCCGAGGGGGTGGAAGATCGGCCGAGAACGCTAACGCCAAGCGGGGAAAACCAACAAGAAGATCGGCCACCCGTTGGCGTCATCAACACTATCTTAGGGGGATCTCAGCAAAAGGAAACCAGCAGGCTTGAAGGATCGATGAAGAAACGGAAGATTTCGGAGCCTATAGTCTTCACCGAGGAGGATGGCCAGGGAATCCAACTTCCGCATAATGACGCGGTTGTAGTTTCGTTGAATATTGCTGACTACGATGTACGCCGCATCCTCGTAGATAATGGAAGCTCGGCTGATGTATTGTTCTACGGTGCCTTCTTGAAAATGTCCCTACCTGATGATCGATTGAGCTCGGTGAATTCTCCGCTAGTTGGATTTGCTGGCAACACCGTACCAGTCGAAGGTATCATAACTTTGACCGTAACAGCAGGGCAGTACCCAAAGCAGGCCAAAGCTCAGGTCGACTTCCTAGTCGTAAAGACGCCGTCCGCCTATAATGCTATCCTTCGGTCGACCTGGTTTAAATGCCCTTCGGGCGGTTGTGTCGACTTATTACTTAAAGATGAAGTTCCCTACGAACTATGGGGTTGGAGAAGTCAGAGGAGACCAGGACCCTAGCGAAGTATTGTTACTCGATCGCCTTGTATAAGGGAGATCAGCCCGACCCCTGTCTGGTTGACGGACTGGACGTCCGTGACGACCTCGCTGAAGAACGAGCTGAGCCTGCAGAGGACCTCGTCTCTGTGTCATTAAATGACGGAAAATCGGACCATGTGGTGCAGATCGGCTCCAACCTGGCGACCGAGGTTCGGGAGCAACTCGTCGCTTTTCTCAGAAGGAATGCAGACGTCTTCGCTTGGACCCCAGCGGATATGCCAGGAATCGACGCCGAGGTCATGGAACATCGGCTGGCCGTTGACTCGAAACACCGGTCGGTAAGAGAAAAACTACGCCAACATGCCCCGGAGAGGCAGAAAGCGATCGCTGAAGAAGTAGATAAACTCCTTAAAGCCGGACTAATCCGGGAAGTTCATTACCCGACTTGGGTTTCGAACGTGGTTCTTGTCAAGAAAACAAACAACAAGTGGAGGATGTGTGTCGACTTCAAAAAGCTAAACAAGGCTTGTCCAAAGGATAGTTACCCCTTGCCCAGGATCGATCAGTTGGTAGATGCAACCTCGGGTCATGAGTTCCTCAGCTTTATGGACGCCTTTTCTGGTTATAACCAGATACGTATGGCGCCTGAAGACGAAGAAAAAATAGCCTTCATCACTAGCCGAGGTCTTTATTGCTATAAGGTCATGCCTTTTGGACTCAAGAATGCGGGAGCAACATACCAAGCGTTTAGTCAACAAAATTTTCAAGGAGCAGATCGGCCGCAACATGGAGGTGTACGTAGATGATATGCTCGTCAAAAGCCGAGCTTCAGCTGACCATCTGGCCGACCTTGAAGAGACCTTCAATGCATTGAGGAAGCATAAGATGAGACTGAACCCTACCAAATGCGCCTTTGGCGTAACTTCTGAAAAATTTCTTGGGTTCATGGTGTCGAGACGTGGAATTCGAGGCAAACCCCCTGAAAATCCGAGCTATTCAAGAAATGACCACTCCAAAGACGATTAAAGAAGTTCAGCGCTTGGCCGGAAGGGTGGCATCCCTAAATCGCTTCGTCTCGAGGTCGGCTGAACGTTGCTTGCCCTTCTTCGAGGTTCTCAGGCGACCAAAGGACTTCAGCTGGACGGCAGAGTGTCAACAAGCATTTGAGGAACTCAAAAATTACCTCGGCACGCCCCCGCTGCTGGCAAAACCTGAACCTGGGGAAGAGTTGTTCTTGTATTTAGCTGTCTCCTCGGTGGCCCTGGCGGCGGTTCTCGTTAGGGAAGAAGCAAAAACACAACGCCCGATCTATTACGTGAGCCGAGTCCTAAGGGACGCGGAGACCAGATACTCCCGGATAGAAAAATTATCTTACTGTCTCGTAATTGCCGCCAGGAGGCTCCGACCTTACTTTCAGGAGCACACCATAACGGTCCTCACGGACCAACCAATAAAAGCAGTTCTCCACCGAGCAGACGCTTCCGGAAGAATCGCAAAATGGGCAATGGAGCTCACGGAGTTCGACATCAACTATCAGCCCAGGCCATCAATCAAAGCCCAGATACTGGCGGATTTTGTATTAGAATGCACTATTCCGGACGAAGCCGAACTTGAATCAAGCAAGACAAATACAAAGGCGAGATCGAGCCTTGACGAAGTCGAACCATCACAGCCGAACTTCCCCAAGGAAAGGGCCGACCTCTCTGAAGGCTTCTGGATTCTACACGTGGATGGTTCTTCCAACTCCATTGGAGCTGGTGCGGGGCTAGTCTTGGTCAGCCCCGAGGGAGTTGTCGCCGAGTTCGCGCTGCGCTTCGAGTTTCCCGCTACCAACAACGAAGCCGAATACGAAGCACTGATTGCGGGATTAAGAATAGCAAAGGAGCTAAAAGTAGATCGGCTTCGAGTCTACAGTGATTCCCGATTAGTGGTCGGTCAAGTTGGCGGCAACTTTGAAGCAAGAGAAGAGAGCATGGCGAGATACCTCGGGAAAGTGAAGAGTTTAACCCCGGCCTTCGATAGTTTCGTCATTCAACATATCCCAAGGACAGAAAATGCGAGAGCCGATTTCCTCTCCAAACTGGCCACTTCGGCTCCAGCCGAACTACCCAAAAAAGTGTTTCAGGAAACTCTGAAGTACCCAACCACGGAAAGAATCTCAGGATGTCCTACAGACGGAATTCGAGCCCAGCTGGATTGACCCACTGGTCACCTACCTTAAAGAGGGGGTTCTTCCTCATGACCGAAAAGAAGCTCGAAAACTCAAAAATCAGGCCTTCCGTTACGTCTTATACGAAGGTCAGTTGTACAAAAGGTCGTACTCCCTTCCATTGTTGAGATGCCTTCGACCTTCAGAAGCTAATATTGCACTATGGGATGTGCACGAAGGACTTTGCGGAAGCCATTTAGGAGCAAGGTCTTTGTCGCTAAAGCTACTTCGGCAAGGGTATTATTGGCCGACCTTATTTCGCGATTCTGTGGAATACGTAAAGAGGTGCGACCGCTGCCAGAAAAATGCTAGTGTGCAGAGACAGCCGGCATCCGAACTCACTCCGCTTAATTCACCCTAGCCGTTTGCGCAATGGGGAATGGACATACTCGGCCCCTTCCCGACAGCGTCGGGACAGCGGAAGTTCCTCTTGGTCGCGATTGACTACTTTACCAAGTGGGTCGAAGCTGAACCACTCGCGAAAATTACCGAGGCCAAAGTACAGGACTTTGTTTGGAAGTCACTAGTTTGTCGGTTCGGCCTGCCCCGAACCCTTATAACCGACAATGGGCGACAATTCGCCGGGGCTAGGTTCGCAGAGTTTTGTGAAGGATTAAACATCTCCCAGCGCTTCACTTCTGTGGCTCATCCGCAGACCAATGGGGAAGCTGAGATAACCAACCGGACCTTGCTACAGGGAATCAAAACGAGGCTAGATAAGGCAAAAGGGGCCTGGGTAGACGAACTCTACCATGTCCTCTGGGCGTACCGAACTACTCAGAGGGTGCCAACTGGAGAAACACCCTTCGCTTTGGCCTTCGGTACTGAGGCAGTCATCCCGGTTGAACTTAAGCTCCCTTCCGCACGAGTTGTGGGCTTCAATGAACAGCACAACCCCCAAGACCTCAGAGTCAACCTCGACCTTCTGGAAGAAAAGAGGGAGGAAGCTCGCATCCGGATGTCAGCCTATAAACAGAAGGTGGCTCGGTACTACAACTCCAGGGTTAAAAGTAAGACGTTCAGAGTAGGGGACTTAGTGCTCCGACGAGCCGCTGTCACTCAGCCTCAGAGTCAAGGAAAGCTCGCTCCAAATTGGGAAGGTCCGTACAAGGTAACGGAAGTCATCCGACCCGGAACCTATCGCTTGAAGGAACTCGGAGGGATAATGCTTCCTCGGCCATGGAACTCAGAAAATCTGAGGATGTATCATCAATGAATTTTTTTGTTCTGCGTTTTTGGTTTTTGACATAAGAATCGTGGGATGGCAAGAGAAAAATGAGTAAAAACAGCCCGTTAGGAACAGGAGGAAGACCTCGTCCTAACGCGAGCAAAGTCGAAGACCTCGTTCACCTTAGACGAGATGGGGGGAGAAGCTCGGACGACGGTCCGCATGTGCCCCCACAGCCCGTTAGGAACAGGAGGAAGACCTCGTCCTAACGCGAGCAAAGTCGAAGGACCTCGTTCACCTTAGACGAGATGGGGGGAGAAGCTCGGACGACGGTCCGCATGTGCCCCCACAGCCCGTTAGGAACAGGAGGAAGACCTCGTCCTAACGCGAGCAAAGTCGAAGACCTCGTTCACCTTAGACGAGATGGGGGGAGAAGCTCGGACGACGGTCCGCATGTGCCCCCACAGCTCGTTAGGAACAGGAGGAAGACCTCGTCCTAACGCGAGCACTTACATCAACCTCAGCCAAAGGAGATGAGATATCCTCCGAGCAATCTTATCAACTTCGACCAAATAAGATCCCCCCGAGCGACTAGGCTGACCACGGCTGAAGAGCGCCGACTTCGACCTCGGAAGAAAAACTTTGGCAGTCGCCTTATCCGCACTCCCTTCCTTCAAATTTCGAACTCGGGAGTGGGGGGGGCTAGTGTTGGGGATAAATCCCGCTCCTGCCAAAGTCAAGTTCGATCCCAGCCTGATGTGGTCAATGCGGAAGAACTTCAGTGGACGCGTCCTAGCTGAACTACTACATCCGGCCGAGCTTCTCAGCGGCTGAGCCTCAGCCGAAGTCTTTCAACCAACCAAACTATCAAGCGGCCGAGCTTCAGACCCCTAGCGGCCGAACTCCTCAAGCGGCCGAACTATTTATTGCCCGAGCCCCTTTGGACTCCGAGCGACCGGGCTTCGGCCGAGACCCCGGCGGCCGAGCTTGTTTCAACCCTCTTAGCGGCCGAGCTCCCCGAACTCCTGTCCAGCGGCCGAACTCCCCAGCGCCCAGGCTCCGGGCCGAACTCCTTCGGACTCCCAGCGACCGGGCTTCAGCCAGACCCTTGCGGGAGCCGAACTTCCCCAAAACCTCCTCTCGGGCCGAGTTTCTACGGAAGCCGGACTCCCTATAGACTTCTTCAATGGACGAGCTTCTCAATGGCCGAACTCCTTATGATGGATTCCTGCAGGCAATCTCGCTACGGTTACACAACAGCAATAACGATCGACAATAACGATCGGCATTTATCAGCAATAACGATCGACAATAACAACAGCAATAACGATCGACAATAACGACCGGCATTGATCAGGACGGTTATAATAAGCTCCCTCTATAAAAAGGACCCTCCGGATACCTTTACGACAGATTCTGAAAATCCTTTTTTTCTCCTCCATATTCTGTTGAGCACTCCATTCCTGTTGACAGGAACTAACTTGAGCATCGGAGGGTCTTGCCAGAGCCACCCCCACCGGTTCCGAACGAGACTTTGTTTTGCAGATCTCCGGCGGCAGCCTCTTCGGCCTCAACTCTGGCGACGACAAGTTTTGCAGGTCCCCGGTGGCAGCCTCTTCGGCCTCAACTCCGGCGACGACAAGTTTCTGCGTCAACAATAATATTCACATCTATCCCGGTAAACTGAAATTCAAGGTTGAGGATGAGGATAATAAGAATATCGCAGCGCTTGATAAAGAAAAGTATATATGGAATCCTGAACATCACCATTCGCTAGAGAAAAATGCTACAAGCATATATGAACAAATAAAGGAAGCCCTCACAAGGACTTCGAGAGGAAGGCAAAACGTAAGGCAGTTTTTCGGAATTAACACCGTTGAAAATCATCAAACTCCGTGATACAACAAAATTTATCAGACTCACCCAAGAATTAACGAAAATAAATCTCCAATAATAGCTCGTAATCTCACGTAATAGCCTATAAGCAAAAGTCCGGCTATGTTTCCAGAACTATTGCTTCATAAATTCAAAAAACTCATGATCTTCCCGAATAAGGAAAGACTAAGCTAAATTAAAGGTAATATTCCAGAAGCCGCCACATATTCTTGATCTAGTAAAAATATCTCAGAAACAGGTAAAAAGACCGAAATTGAACAGATGCTCTTAATGATGAACTATAGCTTGAGATCGGAAAAACAGAAAGATAGCAAAAATCTAATTAATATCCAGCAAAACATGCACCAAAACATTAGAATCAAGAAAAATCTATACATTGAGTTCGCTTGCCGAAATCTTGTGAAAAATTATAAGAACCTCGATGTAATTCAGCTAAAATTCCAGCGAAAAGAAAGACGATCCGCAACAGAAAGCGAGATCAGACATATAAAAAAGAAAAAGCCTAAATTTCTGGGCAAGAAAACAGAAGGGTGTGATGAAACCCTAGCTTCTCTTACCCGGAGAATAGAAAGAGGAAGAGGACGAGGAGGAGAGCGGAAACCGAAATCTTTCTCATAGCAAGGACGCGGGTAACGATTAACTTCGCCTCTCTCATCGCGAGGAGGCGGCGGGACGGAGGGAGGGGTTTCGCACGTGGGACGGAGCGATGCCGGGCGCCGTCCACATGGAACCAGCCCGTGAGGCTTGTTTGTTCTCCTCCATTGAAGCTTTTTTAAAAATATATATACGTATATTGTTACCGTCCGCCGTGCCAGTTTGCTTGTATACGTCTCGAAATATGCTGCCCCAAGATATGATTTTTGAGCTGCGAACTGCATGTAAATGGTACGATGCACCATACTGCTCGTCTCTAACGGTGGATTATAGCTGAATCTTTATAAATTGGAACAGAATGATAGAATCAGACCCAAAAATTTTTGAAAAAAAAATTTTCGATATCAAAAAAAAAGGATGGAGTTTTTCATATGGAAGACCTTGATGCTTAAATTAGTGATAGTTTGTGAGAAAAAATAGAGAAAAAAAATAATAACAAAAAGTTCAAGAATTCTTCAATATTTTTATAGAGAGAGGTCCATAAAAAATTCAAATCTTAATATAGAAATAAATATACCTCCAATCATTATTGTTCAAATCTAAATCAATCAAAAACAAAAAAAAAAGATAAATTTGCCAGATTAATCTTCTTAAATCCTATAAAAAATACTGCAAAAAAGCTCTTCTAATCTATGCCAGGGGATCTCGATGTCTATTATTGATGGAGAATCATGGGCTATATTTATAAGCTAGACTAAGAACTCTTTTAAACTTACATAAATTCTTCCTTTCATCAAAGAAGCATATCCATAGTAAAGTTCTTATTTTGATTTGAATCTACGAGTTTTAATCATTTAATATCATCTTAATTATCTTAAATTATCTTTAATTAATTATGTTACAAGTGGACCACATTAAGTTCCTAATATTTAGAATAAGTATAACATTCTTTTACTTGATCCACGTGTCATAATTAAGATACCGAATATGTAATAAACAAAACTGTAATATGGTCATAAACTAACTCAAATCAAAAACTCTCACTTAAATAAGAAATTTCATATTACCGTCCAATACTTATTCTCCACTCAGTATTCGCCATATCATCGAGGGTCGAACACATCACCAGATCAATCAGCTACCATCCAACACTTGTTCTCCACTTTCTAGTCTCAAAATATGTTTACCCCTCTCCCCCAATCCAAAAAAAAAAGGGCATAATGCATGGTCACATGTTGAGAGTTACAATATTCGAGAAATGATTGAGCTTTCATAAATTTGATTTCAAACTTAAACAACTTATTCTCATTCATCTATAACCTATAATTTAGGCTAAGTGTAGTAAATTTGGACAAGACTTTGATTCTAACAAGAATCAAATAGGTTAAGACGAAAAAATAATGTAGATTCCTTGTTTGTTAAATACTTGAATCAATTTCTTATTGGGTTAGAGGCTGTGTGAGAGTGCATAGTCTCCATCTAATCCAATTACAAAATAATTTGGTTCTGCAACTTATAATGGTACTATAATTCATTATCTGAATTTATATAATAAATATATATGGTCTCGTATATTTCACACTTGTACTAAATATGTTATATATTTGTTTTAACATAAGATGATATGATATATGTTGTCTTTATATCTGAATTTATATAATAAATATATATGGTCTCGTATATTTCACACTTGTACTAAATATGTTATATATTTGTTTTAACATAAGATGATATGATATATGTTGTCTTTACAATAAGTCTTCTTTATATAGTCTCTTTCCCTTTGACTCTCTGATGCTATCTTAGTACAAAGATATATTGATTTGAAGAATCGAATCTGAAAGATCAAGAAACCAAGTTGACTACACTAAATTCCGCAGGATTCTAACGCTATCATACTAAAATCATCATAACTTTCTCATCTGATATCAGAATTCTTTTTATGATCCCAATTCGGAAAGCTCTTTCTAAGCCCTATAAGATATAGTTGATTTTGCATCCTAATTTTATTATTTGATAAATCAACAGGAGCCTGAAAGATCCTATACTACTTCATCTTTTAGTTTTTTTCTATTGTGATTAGGATTAATATTTTAAGTCCTTATTGAAGTTTGTTAGTATTTTTATTCTATAAATAAAGCCCTTTAAGCCAATATTGTAATCAGATTCTTGAGTTATTGAATTAAAAACTTCATAAGAGAGTTCTCTTCTTCTCCTTTGTTGTTTTTTTTAATTTCATGTGTCTTTCTTCTCTCTTTTTCAATAAATGCCATGCTATAGATTACGTTAGTTGGTATCAGAGCTTCGCTATCCTTTAGTAGTGATTTTCTCCTACGGTCTAGATGGTGGGTGGTGGTTGCAAGAAGAAATAATCTACAAATTAGATGGCAATCCATGATAAAATCATGCAACGAAAATGGGATCTGATGATTCAGTATGAAGATTTGAGAAGATAGATGATGGATCTAACCGCATGTTTGGCATAGTTAGAACATCGAAATGCGAGATCTAAGACTGAACTAGAAGATCACAGATCTGATGAAGATGTTTCTGATTTTGAGAATCCCTTTCATCGGAGTATTCTTAATTGCCAGTGTGAAGATAGTGGTAATTTTTTTGAATGATCAATCTACTGATTCTATTCCATCAGAGTAGATCTACTTGAATATTTAAGTAATTTATAAATAAAGATATTTCTCGATTGGCTAGACTAGATCGAGCGTATCTTTGAATACAAAAAAGTACCTGACGACAAAAAGATAAAACTTGACATCTTAAAATTAACAGAATGTGCTTCTATTTGGTGGCAACAATTGAAGACAACTAAGGAGCACAAAGACAAGTCCAAAATTCAAGACTGAAAGAAGATGAAAAAGGAGGATCTACCTCAATCAAAGCCAGAGGCCGGTATCAAACGTTTATTGAATTTTTCTTGCTTGCAGGAAATTATGAAAATTCTGAACTCAAGAATGCATTCTTTCCAGCTTGAAAAGTATGACACAGGCATCCAAGCATAAAGACATCTTGATTTGAAGAATCAGATTCGAAAGGTCAAGAAATTGGGCTGACTACACCAAATCCTATGGCGTTTTGATGCTATCGTACTAAAATGGCCATAACTTTCTCATTCGATATCAGAATTCTTATTCTAAAAGTTGATTTCGAAGCCTAATTCGATTATTTGATAGATCAATGGGAGCCTAAAAAATTCTACACTAGTTTATCTCTTAGTCTTTTTTTTATTTTGATTAGAATTAATATTTTGAGTCCTTATTTAAGTCTGTTAGTATTTTTACTCTATAAATAAGATCCTTTAGGCTAACATTATAATTAGATTTCTTGAGTTATTGAATTAAAGACTTTAAAAGAAAGTTCTCTTCTCCCCCTTTGCCATTCTTCTATAGTTTTGTGTGTCTTCTTCTCTCTTCCCAATGAATGTCGTGCTTAGGCTGCATCACTCTTTTCACATATAAAATATTTTACAAGATAAAAAAGCAATTGAAATATATCAGCAAATAGTTTCACTTGTATATCTTATAGTTAATTGGAGTGTCTAGATTTTTTATTTTTTCGCTCTCTTCGAACTATCTTTCGATATGGAGTGTCTTGCAAAAAATTATTATGGCCTATTTGGTATTGCTATTTCTTCTTTTTTTATATTTTGTATAAAAACATCTAAAAGAATAGACTAGAACAAAAAAACATGCGATGAAAAATAGACTTGAGCTTTTCGTAGCAAAGAATTATTACTTTCATAACAAAGTGAAGATAAAAGCAAGGAATGAAAAAAGCTTACATCATTAAATTGTAGAGAAATAAAACATAAAAACAACAATATTACCATATAAGCCCTTATTTTATGCAAGAGCAAATAAAGATCGATCCCTTTGTCTATATCTTCTCATGAATTAGCATTTGTTTATTCGTACACTATAATCCTATTACTCATTTATATTAATTTCATAGTCCTAACAATCAAACACCATAATTCAAAGTCCTTAATACTCTCAAAATTCTAATTATTAGATAGAAACCTTGTTGATTGCATCCAATAGGTTACCCCCTAAGTTCGATCCATCCAATTTGACCAAGAGACTTGATCAACTAGACCTAACCACCATGATGTGCCTCTAGGTAAATCAAGAGGAAAAAAACACTATTATACCAAATTATCTTAGATAAATTAAGAAATTCATTAAATATAAGTTAGTTAATGACTTCTCAATCCTACAAATTATCAACGAAGATTTAGTAAAAGTAGGCTCTAAACTAAATCCCTACTTCTCTTGCCACATTTGACATAACAAATTAACCAATCACCTCATATGTTACACAAAACCAAGTCCCATACATTTATCATTATTACAGCCAATCCATCTGTGCTTATAAATGAACATCAGAAAAAAGTCCACACTGACCAAAGTTGGCTCCGGCAGGAACCCTCCAATGCTTAAGTTAGTAGGATGGACCGGTCGAACAGAAAAATGAAAAGCAAGAAAGCAAAGTTTGCTCTAAGAGTATTTTTTTTGTCTTACCAAACTAATCAATTTATCTTCCTTTTATAGATGTCGGGATAATAACTGCTTAGCACATGGGTCCCACTTTTTTCTAGTGTAATGTGATCATGGGTAGGTAATTAGAACTATCCACTAATCATCTTTGTCCACTCTTCTCGGGAGTGATTTTGTAGAGCCAATCATGTGCCGATGAGCTATTTTAGAGAACCGTCAGTCGGTCGGTCGGTTTGGCACCGACCAACCATCGATCAGTGGAAAGGCCTGAAACCAATCAACTATCTATCATATGGAGATCGATCAATCATCGATCGGTTGAGAGGTTAGAAGCCGATCGATTGTCAGTTGAGAGGAGAACCTGAGGCCGACAGTCATCTTACTGATTCTCGATCGATGGTTAGTTGGCCAAAAGAGGCAATCCGATCATCATTCGCCAAGTCGATCGCCTATCGGATGGTCATGTGTTGACCCTCCCGGCATTATATCGACGGAATAGTTAATGGATCGACAAGTGATGATCCTTCGGCGAGTTTTTTCCATGTCGATAATCGATCAGATGTTAATCATCATTCTTCAATCGACTGAATTATTTGAATGCCGATCATTGAGTTAGTCAGTGGCAGTTTGTCGATTATCTATCATCAATCATCGACTGATGATCATTCGATGATCAGTCGATCGTAAGTTGATGAGTCAGGCGATAGATTAACAGTCCCTAATAGTTGTCCCCCATGCTCAAGTCTGATGCAATGATTTCACATTTTGACCTAAAGCACCGAACGTAGGGGATCAACACGTGGCATTGCCTCGAACTTCGTTCTGCCATACGTCATTAAATTTCCATGACATTCGATAAGGTTACTGTTTGATGCTTCAAGGATCTCAATGGTCATCATCAGAAGTCGCACAATCATGAGACTCGAGAGATTTGATGTTTGGCCGATCTTTGGCCAACATGTGTCAGTATTTGGTGAGACTTCTATGCATCTCGACCATTGGTGGATCCTATAAATATTGGACCCCCTCCATAGGTTCTTCTTCTATCGCTTTTAGTAGAAGCAGCTTTTGGAAAGTCTATTTATTTTCTTGCCTTTTAGCTTTTAGGTTTGAGGTCCGAACCTTCTTTCTGACATCCTCTTGTCTTTTTCTTTTTATTTTGTTGAGTCACATATATGGCTGGTACCCATAGTAGTTCGTCGCTGGGTCCGACAGTCAAAGCATCCATGTTGATATATCAGTTGTGAAGCAACTTTGGGATCAATATCAAATTTTAAAAGACTTTCGGCTGTTGGCTTCTGACCCCGACAGTCGGATGATTTCACCTCCGTCAGATTTTATTGCTTTTTACTTAGAGAACCTTAGATTTCCTATTCTGAAATTCCTTTGAAACATCTTTAACTATTATCGTGTGTGTTCGATCCAGTTAGCCCCAAACTCTATTAGGCTTTTGATTACTTTTACTCTATTGTATCGGTTAATCTCGACAAACCCTTAACTTTCTTTGTTCATACCCTTCTTTGCTCTTTGACCCCATCTGAAAGCTAACGAATGGTGATACTTTACCCTGAGGTGGGGTCTTTCCTTTATCACCAGTCTTCCATCATTCATTCATGATTGGAAGATCTAGTTCTTCTTTATTTCATCCCCTACTTCTTAGAGTTTTCCATCGATATGGGGAGAGCCGAACGTCCTTCCGAACAAGAATAGTCGGATAGATCCGATCGATCGAGAGAACTTTCTTTGACTAAAGGATATGAGAGTTTCTCTGTAGAAAGAGCTGAACATCAAAGAGTCTCTGTACAATGTCGAACTTGGTCTGACACCATTTGTAGGTATATATAGTATCTGTGATTTTAGATTTTCTTTCCTTTGATCGATTTTCAAAATTAATCTGAATATGTTATTTTGCTTTGTAGGGATGCATCCTCCTCTCAAAATTTTCGTGGATGAAATCCACCAATTTACCACTCGAAAGAGGATGGTATCTGGCATCGGTCCGTTGCATGCGCTGAAGAAGAGTCGGGCAGTTGATCCTTCGATTGCCCCTAGCTCCACTTATGTTTCTTCAGTGGTGCCTTATGGAACTATCGGCACTCCTGTCATCGCCCTGCGTGCTTCGATGATGATCATTTTTGTTAAAGCACCTCCGATCGTGTAACGGTCGAAGGAAGACATCATCATCATTGATGCTCTGGCTGTTGCTCCTATGTCGGAAGCTCAGTCGACTATTACTATGCTTGCTCCATGATCAACTCCAGTTCATCGGGGGTGTTCATCATTTCCATCCATGCTTGAGTGGATGTCGATGCCTACCGAACAATCATCCACTAGAGAAAAAAAGAAGGCACCAGTTCTTTTTGCGTCGGCTGGGAGTGATGCTTCCAACTATAGATATAGACTCCGAACGAGTTGATATTTGGGTCTTCGATGATAGATTGGCTCTTTCTAACCCTTAGTTGGTGAGGAGCTTGGTTCACGCCATTCTTCTTTCGATCGATCGGGAGTCAAGGAGGAGTCAAACTTTGGCCGAATTATTCGACTCATTCTATCCAACTTTTATTGGGATAAGTCGGTAATTTATTTTGCCTTTCTCTCTCCTTTTTTTTTGACTAACTTGATTTATTTTCTTTGAACAGTGGGCTCACGATATTACCAAACTTGAGTCAACCTACCATAGAATGGCCGATCTTTGACGTATGTGTTTTGACTCAGTGTTGGTCACAAATGTTGAATGAGATTTGGCTATCCGTCGGTTGGAGGAGCTAGAGAAGGATGCTTCCGCTTGGGAGAAAAACTTATCTGATGAAGTCTCCTACCTCAGAGTTGAACTTGGGTCGATGAGATCCAAACTTAAGTCGGTTCGATTCGACTTTAGGTTGGCTCAAGAGAAAGTAAGGGCACAGGAGAGTCACATCAAGAAGAAGAAACATGATATGAACAAGCTGAAGAAGGACCGCGATAACTGAACCCAGAAGGCAGAGGATTGGTGTCACAGGTGGCAGTCTGGTGATAAGAAGGCATCCTCAGTCAAGGTGGAGATCCAGACTCTATAGCAAATTCTCTATCGGGCAAAAGAGCTAGGCATCGAGGAATTTAAGACCTCGGACAACCTAAAAACTTTGATCCTTCAAGGAAGTGAAGCATCTTATTGGATCGAGTTTGATGATGGCCGAGATGTCGTTAAACAACTCTTTTCTGATCTTGATCTTAATAGCATTATCGTCCTCGGTGCGGAAGAAGAGGAAGAGGGAGGCATCCCTGATGCTGAAGAAGAGGAAGAGGGAGGCGACGACAAAGCACTTGGCAACCTGATGAAAAATGGTGCTCCCATTGCTGCTTCTGCTCCAACTGAGTCGACTCTTACAGTTTCGATCGAAGGCATTTTGATTTTCTTTGTGCCGACAGATGCAACTCCTCAGTTGGCTGCTGAAGTCCCATTAGAGGCCAGGGAGTTGCTTCGATCGAAGCTGTTTTACTGATTGATATTGCATCGACTACTAAAGTTGAAGTTGCTTCCGATCTAGTTTCAGAGCAGTCGATCAACAGATAAACTTATACTTTTGTTTCTTTTTAGGACTAAAATCCAAACTTTTGTAAGGACTAAAGTTCATTTTTGTAACTTTCTTTTTACAGTAATGAAAGAAAACTTTGATTTGTATTTATTTTCTATCATGCCAACTCATTTCCCGATTGTTCGTCAGCTTCTGATTCATCTTCGCCAAATGACATTCATCCTTTAACTTAGTGTCATTAGATGAATGAACTTTGTTCATAAAAAACTTTAATTGATCGATCGTAATCGATCTTTAGTCGGCTTTATTTAACCAACTATCGACTAGCTTCTAAACTGGCTTAAAGCTAGATTTTTCAACTAGCCATTACTTAGTCATTTGTTGAGTTATTCATAGGTCGGGGATAAGCCAATCTTGGGTTGGTTTCTAACCAACTTATAGTCAATTTTTTACCAACTTGTACTTGAATCATTGAAGTGCTTGATGGTCGGGTGCAAGCCAACTATAGATCGACTTCTAACCAACTTTTAGTCGATTTTTTATCAATTTATACTTGATCAATTTGCAGAAGTGCATGACGATCGGGTACAAGCCAACCATCCCTTGATTTGGCAATAGCCAAATCGGTAAGGGTTGTGTTCTTTACGTGTCAGGGCAAACCAACTATTTCACAATCAAAAGTTTGATGCTTTCCTTCCCTTATCATTTCGTATGGAAGCTATGCATCGGCACTGTTTGTTAATTAGTCAGTCAGCCACCCTACTACGAGAGGCCGACCATATCGATCATTTGAGATATCCAACCAAAAGTCGTCAAAATGCCGATCAATGATCGCTATCTATCTGTTGGCTATTGAGTCCTGCCAACTATAGTGTGCCGATGGTTGGTCGGTTGTAATGTTTAACTGATAATTGATCGATCAATTTTTCTCCACTACTTTCGAAATTGCATCAGTTCCCATAAGGTTGATTTATTCAGTTCTCAACCAACTAATACATCAGTTAACCGATCGTTGTTCGTCGAGAAGACACTTCAGTCTTCTTTGAAGAAAACTATGTAAGAAATTTATTTCATGTGTTCATCAAAAATACACGAAGCTAATTTCATTGGTAGTACATTTTAAGGTTGTCAACGTTCCATGTTCAGTGTTTTGAGTCTGTATGCACCAGGTCAAAAGATTTTCGTTACCTAATAGGATCCTTTCTAATTGAAAGAGAGTTTTTCTTGATCCAACGATTTGGATACTTTGGCTTTCCATAAGACTAAGTCTCTCGGATGGATTTCTTTCAACTTGACCCTTCTATCATAGTACCTTGCAACTCTATCGAAAAGTGGCCATTCTGAGTTGAGCATGTTGCCGAACTTCAGGCAACAGATCCAAATCTGCTCTCTGACGATCCAAATTACTTGACTCGTCATATTTTTTAACCCTCATTGAAGCTAGTCCGACTTCGATAGGAATCACCATCTCTATTCCATAGAAAAGATTAAAGTTTCGCCTATCGAAACCCTGGGGGTTCTTCAGTAGGCCCATAACACCAAAGGGAGTTCTTCTATCCAAAGACCCTTGACCTCGTTGAGTCGGGTTTTCAAGCCATGGAGGATCGTTCAGTTTGTGACCTCTGCTTCTCCATTCGACTATGGATGGCTGATAAATGTTAACTTATGTGCAATATGATATGTCACACATAAGTTCTTAAAGTTCTGGTTGTCAAATTATCGACTATTATCAGTAATGATGGTATGCGAAAGTCCAAATCTGTAGATGATAGATTTTCGAATGAAGTCTTCCATCTTACTCTCTATAATCTGTGCCAAAGATTTAGCCTCTATCCATTTTATAAAATGGTCGATGGCAATGACCAAAAATTTTCTTTGCCTAGATGCCGGAGGAAAAGAATCGAGTATGTTGATTCTCCATTGTGCAAACGGTCATGGTGCTATAATCGATGTTAGTTGCATCACTGGTTAATGTTGGATGTTGGCATATGTTTGGCATGGCTCACATCTACGGACGAACTCGATTGCATCTTTTCGCATTGTCGGCTAATAATATTCTTACCGAAGGATCTTATAGGTTAGAGACTTGCCTCCCAAGTGGTTCTCATAGATCCCTTCATGGACTTTTTGAAGCACATAATCGACATCAGTAGGTCCTAGGCATTTCAATAGCGAAAGAAAGAAAGATCGCTTATAGAGTCATCCATCCATCATGACGTATTACGAGGCTGTCCATCTTAAGTGCTTCGCTTTCGATGAGTCATCAGATAGGATTCCTTTAGTTAAGTACTTAACGATCGAATCCATCCAACTCGGCTCATCGTTGATCTGCAATATTTTTTCTATCCTTTCAATACTTGGTGCATCGAGATACTTGACATAAGTTCGGCCAAGCTTATTGGGGGCAGTGATGGTGAGTTGGAAAAGTGCATCGACTCGAGCATTCTCTGCTCTAAGAATGTGTGGATGCTAAAGTACTTGAAGATAGAAGTTTAGTCCTTCACTTTCTTCAAATACTTTTGCATCGTCGGATTGCGAGCTTCGAAGTTGCCTTTAACTTGTCCCGCGATGAGTTGAGAGTTGGTGAATGTCTTTAGCTCATCGACTTCGAGCTCCTTGATGATTCTCAAGCCGATAAGAAGAGCTTCATATTCGACTTGATTGTTCGAAGCTTTGAAGTTGAATCAGAGGGCATACTCAATGATTGTTCCATCGGCATTCGCCAAGATGAGTCCGGCATCGCTTCCAAGGGCATTTGACTTCCCATCGACATGCAACACCCAGATCGACTTATGATCAATTTTAGGGGTATTTTTTATCAACTTACAAATTGCTTCTTGCCCGAACTTGTCATCTGGGATGGTGCACTCGATAATGAAATCGGTCAGAACCTGGGTCTTCATCGACGAGCGAGGGTGATAGTGGATGTTGAATTTGCTAAGTTTTATTATCTATTTTGCCATTCTGCTTGAAGTATCTAGTCGATGTAGGATCGACTTCAGAGAGGTTGGTCGGTTAAAACATATATTGTGTAGGCTTGGAAGTAGGGCTGAAGTCATTGCATCGAAATGATCAGGGCATAGATCATCTTCTCAGCCCTTAAGTATTGGGTTTTGGCATTATGAAGTACTTTACTTGTATAGTAAATGGGATGCTATACCCAACTTTCATCTTTTCTGACCAGAACTGAACTAACAGCTTCATCAGATGTGGCTAGATATAAGTATAGAGGTTCTCCTTCCATCGACTTTACTAGCAATAGAGGAGTTATCATGTATTTTTTTAGCTCTTTGAAGGATCATCGATATTCATCGGTCCAAAAAAATCCTTAGCCTAATGTAGAGTTTTGAAGAAAGGAAGATATTTTTCAGTAAACTTAGAGATGAATTGACTGAGCATGGCGACTCTTCTGTTAAGCCGTTGCACCTTCTTCTTCAAAGTTGGATGTTTCATATCGATGATTGCTTTTATCTTTTTAGTATTTATCTTAATTTTTCGATACAAAATAAGAAAATCGAGGAACTTTCTGACCGTCACTCCAAAGGCGCATTTGATCAAATTTAGCTTCATCTGATGTTGTCGAAGTGTGTCGAAAGCCTCTTCTAAATCTCAAACATGGTCCTAACTTTGAGTGCTTTTTACTAGCATATCATCGACATACATTTCCATATTTCACTCAATTTGCAGCTTAAAGACCTTATTCACCAATCGTTGGTAGGTTGCTCTTGCATTTTTAAGTCCAAACTATATGATCTTATAGCAATAAATTCTCTTGTCAGTGATGAAGTCAGTATGCTTTTCATCCTTGGATGCCATTCAGATCTGGTTATAGCCTATGAAAGCATCCATGAAACTTAGGAGTCGATGTTTCGATGTTGCATTGACTAGTTGATCGATCTTTAGAAGAGAAAAACTATCCTTCAGGCATATTTTATTCAAGTTGGTATAATCGATGCAAATGCATCATTTTTCATTGACTTTTCTTATCATGATGACATTCGTCAGTCGATCAGGATAATGAGCCTTTCTGATAAAGTCTGCCATAAGGAGCTTGTCCACCTCTTCATTGATAATCTTCTATCACTCAGGACTGAATGGTTGCTTCTTCTGTCTCACCGACTTGATATTTAGATTAACGTTCAGTCGGTGAGTGATTATTTCTGAAGGTATACCTGGCATGTCGATCGTCGACTAAACGAATACATCAACATTGGCTCTTAGCAACCAAATTAGCTGCTCACATTCCATCGTCTGAAGCTGTGACCCAATTTGGATAATCTTAGTCGGATCGTTCTCTTGTAACGGGATGGAGACTAATTGCTCGATCGGTTCACCCCGCTTTTCATCCTTCTGCTGATCAAGTCTTTCTAGTGGTGAAGAATCTTCCGAGTTATTCTCTTTTATAGCAATTGCGAGACAACATTGGGTAATCTGCTGGTCGCCCCACATCTCTTCGACTCTGGCTTTAGTTAAAAATCGAATCAATAAATGATATGTCGACATTATCACCTTGAGGGCGTTGAGTCCCAATCTTTCAAGTATGGCATTGTATGCCGACGGGACTCTTACAACCATAGAAGTCAAAACGACAGTATTTTATCGAGATTCTATCCCCACAGTTAGTGGAAGATTGATCTCTTCCTCAACGTCGATGGTGTCTCCTGTAAATCTAACCAAAGAAATGGGGACTCTTCGGAGTCATTTTGTCGATAATCTTATTCGGAAGAAAGTAGAGTAAACCAAAATATTAGTGGAGCTTGCATTATCCATAAGGATTTCTTTTATATCGTAGTTTGCTATCATCATCGAGACAACGACAACATCATCATGTGGGATCTGAATTTTTCTTACATCATCATCCGAAAATGAAATAAGTTCATCGAATCGTCGCTTCTTAATCGATTCTTCTTTAGACGTTGCCCTCCCGACCCTTGGTCACCTAGAGATTATGTTGATCACCCTAGCCATCAATCGATTTTGATGATTCTCTTTCGACGATAATGATTGGTCAATATGCGGCTGGATCGGACGGTCGAGCCAAAACTTGGCAAGTTATCCCCATCAGATGAGAGCCTCGATCTCATATTACTACAAAAGGAGCCTATAACAGCACATACTATGGCAATGATTTTTAAAACCACTGTAATAGAGTCTACGATAGTGGTTAAAAAGAACCGCTGCTATAAATAAACCTATGACAGTGGTTATAAAAAATCACTACCATAGACCGACCTATGATAATGATTCTTTATAACCACTGCAATAGGTCCGACCAATAGCAATAGTTAACGACAATCACTATCATAGATTGAATCTATAGCAGTGGTTAGAAAAATTACTACTATAGATTAGTCCTATAGCAGCTGTTCCTTATAACCGCTGCTATAAGTCGATCTATGACAGCGGTTATTTATAATCATTATCATATATTTTTTTATTATTTTTTTTAATATTATATAATTTTAAAATTTAATATTCATCTTCATCATTCATTATCTAAATAATTATCATTAGAGTGTCATCGCAAAAGATTGCCTCGATCCGATGGCCCTAGCTTAATTGATCAGAAAAATTAGATTTCGACGATCATGAATGATAATGCGATGATCTGATAGATGGAGACCTTTGATGGATCCAAAAATCTACAACGATGATCTTGGTTATGTTTGTAGCATACTATCAAAATTTTACTTCAATCGGATATCGTTATCTTGATCAATTTAGTATAGATTAAATTCGATCGTTAAATGATAAATGAGTAATCAAAGGATCAGACGGTGTTTGATTATGGGATAATTTTTTTATAAATAATGTTGGCTACTACTTTAATCATTTTTTTATGATGGTGATTATAAAATTCAACTCGTGAGATTAAGAATGATCTAAAACTATACATTGTCTGATAATCATTCTTAAACTCCGTTGGTTGTTATGCTCGTGCTTTTGTAATATCTACTTAACGTGAATAGTTCATACAAAAATGCTTTGAATTTTACTATCATCGCCATATAAAATGATTAAAATTATAGCAAATATTATTTAACTAAAAAATTATCTCATAATCGAACATCATTTAGCTCTTTGATCGCTTGTTTCTAATTTAACGGTCGAAATCATTTCGTATTAAATTGATCATGATAACGATATTTGATTAAAATAAAATTTTGATAGTATGCTACAAATATCATCGAGATATTTATTATAGATTTTTAAATCGATCAAAGATCTTCATCTATCAGATCATCGCATCATTATTCGTGCTCATCGAAATCAAATTTTTCTGATCAATGAAGCTAGGGCCATCGGATTGAGGCAATCTTTTATGATAATACTTTAATGGTAATTATTTAGATAATAAATGATGAAAATGAGCATTAAATTTTAAAATTATATAATATTTTAAAAAAATAAAAAAAAAATTTATTTCCAACCTACGGCAGCGATTACTGAAAATCGCTGCTATAGATCTATGACAGTGGTTAGAAAATCACTACCGTAGATCTATTACAGTGATTTCTAGTAAACTCTGTCATAGATTTATGGTAGTAGATCAAAAATTACTACCATAAATTAGGTTAAAAATTTTTAAATTTTTTTCCTCCCGTGCGTGCTCTCTCTCTCCCCTCCTCTCCATCGCTAGTGAGACTCTACCGAAGTCCTTCCCCCTCGATCGGCACCACCCCTCCTTCCTCCCCCCAGTCAGCCCCGCCTCTCAATGCTCCCCTCCTCCCCTTTCGCCTCCCCATCCCCGATAGCTGCCACCCCCCGCCCATGCCATGCCACCCCCCTTTCCGCTCGTCCCCCTTCCCGCTCGTCCCCCCTCCGCGCCGGCCCCTCCCCGATGACCTTTGTCCACCCCCGCCCATCCCACCCCCCGCGCTACCCTTCCCATCCCCGACCACCACCGCCCCCTGCCCTCCCCATCCCTGGCTACCCACCCCGTGCCCTCCCCGACTGCCGCCCCCTGCCCTTCCCATCCCCAGCCACTACCGCCCAACCCCTGCCCTCCCCATCCTCAACCGTCGCTGCCCCCCTCTCCATCCCCAACCGCCACCACCCCCTGCCCTCTCCATCTCTGGCCGCCCACCCCCTACCCTCCCCAGTCGCTGCCCCTGCCCTTCCCATCCCCAGCCACCGCCGCCCACCCCCTACCCTCCCCATCCCCGGCCACCCACCCCTGCCCTCCCCCTCCCCTGGCCTCCCCATCATGGCACCCCTTCGAGTCCCTCTCCTCTCTCTCCCCTCTCTCTTTTCTTTTTCTCTCTTCTCTATCTCACTATCTTACTTTTATTTCGTAGGTTACCTCTAGTGCCGTCGTCCTCCTCTAGCATCGTCGCCGGCGACCCTTAGAAGCTTTCGATGCGACCCACTCTCTATAGCCATAGGTATAATTTTTTTTAATTTTATAGTATTATTTATTAATCATGTATATTTATAATAATTTATAAAATATTTATAATAAATATTATAAATATTATAATTATCTGCATGCCATAGTTTTTGGGCCATGCCGTGGTGGTAGCCTTGGATCGTGCCATATCGATGGCTGTGGACTAGATCTGTCAACGGATTAAATTTGGATCGAAACTTGGATATTCAGATCCGGACCTCAATTTTAATTACTGGTACCAGATCTAAATCTCAAATATCCGATAATCTGTACTTGAAGTAAGATTAGAATCCTAAATTGAAATCTCGAATATCCGAACCTCGATAAATTCTAGGACTCAAAATTAAGAAAGAACTAGGGAGAGGGAGGGAGGGGTTTGACATCATCATTGCTCATAGGGAGATTTGAGAATTAAAGTGAGAGATTTCGGCCTGTCGGCATCACTGCGAGGGATGGGGTCCGACCTCGCCTGCGAGGAAGATTGAGAGAGTGAGAGGGGAGATCTATGTAGTAACAAAAAAGGAAATCTCAAAACAAAAATTTACTCCACGATCGATAATATTAATGTATCCAAAAAATAAATGCAAGATAAGTGAAGGGAAATCCTGATTTCCCGGTCCAGGTTCGTTCAGATCTGATCAGATCAAGAGATATATTTCAAAAATTTTTTTCTTGATCTAATCAGATCTTGATATTTTAGATCTGATTCTTATTATTTTAATAAATAAAATAAAATAAGATAAATTAAATCAAATTTAATTTACCTTGATTTGGGTAATCCTATTACCCTTGATGATCCTGATTTGCAGCGGAAGGTTCTGGATCTAGCCACGCAAGCGCCTGGCCTCTACCGGTATCCACTCGGGTTGGATCTGGAGATCCTCTTCTTCTCTATCACATCTCCAAAAATTCAGATCTGGATCTGATCTGGAGGATCTTCAAAACTCTTTTGAAGATCAGCAGTCGTCCTTTGCAGCAGCGCAGCCTTCTTAGCTTTTGATCGCCTTTCTTTGATCTGAATCGCACCAACCAAGGTCCAAAACTCCTTTTGGACGTGGAGAGGAGAGGGAGAAGAGGCTTTGGCATGGAGGAAGGAGGGAGAGGCAGCCTTGGGGCATGGGAAATTTTCAATTGCTCTTTGAGTTGGGCGCAGGGTCTTATTTATAGACTAAGCTGTGATCCAACTCCTCTTCTTCCCAACCAATCACAACCCTTTGTGAAATCAGATCTAAATCTGATTGGTGGAAATAGAGTCCCCTGGATTCCTCCTTAGAGGGTGCCTAAGACCAGTCAAAGTTGGTTCTTAGGAGAACTCTAATTGGAATCCAAAAAGGAGATGGAGTCCTTGTCCAACAAGGACTCCTAGGCGCCTCCAACTTGGGCACACGCCAAGGGTGGCGTGCGCCCCCTCCCTCTCTCCTTGCCAGGTTCTGGCAGGGGACAAGCCCCCACCAGCTCTCCAATAGGTGCATGACACATGTGGTCAAAAGTCAAAGTGTCAATGGTCAACATTTGACCAGTCAAAGGTAGACTTTTGACCAAAGTCAAAGAACAAGAAATGGCAGGTGACCAAAAATGGCAGGTAATGTCTTACAAAATAAGACAACCTTTTCTGACTTGGACAACCTCCAGTCAGACCATATGAAGGCCTCTGATTGAGCACAAACTCCTTTGGCTCAGTCAGGACAACTTATTTATGATAGTAAAAGAAGAACGTTAGGTTCAATCGAGTGCTAGCACGATTTTCTTGAACCTAATTGAATCTCATTCAGATCAATTGAACTAGATCAGTTCAATTGATGATCACCAGATTCAAACCCTTGTTTGTGTGACCCAGTTAGGTTCAGTTCTGTATGGTAATGGGATATGTCATGATCTCTATCATCGACATCATCGAAACTCCTTTCGATGGATCAGAACTCTTCTGATTCGAACAGCTAGAATGATCGATCATCTAAATCATTCTAATTGCTCCCAAAATCCACCAGTGACACCTAGCAGTATATGGTGGCAACCCATCAGAGCTGAATGCGAACCTCTTGGTGCAGCTACCTGTGTGATTAAGTTCTTCTATCTTGAGCCCCGATCAGATTAGGGTTAAGGTGAACTCGTCAAACCCTAGTCTCTGTCATATGATGTAATCATTCGATTCGAGTCCAATGTGAAAATCTAAATAGAAACTCTTTCTATTATTTCACTCTGCCATGGCCATGGGCTTCTGGACTTGATTCTCATGATCATCATAGGGCTGCTCCTCTACCACCGAGGTAGATAGATTCCATCTTGATGCAATCCAGTTCCTACAATGAACATGCTATAGCCAACATACACCTCAGGGTTCCATATGGCTAGGAGACCGAGTAATGGTGTAGTCAAACTATAACACCCTCAAGGTGAACTGCCGATGCATCTCAGGTCAAAGAACCAGACACACTACTGCAGCATCGAGTCAGTCATTGACGAGAAGGTAGACTTCCTAATGACTACTCGAGGTGGTCACGCTCAGTGCCCTCGTTCTCTAACGAGTACCTGTACTCTCGCTCCGGTGTCTCCACACCGTAGACTCAAGACTCATCTACTAAAGAGAAGCGATTGTACACCAACCTTCCGGATCAATCACCATCCTCGTGATGATCCTATGGTCGGGAGCATTTTATGAGTTAATAATGATTATTCATGTCTTAAATTTTCAACTCTTGAAAATATGAATTATCATTACCATTAACTCAAAGGATGTATCACAGACACTAAATACACATATGTGATAGAAAATAACCCATTTTATTGATTATTAGTCAAAATTATAATTTTGCCCCTAGAAGTGTATTACAAGTGTCAGCCAATTCTGGCTTCTAGGGCACATATATCTAACAATCTTCCACTTGTCCTAAAGCCAATTGGCTACAAGTCTAAGTCCCATCTTCTCAAGGTGGGCTTCGATCTTCTGCTGGCCCAACGGCTTTGTAAGTGGGTCTGCCACATTATCTGCGGAGTTGACTCTCTTGACCTCGACGTAACCTTCTCGAGGTAATCGCGGATGAGTGGTATCGCCGCTCAATGTGCTTGGATTTTTGGTGAGACCTCGGCTCCTTAGCAAGGGCTATGGCACCATTGTTGTCGCAGTATAGAGGAATGGCATCTGATGGCATTACTCCAATTTCTGCAGCAAACTTCTTGTACCAGAATGCTTCCTTCGCAGCCTCTGATGCAGCGATATATTCTGCTTCCATGGTGGAATCTGCTATCACCATTTGCTTGGAAACTCTTTCAGCTGACAGCACCACCATTGCACACAAACAGACTCCCAGATGTCGACTTTCGATCATCTATATCGGACATGAAATCCGAGTCTGTGTATCCCTGGACTTGGAGTTCTCCATTACCAAAGACCAACATCATATCCTTAGTTCTTCTCAAGTACTTAAGGATACATTTCACAGAAGTCCAGTGTTCTTCACCTGGATTTGACTGATATCTGCTTGTGACACTCACAGCATGGGCTATATCAGGTCGTGTACATAGCATGGCATACATGAGGCTCCCTATTGCAGAAGCATAAGGGATCTTGCTCATGCGTTCTATTTCCTCAGGTGTGCTAGGGCACATCTTCTTGGAAAGATGAATACCATGTCTGAAGGGTATTAATCCCCTCTTAGAGTTTTCCATACTAAACCTCTTTAGTACTTTCTCTATGTACATCTTCTGTGAAAGTCCTAGCATCCTATTCGGTCTATCCCTATAGACCTTAATTCCTAGAATAAAGGATGCTTCACCTAGGTCTTTCATGGAGAATTCCTTGGACAACCACATTTTGACTGATGTCAACATGGGAATATCATTCCCAATAAGGAGGATGTCATCCACGTACAATACGAGGAAGACAACAGCGCTCCCACTGACCCTTTTGAAAACACATGGTTCCTCTTCATTTTTGATGAAACCAAACTTTTTGATCACATCATTGAAATGAGTGTTCCAGCTCCGAGATGCTTGCTTAAGTCCATATATGGACCTTTGCAGCTTGCAAACCTTGTGATCAGTATCACTGGATGTGAAACCTAGCGGCTGTTCCATATAGATATCTTCCTCAAGATATCCATTTAAGAATGCCATTTTCACGTCCATTTGCCATATTTCATAATCGAAATAGGCTGCAATGGCAAGCAATGTGCGGATGGATTTTAGCATAGCTACTGGGGAAAAGGTATCCTGATAGTCAATGCCTTCGCGTTGACTATAACCTTTTGCCACTAGTCTAGCCTTGAATGTCTCCACATTTCCATCTGCACCAATCTTTCTCTTGAAGATCCATTTACACCCAATAGGTACTATACCTTCTGGTGGATCTACCAAGGTCCAGACTTGGTTTGAGTGCATCGAGTCAATTTCTGACTTGCATTGCCTCTAGCCATTTCTCGGAGTCGATATCTGATATCGCCTCGTTGTAGGTTTTGGGATCATCACCATGAGCACCATTACCTACGAGGAACATTTTCTCTACTTCCTCTGAAATAATACCTAAGTATCTTTCAGGGGGACGGAAAAACTCTTTCCGATCTACGAGGTGGAGGAGGTAGTGTTCTTATTGGCTCAACCTGATTTGGTTCCAATTGGTCCTTAGCTCGTTGTACTTGTGAGACTTTCTCATCAAGCTTGATCTGCTTTTCCAATGCCGCTATCTTGAATAAACTATTTTTCAAGAAAGATGGCATGTCGACTCACAATCACATTGTGGTCTTCTGGAATGTAGAAATAGTATCCTAATGACTCTTTAGGATATCCTATGAATCGAGCTCTAAAGGACCTAAACTCTAACTTGTCCGCTTGTTGTCTTTTGACATGAGCCGGACAACCCCAAATTCTGAGATGACTCAGACTTGGTTTCTTACCGTGCCATATCTCATACGGTGTGGTAGGAACGGTTTTAGAGGGAACCCTATTCAGTAGATAAATTGAAGTTAACAATGAGTGTCCCCAAAGAAAATCAGGGAGGTCTGTGAAGCTCATCATGGATCGAACCATATCCAATAGAGTCCGATTTCTCCATTCTGAAACCCCGTTGAGTTGAGGTGTTCCTGGTGGAGTCCATTGAGAGACTATGCCATTTTTCTTAAGATAGTCTAGGAATTTTTGGCTAAGGTATTCACCTCCTCGATCTGATCGAAGAACCTTAATGGGTTTTTCAGTTTATTTTTCTACTTCATGTCTGAATTCTTTGAACTTTTCAAAAGCTTCAGACTTGTGTCTCATAAGATACACATACCCATACCTAGACAGATCATCGGTAAAGGTAATGAAGTAGACAAAATTGCCTCTAGCCGGCACATCAAATGGGCCGCACACATCAGTATGTACTAGGGCAAGGAGATCTGTGGCCCTTTCCCCATGTCCAACAAAAGGGAGTTTAGTCATTTTGCCTTGAAGACAAGATTCACAAGTTGGATATGACTCAAAAGTCAATGGACTCAATAGCCCATTTTTCTCCAATTTGTTGATCCTATCTTCTGCTATATGACCTAATCTCAGGTGCCATAGATATCTGTCATTTGGACTATCCCTAGGTCGTTTGGCATTCACGTTTTGCTCGATAGTTAGAACAGGTACATCAATATGTAGCTGATAAAGACCATTAATAAGGAAAACCATTTGCAATTTTATTTCTTTCATAAAGAATGTTACAATGGTCCTTAAAGAAGGTAATCACATAAGCCTTCTTGTGCTAAGCATGAAACAGAAATCAAATTCCTGCTAGCTGCAGGCACATAATAACAGTCTTTTCAAAACTAAGTCTAAACCAGATGGTAATCGAAGAGGGTATGTTTCCCACGGCTACTGCAGCAACTCTTGCTCCATTACCGATGCGTAGGATCATGTCTCCATCCCTCAGCCTCCTGCTATCCTCAAGACCCTGCATAGAAGTGCACAGATGAGCACTAGAACCAGAGTCAAGCACCCAACTGGATGCAGAAGAAACCGTAAGGTTAGACTCAATAACGAGCATACCTCCAGAAGGACCTTCCTTCTTGTTCTTCAGGGTGGCCAGGTAAGTAGGGCAGTTCCGCTTCCAATGGCCGTCGCTGTTGCAATGGAAAACACTTTTCTTTGACATCGGCCTTTCTTCTTCGGCTCTGCCTTCTTCTTCTTTGATCCTTCCACCTTTTGCTTTTTCACAGACTTCTTTTTCTTTCCATAAGACTTTCTTTTGGAAGAAGTCCGTTCCATAGCAAGAACTGAGCCTTTAGAACCTTTCATAGAAAGCTCAGCGGTAACCAGCATATTCATTAATTCGGCCAAGGAATTTTGAAGTTTATGCATGTGGTAATTCATGATGAATTGCCCATATGCATCAGTCAAGGATTGCAGAATAATATCGTTCTGCAGATCCAAGTCCTAACTTCACACCGAGCTTCTCAAGCTCTTCCATGTCCTTGATCATCATCAGACAGTGATCTTGGACTGACTGCCCATCACGCATCTTAGCCTTAAAAAGTCATTTCGTGACTTGATATTTGGCTGCGCGACTCTGTTCACCAAACATCTCCTGCAGGTGAGCCAACATTTGGCGAGCAGTCCCGATATCTTCATGTTGGCGCTGGAGCTCATCAGACATCGAGCCCAACATGTAATATCTGGCCTTATTATCTTCGTCTATCCATTTTTCCAGAGACGCTCTCTGTTCAGTGGATGGACGGACTGGTAAGGTGGAAGGGTCCTGATCCAATACATGGGTTAACTTCTCAAAATCCAAAACGATTTTATAGTTTCTGAGTCAATCTTTGTAATTGGATCCGGTCAGTCTATGTGTGTCCAGAATACGTGCTAATGGATTGGATGCAGATATTTTCCTATAGAGAGTCAAAGATTCTAGTTGGATACTGTAATTATGACTTGACCAATTTGTTTAGAGATTTTATTTTAAATAAATTAGCTTTCATTATTTTCTCGGATTCCTACACTCTCTCTGTAAAGATGCAAAAATCTCTACGATTAATGATTTCTAGTGGGTGGTGCGGTCTCACCAACTGACTCATCACCTCACCTAACAGTTATTGGTGATGGTTTAGCCAATGAGTGAACAACTCTTGTTCAATGATTCTCTAATCATGGTGCACCCAAACTTGATCTCTAATTCATGAATCTCATCATATCCGAAATATTGATCCACTCCTTAGTTAAGTCAAACCCACCATTTGCACAGACTGAATTCCTAATTGAGTCTCTCATCGTATCCAAAATATTGAGCCTAACTCATCCTCCAGCCTATAACATCCAATGCCTAATAGACATGGTTGCATCTTTTCGGTGCAACTGAGCCACTGTATCCAGTCGAGAACAATCAGCTCTGAGAAGGGCCCGCACATCTACAATGGTGGAAGGACCTCAGACTTGATCTTTTCTTAGGAAGAATTGATTCAGGTCTCATTAAACTAGACTTGTCATAGTCATAACAATTATGACTAACCTAGTGGCATGGGTTAGCTCAAATTATTGACCACCTCATATCAGAACTGTGTCAATAGATATGGCTAGGTAAGTGAGACCGATGGAAGGAATATGCCATTAACTCATTCAGGTCGAGTAGCTTCCAATTAAAAATCAGTCGATCGTATGTGCCAAACTTACCTTAGACACCAAATTATTGAGCCAGAATCGATTGGGTTAGCCTACAATCCAGACTCTAACCTCTGAGCCTAATTAGGTCTTGCTTGATCATGACTCGATCTTGACCCAGACTTAATCCTATTGGGTTGGTCAATTTAAGCATTGTTGATCCCATCTAACCAACTCTTGATTCGGTTTGATTAACCGCTTAGACCTAATTGAGCTATCCAAGTCCGATCCCAGTATTATGAATATATATTAGATCTAAAATTCTCAATTTTAGATCTAATTAATATTTTATAATCTTAATTTTTAATTAAGTAGGGTTCATAAATAAAATATGCATAATAAATCCTAGGGTTTCAGGATCTAGGGTTTTGCAAAAAGTAAGTTTTGAATTTCTGATTAAGGACGAATGTGCAGCATCCCTACACGTCATAAGAACATCCCATCGAATGGGAGGAGAGGATCTTTAAACTCTTCTTTATTTTTATGACCGGACAGCCAAGAGGAATGCCTTAATCAGGAACATACAACAAAATAGTTTTAGATCTATATCATATATCTCATATACAGAATTAGATCTAATCATGGTATATTTTGCATACATCTCATGTATCGAATCATGCATATTTTTAGATCTAAATTATCTCATAATAATCTAAAAAATTAGATTTAAATTGATCTAATCAAAATAAATTCTAATCTAGATAATTATATAGAACTATTCTACAACTAGTCTAGACATGCATCAATCATATCTCATATGATGTTTAAAATTAAATAATTTTTATTTATTATTTTTTAAATATTATTATAATAATTATAATATTAAAAAATAGTAAATAAATAGATCTAAAATATGATTTAATCAAATTAAATTGAAAACATACAAGAATATTCTATAAAACTATTCTATTTTAGAACTAGTCATGCATATTTTCTAATCTTAAATCCAAATCATTTAATTTTAATTTTTTCTGATTTCAGATCTGATCATATCTCATGTGACATTTGAAATTATTTATTTTTTTAATTAAAATAAATTTAAAATTAGATCTAAATATTTTTAGAATCTTGGCTCTGATACTAGTTGAAGGAAAATCCTGATTTTTCGGACTAGGTTCGTTCAAATCTGATCAGATCAAGAGATATATTTCAAAAATTTTTTTCTTTAATTTAGATCAGATTTAAAATATTTTAGATCTAATTTTTATTATTTTAATAATTAAAATAAATTTAGATAAATTAAATTTAATTTAATTTATCTTGAAATGGATAATCCTATTACCCATTGATGATCCTATAAGCAGCAGAAGGTTCTGGATCTAGCCACGCAAGTGCTTGGCCTCTACCAGTATCCACTCGAATTGAATCAGGAGATCCTCTTCTTCTCTATCACGTCTCTAAAAATTAGATCTGAATTTGATCTGAAGGATCTTCAAAACTCCTTTTAAAGATCAGCAGTTGTCCTTTGCTGTAGCGCAGCCTTCTAGCTTTTAGTCGCCTTTCTCTCATCTGAATTGCACCAAGGATCCAAAATACTTTTGGACGTGGAGAGGAGAGGGAGAAGATGCTTTGGCATGGAGGAGGAGAGGAGAGGTAGCCTTGGGGCATGGGATTTTTAATTGCTCTTTGAGTTGGGCGCAGGGTCTTATTTATAGACTATTTGTGATCCAACTCCTTTTCTTTCCAACCAATCACAACTCTTTGTGAAATCAGATCTAAATCATTGACATCATTGAAACTCCTTTCAATGGATCAGAACTCTTTTGATTCGAACGATTAGAATGGTCGATCATCTAAATCATTCTAATTGCTCCCAAAATCCATCAGTGATACCTAGCAGTATATGGTGGCAACCCATCAGAGCTGAATGCGAACCTCTTGGTGCAGCTACCTGTATGATTAAGTTCTTCTATCTTGAGTTTCGATCAGATTAGGGTTAAGGTGAACTCGTCAAACCCTAGTTTCTGTCATATGATATAACCATTCGATTCAAGTCCAATGTGAAAGGCTAAATAGAAACTCTTTCTATTATTTCACTCTGCCATGGCCATGGGCTTCTAAACTTGATTCGTATGATCATCATAGGGTTGCTTCTCTACCACCGAGATAGATAGATTCTATCTTGATGCTATTCAGTTCCTACAGTGAATATGCTATAGCCAACATACACCTCAGTGTTCCGAATGGCTAGAAAATCGAGTAATGGTGTAGTCAAACTATAACACCCTCAAGGTGAACTACCGATGCATCTCAGGTCAAAGAACCAGACACACTACTGCAGCACTGAGTCAATCATTGACGAGAAGGTAGACTCCCTAATGACTACTCGAGATAGTCACGCTCAGTGCCCTCGTTCTCTAACGAGTATCTGTACTCTCGCTCCGATGTCTTCACACCATAGATTCAAGACTCATCTACTAAAGAGAAGCGATTGTACACCAACCTTTCGGATCAATCACCATCCTCGTGATGATCCTATGGTCGGAAGCATTTTATGAGTTAATAATGATTATTCATATCTTAAATTTTCAACTTTTGAAAATATGAATTATCATTACCATTAACTCAAAAATGTATCACAGACACTAAATATACATATGTGATAGAAGATAATCCATTTTATTGATATTAGTCAAAATTATAATTTTACCCCTAGAAGTGTATTATAAGTGTCAGCCAATTCTGGCTTTTAGGGCACATATATCTAAAATGGCATACAGCCGAGCTAGCTCAGATACGCAACAAAGCCGACTCGGATCAAGATCGAGCCGCCTAGGAGAGGACCCAAGCCAAATGTCTCAGGCATGGAGTCGGCTATCTCAAGCACAGAGCCGCTTATCTTCTGAGTGAGTTGGCTAGATGGATGCGAATATAATTTGATATGTCCCTCTAAGATTCCAACTTTAAGCCCTATGGTGCCGCCATTATCTACTTCGTTCTTCTTTCAAGTTTCTAGATTAACACTCAGATTCGTGTAAGAGATCAGATCTACCACTATTGCTCATCCTTAATTATTTATGAATGTAATTCATGTTGTAGAATTTATTAGATAATATTTTTTGGATGTTTATATCTTGTTGCTTTTGTTTATTGCATTGCATAATGATAGGCCCATCAATTGATTAGTGTACATAATCTCCAACATCTGTACAATTATATGTAATTATACGAATGAGAAAATTATGTACAATGATCAATTGATTGTCTAATTTGGATAGTTTAAAAATTATAAAAAATTATTTACAATGATCAATGATTAGGATTCTAAGAATATTATTTTGCATACATTCAACCTATCCGAACGTCGGAAACTATTGCTAGATGATTACTTCGATTGGTACATAAATTAGTTCCTATGCTATCGACTTAGGTTCGAATCTATAAGGTCACATATATTAGAAGTTGTAACATAATCAAATAGTTAATCGACGATTGAGAATCATTCTAAGGTCAAACATTCAATGCGATTGATGTTTGACCTAATGCAAGTGTTGTAGGAGGATCGATTAGCAATTAGATTGCTAATTGACTCAATTTGATTGAACAATTGGGCTGAGATTAAGTTTACTTAAATTAGATTCAATTAGAATTGATTTAGACTTAATTAAATTAAGTTTAATTAGTTTATTGGATAAGTCAATTGTAAGAAAAAATAATTTCTAGTTGGACTAGGATTTGAGTGTACCTAATTTCTAATTGAGTTAGGATTTAAATCAGATTTGAATATATATGATTTAAACCAAACTTAACTAGGTTTCTAGTTGGACTAGGATCATCCATAAATATTAGGCTTGCATTAATTTTATTTTAATTGGATTAAAAATTAATTTGACCTAGTCAATAAATGGGAATCCTAGTTAGATTGGGATTTCTTATTTTCTTTCTTGCGCAAATAATCTCCAACACCCACCTAATTTTATTTTTAGATTTTTTTTTTTATGATTTCCATGCCTAAGATTGATTTTCCATGCCCTATATCTGGTTTAATTTGAATCAAATCTGATTTGGTTCATTTTGGAATGTTGTTTTGGATTGGATTCTATTTGATAGAGTCCATACAAACTAAAACACCTACTTTCCTTTTGCTCCTTGCTTTCCCACGTCAAGTTTTTTTTGTGTGCCTAATATCTTAGGTTTTTTTCATGCCCCTTGCTCTCTCTTTCATGTGAATTATTCATGCAAATAAGCTGGGAGGCATCCAAGAGTTAGACACCTCCAAAGATACCTTATTTGACTAGATTTTGACCTAGTCTTCCATTCAAATTGTCTCTCCTCCTATTTAATAGGTTATGAAAGTGAAAAATCCAAACATTTTCATGATAAAATTAGAAAGAAAAGGAGATTTGGCATGGGGATTAGGAGCACCAATTATCTTAGAGAAGGCCCTTTCTTTTGGACATCAAATGTTGATGTCTTGAAGGGACAAAGATAAGAGAAGATTGTCTTCTCTTTATTTTTTCTTTTAAGTATTTTTCTCTTATTTATTTTACATAATTTTTATATGATAAAAATATAAGAGAGAGAGGATGAGGGCATGGGGATCTATGCTCCAAGATGTTGGAGCATGAAGATCAATTTTGGACATGATCTGATCATATCTTGATGAGAGAAGGAAAAGAGAAGATGGTCTTCTCTTAGGATTTCTTTAAAAATCCTTCTTCTCTATATTTTTTATGATTTTTCTATGAGAAAAATTAGAGTGTGTGAGATCTGAAAATATGAAAAAAGCCTAGGAGAGAAAGTCTTCCCTTTGTCCTAGCATAAGGATGTTTTCAGGATATCAGTCGTTGATGTCCCAAAATAGAAGATTTATTTTCTCTTAGGACCATTTTCTAATGTATTTTATTTATGATTTATGGAAGATCCAAAGATTGAATTTCTCTTCTAATCCTTCTCTTATTCTTCGTCTATTAGAATGTCCAAGAGATTCAAAGAATAAATTTAGATTAACTATCTGGAGGGATTCATGAGAAGCTAGTACTTCGAACGGATCTTCGTTCGACGAACCTTCGATTTTGTTGCAATCTCATATGGATCTCCTTAGAGACCAGACACGTGTTGTGAGCTTAAAAGTGGCACTCCCAAGTCTTGAAAATATGAGAAGATAGATCATGAAAAGATAAGAGCAAGCCGAAAGAGAAATCAGCTCTCCTAGCAAAGTTCAAAAACTGGGCCAGCTCATCCTGAGACTGAGCCGGTTAAGTTAGAAACTAGGCTGGCTCAATCTAGGACTAGGTCGGCTAGATCTCAAAGAAAAATTCAGATAGAAAGTAGCATTTTTGGGCTATTGGCATGGTACATAACTAAATTGGCTCAGTTCTAATAGTATTTTTTGACTGTTGGCATGGTACACAATTGAGACTGAGCCGACCCAGTCGCAAGTTAGCTGACTTAGTCTGAAATTGGGCTGACTCAATTTTCATGAGTTATTATTTTATGTACGTGGGTTGTTTGGATTTGGAGAGTTTTTCTATAAGCTTAGACTTGATCCTTTATAAAGTATATATACTAGAAATAGGTCAAGATTGTAATGAGGTTGAAATATACTAAATAAAAGCTCTTTTCTCTCAGAAATCTTTTCTTTTCTTCCTCTCTATTCCTTGAATTATTTGATCGTACTTCCACATTAATCTCTGAGAAGTACTTTCTTATTGCTTGGCTAATCACCGACGATCACGTCGATCCATATAAGAAGAGCACGTATTTTCGATAATTGGTATCAGAGTGGTATTGCATGGAAGAAAGGAAGACACCTAGGGTTTACTACATTCAGGATCTGTTGCATCAGATTTTATCCTAAAATTTCTAGTTTGCTTCGTAGTTTTCTCTAGATTGAGGTGGAGATTATTTACATAGAGAAATAGTAATACAAAAGTTTAAAAAGAGGATTTAGGGCTAGTTAGATCTTCTTTGAAAGATAGTTTTGCTGGTGTGTGTGATCGTGAAGGATGTTAGAAATTTGTTCTTGACTTGTTTGAAGTCATGGGATCAAGTGGATTCAAGATGGATTTTGAGAAGTTCGACGGTAAGGAGAACTTTACTCTATGGCAGTAAAAAGTAAAGGATTTATTGCTTCAGTAGAAGATCTACAAGATCTTGACAAAAGAAAGACTGAAAAAAATTAGTACTAAGGATTGAAAAGAGTTGGAGAAAATTGCTTTTAGCACAATCCGGATATGCTTGATCGATCAAGTTTTGCCCAAGGTTTGCACAAAAACTACGGCAAAGGGGCTCTGGGAGAGACTGAAGAATACATTCATGGAGAAGAACATGACGAATAAGCATGGTTGAAGAAATAACTGTATAGTCTGAGGATGTCCGAAGGTGGAGATCTTGTTGCACATATTCAAAGATTCAATCAGGTGTGTTCTGAGGTAATGAGTTTGGATGTGAAGATCGACGAGGAGGATCGAACATTGTTGCTAATATGTTCTCTCTCAGATTCATATGATGGTCTTATAACAACTTTAGTTTATGGGAAGGAGATCCTAAACTATGAAAAGATTGTTGGTGTTTTCAGATCAAATGAGCAAAAAAAAAAGATCTACAAAGAAGATCCTAAGTCTGAGATCTTGGCTGTGAATGAAAGATAGGAAAGATCAAAGAAGAAGACAAGAGAGAAATCCAAGGATAGGTCAAAGTCTCACGATCAAAGGAAGATGACATTGAAATATTATAAATATCATCAATCTGGACACCTGAGAAGAGATTATCCTCTTTTGAGATCAGAAAAAAGGAAGACCAGCAAGAAAGATAATACAGCTTCTATGAGTAGTGAAGAAGATCTGCTAGTTATATCAGATGGATCTACAGAGTATGATACTATGTGGATATTGGATTCAGCATATTCGCACCACTATACTTCTCATTAGAAGTGGTTTGCTATCTATCAGAAGGTCGATGATAGAAGTATCAGCCTTGGAGATGATCACTCATACAAAATAGCTAAAATTGGCTCTATTAGGATGAGGATGTACAACAGGATCATTCGTACATTATTAAATATCAGACATGTATTGGAGTTGAAAAAAAATTAATTTTTTTGGACTACTTGGAGGAGCAGGATTATGCTTTTAGTGGCCAAGCTGAGAGTAAATATCTGAAAATTTTTAAGGAAGCTTTGGTAGTGATGAGAGGTAGAAGACTGAGCAACAATCTTTATAAAATGGAAGGCTTGGTGGTAAATGATAGTGCAGAGGTGTTAGCAGCGGCACAGGAGGAGTAGATTTTATATCAACTGTGGTACTATCGAATGGGTCATATGAGTGACCATGGGCTTACTGAACTAAGCAGAAGAGGTATGATCCCAGTCCTGAAGGAGGGCACAGATCTTTATGAGCCGTGCATCTTTAGCAAACAGCATAGGATAAAGTTTGTCAGAAGTACCAAGCACAGCGAGGGAGTGCTGGATTTAGTGCACTCGGATGTGTGGGGATCAGCTTCTATATCAGCTAGAGGTGGGATAAAATACTTTGTCACTTTCACTAATGATTTCTTAAGGAAGGTATGGATTTATCTGATAAAAAAAAATTAGAGGTGTTTGCTCAGTTCAGAGCCTGAAGAGCTGAAGTAGAGGAGTCAGGAAAATGGGTGAAGTATTTGAGGTCGGATAATGGAGGAAAGTATACTAGCCTAGAGTTCAAGATATACTGTGAGAAAAATGACATCAAATGCCATTACATGGTGAAGATGACTCCCTAGTAGAATGGTATTGCAGAGAGAATGAATCAAACATTGATCGAAAAGGCACGAAATTTGAGGCTGCAAACATCACTCCTAAAGTCTTTTTGGGATGATGCTCTAATATTTTCTTATTTTTTTGTGAATAGGTCCCCTCATCATAAGCTGAATAGAGATATTCTAGACGAGGTCTGGAGTGAAAAGAAGATGGAGCTTGGCCACCTGAAAGTCTTCGATTGCATAGCCTATGCACATGTGAAGGCAATCGAGAGAAGCAAATTGGATCGAAAATCTCAAAAGATGGCATTCATAGGATATCCACAAGGAGTCAAGGGGTACCTATTGTGGAACTCTCAGGCATAGAAGTCAGTGATCAGCAGGGACATTATCTTTGATGAGAAGAGCATCTTGAGGAGGTCTGGGATAGATAGAACTAAGGAAACAAAGGTAAACAGCGATGGCCAGTCAAAGAATGATGGCATGCAGGTTACATCCACTTACAGGAGTGTTTCGATTGAGGTGGAGCTGGGTAGAAAAGTATTATCTCGGATTGAAAATCAGTATGAAGGGCCGGTAGTTCAAACAAATGTGCAAAAGTAGCCACAGACATCAAGCAGAGATGTGCTAGTGAGAGTGGCTTTACACAAGCCCCAGCATACTATTAGGAGATCTGTCAGATACGACATTGATGAGATTATCTCCTATACACTCATCACTGCTAATGGAGATTCAAAAAATTATGCAGAGATCATAGAGAGTGAGAATCATGATTCATGGATACAGGTCATGATGGAGGAGATGGAATCACTCGAGAAGAATCAGACATGACAGCTGGTGGATCTTTCAGAGGGTGCTCGATCTATTGGCTCAAAATGAGTATTCACAAAGAAAGCAATACCTTCAGAATAAGATGGAGTTAAATTTAAAGCAAGGCCGGTAGCAATAGAATACTCACAAAGGAAAGAAATTGACTATACAAAAAATTTTTCTCCTATGGTATGTCATACATCTATTCAAGTTTTGCTGTCACTGGTGGCATAGCATAATATAGAATTAGAACAAATGGACGTAAAGATGGTCTTCCTTCATGAAACTTTGGAAGAAAGAATCTACATTAAGCAACCAGATGATTTCATAGAGATAGGACAGGAAGAAAATGTGTGTTTACTCAGAAAGTCTTTGTATGGCTTGAAACAATCCCCTCGTCAGTGGTATCGAAGGTTTGATAGCTTTATCTTGAGCTTGGATTTCAGTAGATGTGAATATGATTGTTGTGTCTACATTAAGGATGTAGATGAGAAGGTTGTCCTGTACCTATTATTATATGTAGATGATATGCTCATAGCCAGTAGAAGCATGGATGCTGTGAAAAAGGTTGAAAAGGGCATTATTATCTAAGTTTGAGATGAAGGATTTGGATCCAGCTGAAAAAATTCTTGGAATGAAGATTTGCAGAGATAGGTGCAAAGGAGTGCTCCATTTGTCACAAGAAAAGTATGTCCAGAAGGTTCTGAAGAGGTTTGGGATGGAGAAGGCCAAACCTACAGAGACGCCATTATCGAGCCATATGTCTCTCTCTAAGTTATAGAGCCCCCAGTTAGAAGAGAAGAGAGAGTATATGGAACGAGTCTCTTATGCAAATGCTGTAGATATTATGATGTACACTATGATGTGCTGTAGATCAGATCTAGTACATTAAGTGAGCACGGTTACTAGATACATGGCTAACCCTGGGAATGAACACTGAAAAGTATTAAAATGGATATTGAGATATCTGCATGGAATAAGAGATTATGGTTTGATATTTGGTGGGTAGTCGAGAAGATTTGGAGAACAATCTGTGAAGATATGTGAAGGTTCAAATCCTCTGGAAGAGTTTGTTGATGCAAATTATGCTGGTAATCTTGATATAAGGAGGTCTACTACTAGATACCTCTTCTGCGTATATGATGGACCGATGTCTTGAAGATCAACCCTTCATGCAATCACAATCTTATCTACCACAGAGGCCGAGTACATTAGGATAACGAAGGCTGCAAAGAAAGCCCTTTGGCTTAAGAGGCTGATTGATGAGTTGGGAGTGGAGCAGAGCAAGGTTACACTATTCGATGATAGTCAGAGTGCTCTGTTGTTGGCATAGAACCGAATCTATCATGCGCGTACAAAGCATGTAGATATAAGGTACCATAAGATCAGAGAGCTAGTAGAGGAAGGTGAAGTGAAACTGATAAAAGTCCATACCAAGGAGAATTAGTCTGATGCACTCATGAAGGTACTCCCCAGAGATAACTTTTAGAGATGTGTGGCACGGATGGATCTGTTGAGAAGAGATGAGTTCATAAGAACTTGAAAGCACCAAGGTGGAGAATGTGAGCTCAGAAGTGGCACTCCCAAGTCTTGAAACTATAAAAAGATAGGTCATGAAAAGATGGGAGCAAGCCGAAAGAGAAATCAGCTCTCCTAGCAAAGTTCAGAAACTGGGCCAACTCACCCTGAGACTAAGTCGGCTAAGTTAGAAACTAGGTCGACTCAGTCCAAGACTAGGTCGGCTAGGTCTTAGAAAAAAATTCAAATAGAAAACAGCATTTTCGGACTGTTGGCACGGTACACAACTAGGTCAGCTCAGTCTGGGACTAAGCCAATCCAGTCGTAGGCTCAGTCTGAAACTGGGCCGGCTCAATTTTTGTAGATTATTATTTTATGTTCATGGATTGTTTATATTTAGAGAGTTTTTCTATGATCTTGGGCTTGATCCTTTGTAAAGTATATATACTGAAAATAGGTCAAGATTGTAATGAGGTTGAAATATACTGAATAAAAACTCTTTTCTCTCATAAATCTCTTCTTCTCTTCTTTTCTATTTTTTAAATTATTTGATCGTGCTTCCATATTAATCTCTGAGAAGTACTTTCTTGTTGCTTGGCTAATCACTGACGGCCATGCCGATCCATATGGGAAGAGCATGTATTTTCGACATGTGTGTGGCTCCAAAGGCAATAATAAAGTTCAACCATGGAGTTCTCGATCTGCGCAAGGTAAGAGATATGATCTCTCCTCTTACCTAGATGTGATCTAGATTTCAGATCTAGAATCATTCTAAATCTAGGGTATTGATTTGATCAATACCAAACTCTTTTATTTTCAAATTTAAAATGCATTATGACATGTTATAGATCCTAATTGTAGGGTTTAGTAATTTGATTACATGTATTTATTGATTAAATGGTTTAATTGTATGTTCTGCTGCATTAATTTCAAAAAAGTTTTTGAAATTCATGCATGAAACCCGGCATATTTTTCATCACTTGTGAGGCGATCAGACATTATTCTCATAGAGCCTAGAGATTGGTGATTGATGGATGTTGCTGTCAGGGATCGAATGTGGAAGAAGATATGGATAAGTGTATCTTAATTATATTTATATATTTTATATGTTTACACTATGTTTGATTAGAATAATTTTATAACTGACTTTTGATAACTTTGTGTAGAGGAGGTATGACTTTCTTGATCACGAGCAGGCTCGAGATGCTCGACTTAAGAAGATCGAAGAGTTGTACCAGAGCTACAAGGTCAAGCTTTACAGAGGATGGCTCGAGCACCGATGAAATACTCCGAAAGAGCTTGTTCCTTGAATACAGGACTATCCTTTGAGTCAGTAGGAGAGGATGGTTACACATTGGAGGAGCCAGGAGTTCAAGATAAAATTACTGACTTTTAAATTTTTCAATATACTTAAAGTTATATTTAAATATTTTTTAAATATTTATTATTTATTTGAATACTTGTTAGGTTACCTTCCGTCAGAATCAAAAGAATCAGACAGTCTAGGAGTATACACACACTCTCGACCATGAGTCTATGATCAATCGTGTGCATAGAGAGATATTGAATTCTAAATCTTACTAGATAAATTAAATTCATATTTTTTTCATGTTTCTGATAAAGTAATCCATTATTATAGTTGATGAGAGATGGAGTGATGTCCAGCCATAGCGAGATCTTCCTATCCAACCGTATGGATAAGAAGGATAGGTCGATGAACGCCGTGATCGAAAGAATTTTTATAAGTATTAAATATATTAGTATATATGATTAGTATTATAGTATTTCTTATAAAATTTTATTTAAATTTATAATTACAGGATCAGTTAAATATGCTCGCGAGCAAGGGCCCGGATACCTCTGGCCTTCATGACCATCTATCTCAGATCTTGGGGCCTGAGCACTTTGGGAGGATCCGATGCAGGTCCGGATATATGTCGATCAGCTATTGGTCTGAGATAAGCATCTCTTCATAAGCTTTTGGTGCCGTCAGTCGAAAGAAACTTAAGGAGACGTTAGCACAGACAGATCATGCTGCGATGCGGGCAGATCGAGCTGAGGAGCGTGCATCTCATCTGAAGGGCATCGTGAGAGCATGGTGTCAACACTCAGCACACATTTTGGAGGTATCTTCATGGGCTTTAAGGATATGGTGGCCCACATTCCAGCTCCAGCTCCGGCTCTAGCTCATGCTCCATCTTTCGATGATGATGATGTAGATTTAGGAGACTTTTGATATATTTTTTTAAAATAAAATATTATAATAAATTTTATTTGATAATAAAATTTTAGTATTTTAAAAATATTTTTATGTTTATAATATTTTTATGTTATATATCTCTACATTTATTAGATAAAATATATAAAAAAATAAAAATTTTATATTTTTTAATTATTCAAAAACTACGACAGTGATTTTACAACCACTATCGTAGATGTGCCAACCGCTATCATAGAGTCTATGGCAGCGGTTACATAATAACTACCATAGGTCAAGTTATGGCAACAGTTTAGAAATTGCTGCAATAGACGCTCTATAGCAGTGATTTTTAGAATCACTGCAACAACCACTATTATAAATCTACAACAACGACTGCAATGGCAGTGGTCAGTCGTTAGCTAACCGCTGCCATAGTCTATAGTAATGATTTTTTGGGCTATGACAGCGGTTACAAATCGCTGCCATAGTCCTATTCTGTAGTAGTGTCATGCTTCAGCTGGAAGCATTATTCGATGTCGTGGCCATAGTCATGGTGAAATTGGTAGTACTTCTTTTTATCCATGCTTCGATTCTTCATCGACGGGGGTCAGTGAAGGTATTCCTCCTCTTCAATCTCCATCAAGATCTATGCCCACAGATTGGAGAGGAGAGTATAATTTTCATACCGACTCTTCATCTTAGTCGGTATTGGATTCAGTCGAAAGGACACTGCTTTCCTGTTTGGAGTTGGTTGGTTTGGTCCGACCGAGGCATCGCTCTTCCACCATTTTTTCTTCTGATCCTTTTTATTCATTTTGCACCGACCAGAAGCATCTTCTTCCGCATGAATATATTTATCCACGTGTTCCAATAGTTTAGTATAAGTCTAGAAGCAATTCTTATCTAGTGAGTAGATGAATCGAGAATCCCGCAGACCCTGCTTCATAGCTGAAATGGCCACATCTTTATTGAGATTTCGAACCTCAAGCGTGGCAGTGTTAAAATGCGTCACGAAGGCCCGAAGAGTCTCTCCCTCATCCTACTTGATTGAGAAGAGAGTGTTTGAATTTCATGGCATCTTTCTGCTGATGCTGAAGTGAGCTACGAAAGAGTCTTCAAGCTACTTGAAAGAGTCGATGCTTTTTGACTGAAGCCCAGAGTATCAGGCTCGAACAGCTTTCCAAAGGGTGGCCAAAAAGCCGATGCACATGAGGACGTCAGTCGCCCCCTGGATCATCATGATAGCCTTATAACTCTAGAGATGATTGATTAGGTTGGTGGAGCCGTCATATGGCTCCATCTGTGGCATCTTGAACCATGACGGGATGGGCTCGTCCAAGATGCGCGAGGAGAAAGGAGGAGCTGCATAGATGCGGAGTCCATTGGAGGACCCTCCTACTGCATCCTTTCGGATTCGAGCTAGTCGATGGTCAATTTTCTTGAGCTTCTGCTCATAGTCATTGAACCATCGCTGGCAACATATTCTAGGCATTGATCCTCCTGAAGAACTAGTGGAAGAAGTAGTTGAATCTCGTGGCTGTTTCCCCTTGTGCCAACTCTGATAAGAGGATGGAAAAATGGAGCATCGCGATCGATGGATGGTGCCTCACAAGCGGCGAGGGGATGGAGTTTTCGCTCGATGTGAATGTCGAGATGGTTGCTCCAGCAAAGGAGAGAGGGAATGCCTCAATATGCGATGGATGTGTCTAGGTGGTACAAGCTGCATCACCGAACTCTCCATTGCCACACGCGGTTGCCGTTAGAGGCTGTGTACAGCTTCTGTCAGCATCTAGATCTGGTGCATCAATGCAGCCAATTATTGGGCTTGAGCATCCAACATGACTGCCAGACGCAAGGAGTTGGGTTCCACCATTGTTGATAGTGGAGGGGGAAGCGCCTCTCATCGAGATTAGTAGCCGACGGTGCTGGTTGAGTTATGAGTATGAGTTTTTGCTATTGTAACTAATTACAAACTTGTTGGACTTGAATATCGATCACTAATTATCGCCCCCTACCTGGCATGCCAATCCGTTGTGGCCAATCCACCTGCCTCTATAAACGAATATCAGAAAATCTACAAAATGAAGTCCATACTGATCGAAGTTGTCTCTAGTGGGGACCTTCTGATATTTAAGTTAGTGGAATGGACTGATCGAACAGAAAAATAAGGAGCAAGAAAGCAAAGTTTGCTCTAAGAGTATTTTTTCTATCTTACCAAACTAATCAATTTATCTTCCTTTTATAGGTGTCGAGGTGATAACCGCTTAGCACATGGGTTCCACTTTTTCTGGTGTAGTACGATTGTTGGTAGGTAATTAGAACTATCCACTAATCGTCATTGTCCACTCTTCTCGGAAGTGATTTTATAGAGCCAATCATGTGCCAGATGAGCTATTTTAGAGAACCATCGGTCAGTCAGTCGATTTGGCACCAACCAACCATTGGTCAGTAGAAAGGCCTGAAACCAATCGACTATCTATCGTATGGAGACCAACCAATCATTGGTTGGTTGAGAGGTTAGAAGCCGATCGACTGTCGGTTGAGAGGAGAACCTGAGGTCGACAGTCATCTTACTGATTCTCGATCGATGGTTAGTCAGCCAGAAGAGGCAATTCGATCGTCGTTCGCTAGGCCGATTGTCGGTCAGTGGTCATGTGTCAGCCCTCCCGGCATTGTATCGATGGAACAGTTGATGGGTTGGCGAGTGATGATCCTTCGACGAGTTTTCTCCATGCTGATAATCGATCGGATGTTAATCGCCGTTCTTCTATCGATTAGATTATTTGAACACCGATCGTCGAGTTAGTCGGTCAATGGTTTGTCGATCATCTATCATTAATCATCGATCTATGATCGTTCGATGGTCAGTCGGTCATAGGTTGATGAGTCAGGTGGGAGATTAATAGCCCCTAACAATCATGTTGCCATTAACGTATATTCGTCCATTTGATTTTAAGTCACGCTTCCTCAATTCATATATGTGACACCATCATTATTGAAACATATTAATAAGTTTTTAGATTTTATTATGGTTTAAAAAAAACGTGGTCTTAACCTTTTCGAATCTTGAAAGACTTCACAAAGAATAACTAATGCTTGGATACTTGCATAATTATATCTAGTTGTTCACAACTTAGCAGGGTTGGATAACTTTTTAGCCCATCCTATTTTGATCAAAGAGAAATACTTTCTATACCATGGGCGGTGTAGCTCCATGGACACTATCCATGGTGATTCGTTCTTGCACGGGGCTTGCATGCAGTGTTTGAGAAAAAAAAAAAAATTTCACTCCGATCTCATGCGAGAACAAATCACCACGAGCGATATGCGAGGAGCTATACCACCCAAGGTGTAGAAAGTATTTTTATTTTAATCAAATTTATAATGGGCTTTAATATCACATAGACAAGCTAGCTGTTGGTGGGCCTACTCATAGGGCACCTGCCATTACTATCCCATTTTAGTGTCACTATTGGCCTAGCCATTGAGGCTTTTATGAGCTTATTGAAGGAGGCTATTCCAAGTCCAATTTTTGTAAATGGAAAATACTTTCTACACCATAGATGGTGTAGCTTTGTGGACATCGCCCGTGGTAATTGACTATCGTGCGGGACCAAAGCATGATGCTCTAAAAATTTTTTTTTTCTATTTCAATTTTATATGAAAGTCAATTATCGTGGATGGTATTTATAGAGCTCCATCATCTGTGATATAAAAAAAAAAAATTATAAATAAATGAGCTAATAAGGAGAGCCTTACAAAAAAAAAATTCTTCTCTCTCTATTTTCAATTTATGTTCTTCGGTGGTATTTCCTGATGTAACTAAAAGAGTCTCTTAGGTCATATCCAATTCATTATTTGCTGGCTGGAAAGGCGTCGCATCTCAACCCATCTCCTTGGATTGGGAGGGTGAGAGAGAAGTGTTCCGATAAAAGAAATTTAAGGAGTGGTTAAGCGGAACTCCCAAGTAAGCATATTATGCAAGAAATTTTTATGTGAAACCCATGCAATATATATATATATATAATAATAATAATAGTAATAATTAAGTAATCATATCTTTAAATTCATATTTCTAAGCATCATTGTTAGAATATCATGCAGAAGAAAAAATTCAAGATAGGACAGATCTTTTAATTTGCTTCTTCTTTCTTATGCCTATCTCCTCAATGACATGAGTTACACTCTATGAATGTAAAGATCTCGATACCGTAAAATTTCTCTACATATAGATATATATAGGAGTCGAGTAGAAATCTAATCTAGTTAGTGGACCTTAATGAGTTAATCTATCATAGAGCCTATTAATCGGGTCAGATCTATATCGATATCTGCTACATCACATGACTAAGATAATAAGATCCAAATCATAGATAATATGAACTTCTTAACCATTTATTCAGATAATAATTTAGCACATATTTTTATAATAAATTAAAAATAAAAAATCGATCTATAACCAATGAAAACTCATCTCATGAGAATTTTCAACATATCACACATTGATTAATTGCAATACTTCAAACAAAACTTTGATCACCATATCACCATTATTTAGCATCTCCATTATTATTGTTATTTTCTTCACTTGAGTTTTTTTTCTTTTATTATATTTAATGACACTTAACAAAAAATTTAAATTATTACTATCAAGATATATGCTACCTACTGCCTTATTTTATTGGATATGAACACTTAATACAATTATTGTTGGAGAGAATCCAAAAAAAAAACTCAAAATTTTCCTAAATTCTCCTCCAAGCATTTAAATCTTATTTTTTTAAAAATTTTATTATTTAAATATTTTAATTTCTCTATTATCATGATATTATTTTCTAACTGTTGGGCTCTAATTATCAATGGGCATGTGCATTTAATCTAAATTTTTATTTTCTGATCATTGTGCTCCTTGTTAAAATTTTGATCGTTGGATTTTTATTAAAGACCTTAATAGATCAATAAAAGCCCCAACGATCACAAAAAATTATATTAATTAGCTATAAAAAGGCTCCATAAAACCTAGCAGACTATCCAAGAGCTTTCTTTTTTTTTTTTCTCAAATAATTTTTTTTAATTATAATATTTTTTCCTTTTTATCTTCATGGGTGCTAAAAGAGTCTTTATTAACCTTCTCCACGATCATGCTCGCAAGCGAAGGATTCTGATCGTATCTTGGGATGATTTTTCTAGATATTCTTATATGAAGAATGAGAATATACTTTAGGACAGTATCCAATATGCTTTCAAATTTAATTATTTTTATTTTTTATTATTTTATAAATTATTTATGATTATTTTATAATAAAATTTTGTTAGTTTTATCTAATTTTTAAATTATATTAGAATTTTTTAAAGCTCTATTCCTATAATCTAAGACGTATTCCCGAAAAAAAAAAAAAAAAAATCTTATGGTTTTAACTTGTTGATACTTATTTCCTTTTAAAATTTATGGGCTCATTAGTCACATTGTATGCCGAGCATTGAAGCTGCATTTATATTCTTTGTAAATTTCTTTTGCGTTAATTGGTGAGAATATGCCTCCCTGCTGTTTGATCTATTAAATTTCTAATTTTTTATGTTGTCATGTTTTGAATGATCCCTTATATCTATTTTAGGTGGATTGGATCCGTTTTCTCTGGCTTGAAGTTTTTTAAGAGGTCCATTATTGTTGGATTGGTTCTTTAGTGCCGGTCGAGGTCTCCCTTTTTTTTTTCGTATTAATGGTGGAAAATTTGAATGTCGGCTGATATGTTGCTAATGATTTTAACTGATGAGCACTTATTGAACATTTGCATCGCGGATGGCAGTGCAGGGCCTTGGCAATCTTTGATGGGAGTTTTTTATCGTTTGTACGGGACAACAGATTTCACTTTTAATAATATCTATTTTGAATCAAGTCCACACTGCGTATTGCATGATCAACATTATTTTTACCATTGTAAATTTACTTTTAAAAATATCTCAACAATCTTATTAAATTAATATTTATTTAAAAAAATAATTACTAAAATAATATTTTTATATTTTTTTTTATAAAAATGCTGCTAAAATAAAGTTGTTCTTTTAAAGGACGACTTTATTTGCTAAATCACACCCAACCACCGATGATGTGGTAAAACTTATGAATCGCCCTTTAGCCCTTCGCTAGGATGGCTCTATAAGTTGCTCTTTCATAGAGCGACTTAGTCGGGCCTCTATTTAAAAAAAAAAAATTTAAACCCCCATCCCCACTCTCCATCCCGAACACATTAGGTCTCCCTCCCCCTCTCTTTCTGACGCGTGACACCCTCTCCCCCTCCCTCTCCGACGCGTGACACCCTCTCCCCTTCCCTCTCTGGTGCATGACATGTTAGGTTCCCGATGCGAGACCCCATATTCCTCTCTCAGTCCCCGACGTGAGACCACCCCTTCCCCTCCCTCTCCCTCTCGGTCCGACGTGTGACGCCGCCTCCCTCCTGCTGTTGGCTTGCCTCCCTTCCCCATGCACCCCCCATCCTCCCTCTCGGGTCCCGACTTGAGAACCCCCCTCCCTCTCCCTTCTCAGTCCGCGCCTGCTTCCCTCCCTGCAGCCTGCCTTCCTCCCTGTGCACCCCCCGACCTCTCTCCACCCCTCCCCGTGCACGGTCCTGTGAGAACCCCCTCCCTCCTCCTTCTTGGCATACTACCATCCATACCTCCTCCTCTCGGTGGTCCTTGGCACCCCTCGCCGCTCCCTCCCTCCTCCTCTCAGCCGTCCCGACACTCCTTCCTCCTCTCAATAGTTTCTAGCACGCTGTCCCACCCCCTCAGTTGTTATTTTGATTGGTATATGATTTCCTCCTCCTCTTTGATTATTTTATTTTTTATTTTTTTATTTTTTTATATTATTATTTAAATATGAAATGCAATATACATTACTTAGCTAGATGAAAATTAGGCTACTTAAAATTTTTATATTCAGTCACTTGTTTTTAAAATTTTATATTGCATAGAATCGTAGACCCATTTTTTTATTAATATACATATTCTATCACATCTATATTTTTATATATTTTTATACGGATGAGAGAATTATTTACATTGGTCAATTGATTGTCCAGTTTGGATAGTTTAAAAATTATAATTAATTCTATAGATAATTACAGTAATCAAATGATATACAGAAGGTTCGAGAGAAATTTTGGATAACATTTTTTCTTAATTCTTCTCATACATCTTCAGCCATATGGAGAGAATTAAGAAAAAATACTGCCGAAATTTCTTTCGATCCCTATTCCATATCGTTTGATTATTGTGATTATCCATAGAATTAATGTAATTTCTAAATGGAATGTGACCTAACTTTACCTATTAGTTTTTTATAGAAAATATTTATCATATAAGTTATGTTAAATGTTAAGTACTTTTTCCTAGGAAACATATATTCATATGTTCATACAGTTACTTCTCACAAAAATTTCCAACAAAATGAATTCAAGTCGTGTCACTGTTATCCTTCATTGGGATGGAAGGATCAGTCATGCTACTAACGGTGCATATTACGATGGTGGAAGTATCCAGATGACCATGGTCGATCATAATATAATATACCAAGAACTTGTGCGAGCCTGCTATGTTATCACCGGATGGAACCCCAATCATTGTAGAGTTTTTCTAGTCTGTAGACTTCTGATTAATAATGCTCCACAATATTTAAATGTGTCTATCGAAGATAATCAGAACACGAACTCCATCTTGAACATCCTATCATCAGGATTTTTTCGAGTGGTTAAGATTTACATTGAGTCGGCAGCGGTGGAAGTTTCGGATGGTAGTGAACAGCATGTGAATGTATTTCAAGCTGTATCTACCCCACTTGCACAGTCGAGGATAGGGAGATCTCCATCTAATGCAGCTTCAATAGCTGATGAACCTAGGTATGCTCATCAAGGCACCCATGTATATACCGTTGGTGGACTAGTAGCATCGGCAATTGATAGTTCTCAATTAATGGTAGAGGCAAAGTCTACATATTGATATCCATATAACACCGCATTTGATGATATGGGAGCCAGTCCTAGTTATGTGTCAGCTACCGTGGAGCATGTGGAGCGTGAATCTTATAATCCTTCAACAATTAATCAGCTACATACAACACATGCCAGACTTGGAGGATTGAGAACCGCAATAGGCAATTTTGTAACTTTATTTGAAAATGAAGTCGCTGTTAGCTATGATCCTAATACTATGAATAATGAAGTTAAGAATGATAATGCAGAGTCTGATGGCAGTGATAATGGGGAATCTAGTATAGAAGAAGATATCCCACCACATGAGGCATCTCTTGTTTCTGAATTCAGACTAGTTGATACATCTGACGATAATGAAGCCGCATTCCATGGAGCATTACCAGAATATCCATTCTTTGGTAGGAATAAGGAGTTAAGAAAGAAAATGATATTTAGGTCAAAGGAGGAAGTCCAACATGCCATGAAATAATATGCCATTTGCACCCACCATCCTTTTAAAGATATTGAGTTAGAAAAAATTAAATGGAGCATCGTTTGTAAACAGTCAGAGAGTTGTAGCTGGCATCTTCGAGCATACTGTCGAACCAGGACATAGTGATGAGAGATTACGGTATATAAAGAGCCACACACATGCTTGAATGTAGATATGATGCGAGATCATCCACAGCTTGATGCATGCATGATTGCTGATATCATTAGAGGACCAGTGAGGGTAGAGACATCTATATCTATATCAGCCTGTCAAGTTTATATATGTGATACATGATAATGTGAGGCATCTTACAGAAAGACATGGATAGCTAAATAGCTTATTATCGGTGAGCTATTTGGAGATTGGTTTGAGTCCTACAATACATTAGGTTCTAGGCTAGCTGCAGTTTGTTGTGCCAACGAGGAGACTGTGGTAGATTTTTATATATTTTCTTCAATAGATTTGAATATTGAGGTGTTCCACCGAGTTTTTTGGGCATTCGGGCCATGTATTTAAGGCTTCTAGTTCTATCGTTTACTGATTAGTATTGACACAATGCATATGTGCGGATGATATAAGGGTACAATAATGATAGTTATGAAAAGAGAAGGAAATAGGAGTATCTATCCTCTAGCGTTTGCCATTTGTGAAGGTGAGAACCGTAATAGCTGGTCGTGATTTTTTTCGCATTTGCACTATTATGTGGCACGTGAACGAATGAAGATCGGCATAAAATAATATTAGTTGTTGTTTCAGATATTATTACAGCTTTGGATATGGAAGCGTTTGCACGTCGGATGGTTAGATAGGATGCTCCCCAATGTAGGAGCCCACCAATCAGTGTCGAGAGATGCTAATGCAGGATATAAGCCATTAGATATCCATGATGCTGCTATTTAGGATCCATTTGGCAGGATACAGCATGACCATTTGGCGGGATACAGCATTAGAATGCAGGTATGTAACCATTAGTAGTAACCTTTCTATAATAAATAACTATATATTTTATCAAAATTAATGTTGACTTTGTTTTTGATAGGTGGAGGACTCGACTAACAGATGCTAGCAGTTCTATGCCACACATGGTCATATATTATAGGAATCAATTGGACCAGCAACATGACGATCAGATGATATGGATGCCTTATACATCCGAGATATTAGCTGCATTGTCTGATATGCCGATTAGATCAATATGTATAGAGGACACGCGCACCTCTCATCAACTTCGACATCATAGAGATTTATTATCCAGAGCGCGTAATGCGATAATTCGACATGCATTAGAATGTTCTCCCATCATGCGATACTCGAGACAGGCTCCACACTCTCGATCGATGAGGGCGACATCAATATGATTGGGTCCAAGAGCATCGGCAGCATATTGATGCATGGAAGCGATAAGAGGATTTGATTGTAGCTCCTATGCACCTAGGAATGATAGATTATTATGATACATATCTCGTATGGTATAGGAGCATCACTAGACGATTCATCGTGCTAGTTACGACTGAGCGGCCAAAGATGAAGTTTCATCCTTCAGACAGCGTGATGGATGTTTCGTAAGTATATTTTATTTTTTGTTTCATTTTAGTTTTTAGTCAAATTTTGTTATATCGTTCTTTCTTTTTCTACTTGTTAAATAATATCTATTTTTCATCTTAAATCTCACAGTTTCAAAGGATCACGATACTATACCACCAAGCGGCTTCCATTCAGCCACTATTGGGTGCAAGGATCAAGTGCTTATCGATATCATGGATGGCCTTGTCAATATTATGCAAGTTATCTCGAAGGATAGAAGACTTGACACTGCACCTGCACCATCGATGGATGATCTGAGTACATCATTACATGATGTCTCCGACTTTGACCTCCCTATAGATGATGCATCCATGTCATAGAGGACGATTGAGCCTAAAGAGCTATTCAGACGTTGTGCACATGTTGATAGACTTAGCACGACAGCATCTTCCTTTGCACCAATCGATACTATGCCAGATCCATCCCACTGCCAGCTAGAGGTAATGCATGTTTACAAGAGACGGATGCATAAGAGACCATAGTACCTTAGCATATACACCTCTCGATAGTTATACGAGATATATTTTTTTAAATAAATATTGTAATAGATACGTTCTGAAATAGACATCTATTTATTTTGATGCTTGTATTGAATATCTCATATTTGGCTCTTCTTTCCGCTTCCTATTAAAGCTGTATTTCATTGGTGCCCGAAAGTAGTTTATAATCATGCATGGATTTTGGGAACAGAAGCTGACTAGGAAATTAGCAAATTATTTATCGGTGGTTTACAAGTGCAAATCATATGAAACCTATGCTTACATATGGAGCCAAAAGATTTTGTTTGTGGAAAAGATTCACTGTTTATGGTCTGTTCTTATGGCATAATCTCATTAACAAAGAACTTCTCTTCTTCTTTGGCTGGTTGTTTATTTTTCTATTTTACTATTTGACTAGTTGTTCTTAGTTGGTTAGATAAAGTAAAATGTCCCAATCTTGAGCCATCTTTGGTTCTATAGAAGGCTGATGAATCTTTTTGGCTTTCTTTTTATTTACACCAGTCTGATGTTTGTGGCACCCAATCATCATTTGCAGCTATTGAAGTATAAATCTAGTTTAACAGGACCCATTGCTATAAAGTTTGAGGGACTATGACAGTATAAATCTTCTCAGGACCTAGCTGACCTATGATGATAGTCATGTACTATCTTCTGCCTTGCACTTAGCTGCAAGTTTCATTGTAGCTATCTCTTCGAGGAACTGACCTGCAAATAGTTACCCTCAGATTGTAATTTTATCATGTGAATTTGAAAGATTATAATTTGAAAGAAGAGTCCGAGAGTTTAGTGCCAAGAAATTTCAAAATTCCTTTCTAATAGGATGACTGATAGAGTTATCTTATGGTGGGATGACTTATAAAATCACTCTATTATAGAGCATCTCAGTAAGTTGCCGTTCTATAGGCAACTCTTTCTCCACGATGACAGTCCCATATGACATTGAGATTGGTGAGTTGGCACATAAAGTGGCTTTATCATAGGACGATTTTAATTCGAATAATAATTTGATAAATTATTTTAAAAAGATGATATTTTAATAATTAATTTAAAAATAAATATTATTTTGATAAATTTATCCAAAAACTCTTATGTTGGTGTATGTTTAGATGATAAAGATATTTTTTCAGTAATTAGATATTAAAGGTATTCATATGGGGATGCTATTGCTTTAGTAGATTTTTTGTTATTTGATTAGGGCTTACCATTAACGATTTATTGGAGAAAAAGAAAATGTTTGAAAATACAAGAAAAAAAGAAAGATGAATTATACTGTATGCCGCATGAAGTTATATGCATTGCTCGTTAGTTTGGATATTTGAGTTATGTCATACATTTTTTTCTTTCGTTGCCTATTTTCTGTGGTGATGGAAATTTGTAAAAGTGGGGCTACTAAAATGGCATTCTATATAGTTGAAAGTACAACATGCCATTTTGTACGTTTTCTCTAACAGCAATTATTATATGCTTTATTATTTTAGATTGCTTTCACCAATATTCTGTCATTGTATTAAATAGGATGCGCATGAAATTAGGTGAAATTATTGACTCTAATGTGATCCTGGAGCAATAGTAGACGGTTGACCTGTATCGTTAACTTGTGCATCTAGTAATTTTGTTTTAGGTTGCTGTTAAAATATGAATCGCAATGTAAATCACCAAGCTATGATGTATTGCACTAGGAAATGCAATACATTCTTTGCCACAAAAATAAATGAAATAGATTAACAAAAAGATACGCACCCATGCAGATTTGCATCCATGTGTTTGTGTATTATATATGTATTGACATTACATTGATTTTATATTTTTTTGTGTGGTTATCTTGATCGATTGCTTGTTTTGAGTGTTTGCATTAGACTCTTCAACCCTTCAAACTACTCATAAAATATATAGATAAAATCATCATTGCCCTCCATCATGTTTGAAAAGAAATATATGCCATAAAAAATTTAGAGGTATACCTTATATATCTAATCATGTAGATTTGTATCTTATATATCTAATCATGTAGATTTCTTGCACCTATACCTTACATGGATAATGACCCTGTTAGCATGGGCTTCTAACTTTTATTACTTTCAACTCGTCTTCTTTAGTAATTTTCTTTTGTTCAAGACTATTGCTTACCGTGTTGTATAGGATATATTGTTTTAATTTAGAAATAGATAAATTCCTTTGGTGGCATGGCAGCCAGGTATGATTTAAAATAATGATCATTATAATATCATAACAGCCATTATAATAATTTTGTGGGAAATATGTTACTGCTTATTTAGATAACGGTTGTTATTTGACCACTACTATGATAGTTATTATATAGATATTTTTTTTATCTTAATAAAATAATTATTTATAAATCTTAAAATTTTATACTAATTTGTTTCTTAAAATAACTTCTACCACTAAATTTTTTTTAATGAGTGAATAGTGGTTTAGACAATAATGCCATTATTGCTATTATTTTTTGCTATAATAATAATTATTTTAATATCCAATAACTCCCAAGCAAATAACAGTAGTAAGATTTTATAATGGTAAAGAACAGTTTTGGAAAGTCAAACAATGCCCCTTGTGCTAATGCATGGTTTATATAACCTTTCTATATTCCTCTGCTCACATCTTCTGATTGTGATAGAAAAAAAATATATATTTAGATTTATTTTTGGTTCTGTTGTTATTCATTAATTCCCAAACATTGCAATCTATTAAATCCAAAATCGGAGTCCTGTTTGTAATGGGATTTGATTTTTGCTGATTAACATAATTGCCATTAAACCTTTCTATTTATTTGTTGATATATTTGGTTAGATTAATTGTATGACCCATGTTTAATCTTGCTTCAACTAGTCTTTTCCTAAGTAGTTATCTAGTTTATATTTTGAAATCCATGCATAATTTTTTAACTAATGCTTCTTGGTAATTTCTGATGATGATAGGACTGGACAGCTATAGGATATAGTCATTGCCATGATTTTAAGTATCTCAGGGCTTGTAGGAGAAGGCCTTCTATCAGACTGTCTTACTAAAGGCTTAAATATGATTAAAATCCTAGGGTCACTGAGGGGATGGAATTTTGTCTACAATGAGCCTTCCAATAGTGGAAATCCAGCCTCTGCGATAGAAGATCTCTTGAAGAAGGTTCAATATAGTAACAACAAGCTAATTGGTTAATCGAGGAATACATATAATTTATTTGATATATGAGTCATAGACTCCATCTCATTCTTATGATGATTAGTACTCTTATATAGTAGTTAGAAAGATTTTATCTTTGAATAAGATCTGAGAGGTATTCCTCGAGATATGATACTACACACATTCTTGGAGGACTCATTTATACGAGGGTATCCGTATATAGCTGTGGATATGAGATTTAGACTATCTTTAATAACTCTTATGAAAAATCAAGATATATATATAGGGCCACTAATGCATCGACTTGCAATGGAGAATTTTGTACTATATATGTAGTAGTTGAAATCTGGATCAAAAAACGTAGTTCGAAATATGGTTCACTCTATTTTATTTAGATATAAATTATTCACACTAAGTAAGATTAAGTCATCTTACCCATTGCATGTATAAGCACCTAAAAATTTATGTTATTTTATTTTATAATTTTTCAAAAATTTTAAGTTTTGTGGAAGATTGTTAGAGAGTATCCAAAAAGAATAACTCAAAATTTTTCTAAATTCTTCTCCAAGTATTTTAATTTTACTATTTAAATATTTTGATCTCTTTATTATCATTATATTATTTTATGATCATTGGGCTCTTAATTACCAATGGTCATGTATATTTAATCTCATTTTTATTTTCTAACCGTTGGACTTTTTATTAAAGTTTTGATCGTTAAATTTTTATTAAAGATCTTAATGGATCAATAAAAGCCCCACCAGTCACAAATGGTCATACATGATCATATTGGTTGGCTATGAAAAGATCCCGTTGGGACCTAAGCAAGCTATCCAAGAGCTTTTGAATCTTATTTTCTTTTTCAAATAATTATTTCTCTTTAATTATAATATTTTTTTCTCTTAATTTTTTTAGATACTAAAAGAGTCTTTATCAACCTTCTGGACGTATTTTGAGATGATTTTCTCGGATATTCCTGTATGAGAGATAGGAATATACCTTAGAATAATATCCAACACGCTTCTGAATTTGATTATTTTTATTTTTTTATTATTTTATAAATTATATATAATTATTTTATAATAAAGTTTTGTTTAATTTTTAAATCATATCAAAATTAATTAAAGCCCTGTTCCAACAATTATCTATGTACGATAAATCTGCTATGATGTGGAACTCCAACCATCTTCATCTTATTAATGTTTATTGAATCTCCACATCAAACCGGCTATTTCTAATTTGCTTTGTAAAATCTTTTAACAAATTTTGATAAACCGTGGAGGGAGTTCCTAACTTCATTTTGCATCAAAATAATCCGGCCCTTTCTCATTGCTATTAGTTAATTTATTATTTCATTCTAGTTCTATTTTTTGGTTAGGAAGAATTCTTTCAACTAAATTGGTAAAGAGAGGTCACTTAATCATTATCATACAACAAAATTAATAATATTAGTGTTGGGGATAAACCCCGCTCCCGTCGAAGTCTAGTTCGATGCTCAGCCGAACCCCCAGCAGACGGGCTTCAGCCGAACCCCCAGCGGCCGAGCTCCTTCAGACTCCTCAGCCGCCGAGCTTCTTTGGACTCCCAGCATCAGAACCGAACCCCTTCAGTCGGCTGAGCTACTTAGCGGTCGAGCTCCTTGGACCCCAGCAGTCGGGCTCTAGCCGAACTCAACCGCCAAGCTTCAGTTAGACCCCCGCAAGAGCCGAACTCTCTCTGCGTCGTTATAGTCAAGCGCCTGTGGGAGCCGAACTCCCTCCAAGCTTCCTCTCCGGCCGGATTTCTTCGGGAGCTGGACTCATCCCAGACACCCTCCGGACAGACTTCTTCGGGAGCTAGACTCACCCCAGACACTCTTCGGACAAACTTCTTCAGGAGTTGGACTCCTTCCTGACACCCCCTTCGACGGACCGAGCTCCTACCGAACTTCCCAGCGGCCGAACCTTAGCTACGTACCTCCAGCCAGACACCTACGGGAGCCGAACTTCTTTCAAGCTTCCTCTTCAGGAGTTCGAACTCCTTCAAAATGGGCACACGATGAAGGCCTTCAACCCTTCATTCGGCTGGTTCTGCAGCCATCACCATCAGTCCATCGTAAGCGATAGCGACCCGTTATCAGACGGTGATGGCTGTCACCATCAACCCGCCACAGACGGCACCTTTTCGAGAGACTGATTCCGTCGAACCTCGAGCGGCCCGCCAGCATGCGGCTGCAGCTGTCGCCATCAAGCTCCGCTATAAAAGGGACCCTCCAAATACACTAAACTCTGATCTCTAGGCTCTCCTCTTCTTCTCCAAGCTCCGAAACTCATTCCCAAGCACTCCATTCTTGTTGGCCGGGGCTGACTTGATCATCGGAGGATCCTGCCGGAGCCACCCCCCACCGGCTCCGGATGGTACTTTATTTTGCAGATCTCCGATGGCAATCTCATCGGCCTCCACTCCAGCGGACTCCGATGGCGACCAATTTCTACGTCAACAAATTGGCGCTAGAGGAAGGGCCTCGAACCTCCGAGGTTTCCTTGTTCTTAAAGGAGTGCTCGACGATGATTTTTCTCTTTCCTCTCCGAAGATCTCCCTCTTCTCTCCCGAAGAGAAAATGCCTCCGAGGAGAGCTTCGACTCGACGCTCGACGGCCTCCACGATCCAATCCCGTCTAGATCTGTCTATTCCTTCTTCAGCCTCGGTAGCTCGTGCTCCACCTGTACCTGTGGTGGATGTGAAGCAGTTCGACCAGCTTGTTTGATAGATTCGTGGCCTCACGGAGGCATTGCAGATCATACAGCAGCCCCTGGTGGCGACTCAACCAGGAAACCCACCATCGGAATGTCGAAAACTAGCCCCAAGGAAGAGTACCAGGGCCAACGTACCTATCGCCCCTGAGAAGGGGAAACAGAGAGCCGAGGATCCATGTTCGGATCATAGTTCTCTCCTGGGAAAGACCTTCCCCATTTGTAGCCGGAAGCCCCCCAAGATGTGCAACCAAGACGACGTCCTCGATCGCAGACTACGGGAGATGGACTGACGGATTGAAGAGCTCGGCCACGTCGCCCCAGCTCATCAAGCCGATGTCCATGCCGAACCTCCTTTCTCCCTCCGAATTATGCAAGAATCCATTTCACCGAACTTCGAGCTCCCTCAACTTGAGAGCTACGATGGAACTTCCGACCCGGTTGATCATCTGGAGGCCTTCCATGCTATGTTGCTACTCCACGGTGCTTCAGATGCCATACTGTGCCGAGCTTTCCCATCTACCTTAAAGGGAGTAGCTAGAAATTGATACTCGGCATTGAAGCCGAGCACGATCTTCTATTTTGACCAGATGAGCAGTCAGTTCATGGCCCACTTCGTCAGCAGCCGATGTCCGCGCCGAGGTTCGAATTCCCTGATGAGTGTCAAGCAAAAGCAGGAAGAATCCATCTGGACTTACGTCACCCGATTCAACGCCGCGACATTGGAGGTCTGGGACTGAGACCAGTCTGTTGCGATGGCCGCACTCAAGGACGGCCTTCAGAAAAATGACTTGCTGTTCTCCCTGAAAAAAAAGTTTTCCAGGGACTTCACCGATCTGCTGGCTTGGACTGAGAGATATGCCCGTGCAGAAGAAGCCTTCAAGTTGAAGGACGAAGAAGCCCTGAGAGAGCGGCTGGCGGACGATGGAGAATCGAGCGAAGTTCGACCGCGCTCGCAGACCCCCTCCGAAAGTAGGTGGGCCCAAACTCCTCGAACTCGTCACCGAGGGAGCTCCGATAGAGGGGTGCGAAGAAGCCCTCCTCCCGGAAGGTTCCGCATCTACGCCCCCCACAACGCTCCTCGAACTCAGATTCTCACCGAAGTTAGGAACCAGCTACCTAGATCAGAAGGGTTACGATCTCCCCCAAACAAGCACGATCGAAGCAAGTACTGCCTCTACCATCGCGACCACGACCACGACACCGAGGAATGCATCCAGCTCTGAGACAAAATTGAAGAGCTCGTCAGAAAGGGACGGCTGGGTAAATTTCTTCGACGCCAGCCTGAAGCAGGAGAAGATCGGCCAAGGGCGCTGCCATAGCCAAAGATGGCAAGGAGCTCAGCATTGCCATAGTCAGAGACCGCAAGGAGGTCGGCCACCTTACAGCCTCATCCACATTGCTCCTGGGAGGAGCTTGGTGCATCAGCGATTCATCATCTCCCGACGATAAGAGCTTGCACCAAATTGAGAAGGCCAGCATGAGGAGGTCGTCCACCCCGGGACTTATTATCGAAGAAATGCGGAGGAACAACGCTACTACGACCTTGAAATACAGAATTTGGGGATGCGCCGCTAGTAACTTTCTTTCAATAAAATTCTTTCCTTTCGATAATATTATTTCTGGATGCGAAAACTATGCAATGACAGGAAAGAAACAGTCAATAATTGCCACGTTAGAAATAGGAGGAGAACCTTGTCCTAACGTGAGCAACAACCTCGGCTAGAGATAAGATCTCTTCCGAGCGAAGGCCTTATTCACAAAGGATGAGATGGGGGGAGAGGCCCTGACAGCGGCCCTTATGTGCCCCCACAGTCCGTTAGGAACAAGAGGAGAACCTCATCCTAATGCGAGCAACAACCTCGGCTAGAGATAAGATCTCTCCCGAGTGACCGTGGACAACCTCAGCTAGAGATAAGATCTCTTCCGAGCGACCGAGTCAATCTCGATTAGGAACAGGAGGGGAACCTCGTCCTAACGCGAGCAACAACCTCGGCTAGAGATAAGATCTCTCCTGAGCAACAACCTCGGCTAGAGATAAGATCTCTTCCGAGCGACCGTGGACAATCTCAGCTAGAGATAAGATCTCTCCCGAGTGACCGAGTCAACCTCGGTTAGGAACAGGAGGGGAACCTCATCCTAACGCAAGCAACAACCTCGGTCAGAAATAAGATCTCTCCCGAGCGACAACCTCGGTTAGAGATAAGATCTCTCCTGAGTGACAACCTCGATCGGAGATAAGATCTCTCTCGAGCGACAATCTCGACTAGAGTTAAGATCTCTCTCGAGAATCAACCTCGGCTAGAGATAAGATCTCTCCCGAGCGACAACCTCGGCTAGAGATAAGATCTCTCCCGAGAATCAACATCGGCTAGAGATAAGATCTCTCCCGAGAACTCGTTCATAAAGGATGAGAGTGGGGAGACGGACGACGGTCCGAATGTGCCCCCACAGCTCGTTAGGAACAAGAGGACCTCGTCCTAATGCGAGCAAAGTCGAAGGCCTCGTTCACGAAGGACGAGAGTGGGGAGATGGATGACGGTCCGAATGTGCCCCCACAACCTGTTAGGAACAAGAGGAGGACCTCGTCCTAACGCGAGCAAAGTCGAAGGGCACTTCCATAGCCAAAGACGGCAAGGAGCTCAGCATTGCCATAGTCAGAGACCGCAAGGAGGTCGACCACCTTACGGCCTCATCCACATTGCCCCTAGGAGGAGCTTGGTGCATCAGCGATTCGTCGTCTTCCGATGACAAGAGCTTGCACCAAATTGAGAAGGCCAGTATGAGGAGATCGTCCACCCCCGAATTATTGCCAAAGAAATGCGGAGGAACAACGCTACTACGATCTTGAAATATAGAATTTGGGGATGCGCCGCTAGTAACTTTCTTTCAATAAAATTCTTTCCTTTCGATAATATTATTTCTGGATGCGAAAATTATGCAATGACAGGAAAGAAGCAGTCAATAATTGCCGCATTAGGAATAGGAGGAGAACCTCGTCCTAATGCGAGCAACAACCTCGGCTAGAGATAAGATCTCTTCCGAGCGAAGACCTCGTTCACAAAGGATGAGATGGGGGGAGAGGCCCTGACAGTGGCCCTTATGTGCCCCCACAGCCCGTTAGGAACAGAAGGAGAATCTCGTCCTAACGCGAGCAACAACCTCGACTAGAGATAAGATCTCTCCCGAGCGACCGTGGACAACCTCAGCTAGAGATAAGATCTCTCCCGAGCGACCGAGTCAATCTCGGTTAGGAACAGGAGAGGAACCTCGTCCTAACGTGAGCAACAATCTCGGCTAGAGATAAGATCTCTTCCGAGCAACAATCTCGGCTAGAGATAAGATCTCTCCCAAGCGACCGTGGATAATCTCGGCTAGAGATAAGATCTCTCCCGAGCGACCGAGTCAACCTTGGTTAGGAACAAGAGGGGAACCTCATCCTAACGCGAGCAACAACCTCGGCTAGAGATAAGATCTCTTCCGAGCGACAACCTCGGTCAGAAATAAGATCTCTCCTAAGCGACAATCTCGGTCAGAGATAAGATCTCTCCCGCGATAACCTCGGCTAGAGATAAGATCTCTCCTGAGCGACAACCTCGATCAGAGATAAGATCTCTCTCGAGCGACAACCTCGGCAGAGATAAGATCTCTCTCGAGAATCAACCTCGGCTAGAGATAAGATCTCTTCCGAGCGACAACCTCGGCTAGAGCTAAGATCTCTTCCAAAAATTAACATCAACTAGAGATAAAATCTCTCCCGAGAACTCGTTCACAAAGGATGAGAGTGGGAAGACGGACGATGGTCTGAATGTGCCCCCACAGCTCGTTAGGAACAGGAGGAGGACCTCGTCCTAACGCGAGCAAAGTTGAAGGCCTTGTTCACGAAGGACGAGAGTGGGGAGATGGACGACGGTCTGAATGTGCCCCCACAGCCTGTTAGGAACAGGAGGAGGACCTCGTCCTAACGCGAGCAAAGTCGAAGGCCTCGTTCACCTTGGACGAAATGGGGGGAGACGGACGATGGTTCGAATGTATCCCCATAGCCCATTTGGAACAGGAGGAGTACCTCGTCCTAATGCGAGCAAAGTCGAAGTTAGAAATAGGAGAAGAACCTCGTCCTAACGCAAGCACCCACATCAACCTCAGTCAAAGGAGATAAGATCTCTCCCGAGCGACCGTGCCAACCTCGGCTGGAGAGCTTCAACTTTCGCTTCGACCAGAGATAAGATCGGAGACAACCTCATCCTGAGATCAGATCTCTTCCGAGCACCCACATCGATCTCGGCTGTAGGAGACAATGAGATCAGATCTCTCCCGAGCGCCCGCATCGACCTCGGCTATAGGAGACAATGTCACCTCAAGGAGCTCAACCTTCGACTTCGATCGCAGCGAACGAAGCCTCCCTCAACCTCAGTTGGAGATGGGATCTTCCTCGGGCTTTAACTTCGATATCAACTTTAGCTGGAGATGAGATCTCCCCCGAGCTTCGACCTGAACCAGCACGAAGCTCAAAGGAAGACTTCGGCAGTCGCCCTTCCTGCACTCCCTTCTTTCGACTTTCGAACTCGGAAGTGGGGGGCCTAGTGTTGGGGATAAACCCCGCTTCCGCTGAAGTCTAGTTCGATGCTCAGCCGAACCCCCAGCAGACGGGCTTCAGCCAAACCTCCAGCAGACAGACTTCAGCCGAACCCCCAGCGGCTGAGCTCCTTCGGACTCCTCGGCCATCGAGCTCCTTCGAACTCCTCAGCCGCCGAGCTTCTTCGGACTCCCAGCGTCAGGACCGAACCCCTTCAGTCGGCCGAGCTACTTAGCGGCCGAGCTTCTTGGACCCCAGCAGCCGGGCTCTAGCCGAACTCAACCGCCGAGCTTCAGTCAGACCCTCGCAAGAGCCGAACTCTCTCCGCGTCGTTACAGCCAGGCGCCTGCGGGAGCCGAACTCCCTCCAAGCTTCCTCTCTGGTCGGATTTCTTCGGAAGCTAGACTCGTCCCAGACACCCTTCGGACGGACTTCTTCGGGAGCTGGACTCACCCCAGACACTCTTCGGATGAACTTCTTCAGGAGCCGGACTCCTCCCTGACACCCCTTTCGGCCGATCGAGCTCCTACCAAACTCTCCAGCAATCGAGCCTTAGCTGCGTACCTCCAGCCAGACGCCTACGGGAGCCAAACTCCTTCCAAGCTTCCTCTTCAGGAGTTCGAACTCCTCCGAAATGGGCACACAACGAAGGGCTTCAACCCTTCATTCGACTGGCTCTACAGCCATCATCATCAGTCCGCCGCAAGCGATAGCGACCCGCTATCAGGCGACGATGGCTGTCACCATCAACCCACCGCAGACGGCACCTCCCCGAGAGATTGACTCCACCGAACCTCGAGCGGTCCGCCAGCATGCGGCTGCAGCTGTCACCATCAAGCTCCGCTATAAAAGGGACCCTCCAGATACGCTAAACTCTGATCTCTAGGCTCTCCTTTTCTTCTCCAAGCTTCGGAACTCATTCCCGAGCACTCCATTCTTATTGGCCAGGGCTGACTTGATCGTTGGAGGGTCCTGTCGGAGCCACTCTCCATCAACTCCGGACGGGATTTTATTTTGCAGGTCCCCGGTGGCGACCTCATCGGCCTTCAATCCAGCAGACTCCAGCGGCAACCAGTTTCTACGTCAACAATTAGGTAATTGCATGAGCAAGTCATCTTTACATGCATATGGAAGTATGTTATGTAAAAGATGGGAAAGTTGAAGGAATATCCGAAAAGAACTATTTTAAAGAACTATTGTATAATTTATCAAACAATCAGGATTAAAGATACTTGGTAATTATTTATACTCCTAAAATTCAGAGCCAACCTAGTAAAGAAGGGTTAAAAAATGTTTTGTAATAATTCATCATTTTGCTACCTTATTTAAACATTTTTTTTCCTTTAAAAAAAATCATTATATTGAGTTACAATCTGGAGAGGCTTGATAGACTTGTATTAAATTTGAATAATATTTACTATAGTCACTTGTTAGTGTAATGAAATATATAACAAACGAGTAATAAGGAGCAAGTAATATGATATTGTGTTAAAATCACTGTGTTGATGACAAATGAGAATGCAAATGATAGTCTCTCTATTACAGATAATATATAAGTCTAATGAGAAATATTTATTTGTTATAAACCATAAATAAGTTAAAATATATTGATACATATAATATTGGAGTTATTAGAATACAAATACTATACAACCATATATTAGAAGTCCATATCACCATATTATGTCCATTCCATCTTGTACTGATCCAACTAGGTTGATGTTAAAAATCTTACTTATGGATAAAATGAAGAATCGCACTAGCTATCTACGTAGCTTGTACATAATGATAGATATATAAAAAAATATTTCTATATATAATTTTTATATATTCAATAGGTTGAATAAAATATAGGAGACTCTGTAGCAACATCTGATAAATAGTTGTTGTAATCTCGAGTACAAAAAATATTTTCTAATAATCTTTTTATATTATTTAGTTTCCTCTAATATCTTAATTATTAGACTTTTTTTTTTTTTAAGATCATCATTTCATTTAGATTAACAAATATTCTAATAAATCAAAAAAATTAAGTTTTTTTTGCCTAGTCCTTCTCTCTTTATATATATATATATATTAAATCATGCATTTTGAGTACACTATTCATGCAAAGCATGCATGTGGAATTAAAAAAAAAAAATTGATGCAATAAGTGTAAAAATGTATCGTGGCTATCTGTCCGTTGGGAGGAGGCCGGCATGTAGTTAATCCTGTACAAACCTACATTGGTGGTGCATGTTATGCGTTTCTAGACATACTGCATAGGTCAGAGTGCATGCCCGTCATGCATGTACATACGAGTTCAGGTTTTGTGCATCCGTGCGTGATTGTTGTATCGGAGGTAGGTGGATGCGTGGATGTGCATAGTAAGTACGGGTTTTTGTTTGAGGAGAGAGGGAGAATGGGGAGAAAATCCAATAAATATTCCGTAAAAAGCAAGATCATCATCGCAAAACTCCTGGATTTTGCCTTTAAATAAAGTGTATGCGAGATGTACTATTTTTTGATACTTTTGTAGGGTATTTCTAAGTATTCATGCTTTATAAAGTATATCAAGTATCATGCATTATGAAGCCCCAATTTTATATCCAAATATACTCAAAATCAAGATTATATGCCTGCAACAACATCAATTTGGTATGCAAAGAGCATGCATTCCCTCCATATCGAATTTTGGTTTGGTACCAGTATAATTCATTCAGTATAGGATAGATACACACCGGTGTACTTAACCTTACTCAAAATTTTCATTTGTTCCTTTAGCATTCCATGGCATTAGTAGCTTTTTGCTAAATTCGCCTTTGGCCATCTTTGTCAATGTATTAACTAATATAGTCCACTTACACTTATATCATAGTTTCTTTTATTTTTTTCAAAAAATTATTATGTTTCAAACAGAGCCTAGCTAGAAAATATTCGAAATTTTCGTAAAGTGAATTTTTATTGATTATAGACTGATTTTAATTTTAAATTTATTATAAAATATGGGCTAAGTTGTCATACGAAAGAATGGTTAAGAAGCCCAAAATAATATGTGATTATATTATTTAGATTCTACTGTCTTAGTCATGTGATATAGCAGATATCGATATAGATCTGATCTAACTAATGGGCTCTATGATGGATGGACTCATTAAAATTTTTTAATTGGACTAGATTTCCGCTCCACTCCTATAAATACAGTTTATAGAGAAATCATAGGGTATTAAGATTTCTGCAGGGTAGAACTCATCCCATTGAGGAGATGGACATAAGGAGAAGAAGGAGAGAAAGATCTATCCACGGTCGATTCTTCTCTTGCAGGATATTCAGTCCAGATCATCAGATGACTACTCAAGAATTTCAAGATATATTGATTGTTTATAATTTATTCTTGAAATTTTATCTTGTATTCTAGATCTTCTACATATAATTCGTAAATATTTCTTTAATTTTTTTTGATAATTGGTATCAGAGCATAGGATTTTGTAGAAGATTAGAATCAAAAAAATTTAGATTACAATCAACTAATAATAATAATAATAATAATAATAATAATAATAATAATAATAATAATAATAATAATAATAATAATAATAATAAAAGGGAGGAGCCGGCAGTTCTACCCGTGTCCTCCTCTTCAAAAATTTTAGACTGTGAGAGGCAGCCGGCGATTAGCCGGCGAAACGTTCCACCAGCCATGAAGGATGGGGCGGCATGATCCAAATGATCATCCAACCAAAAAAAAAAAAAAAACAAAACAAAAAAAAAGAGAGAAAAAAAAAAAGGCTCCCGAGATAGCATGCGGCGGGATCGGATGGCCGTGATTGAAGGCTATGGTTGGCCCCAGGGAACCGTTTTGCACAGTTGGACCCACGGTTACCGAGATGAAAGCATACATTGCAAAAAAAAAAGTGCACATGAATCCATCAGGTGGGAGCTACCATGAAGCACCCTGGTTACGTTCAAAGGTACCGATGGATGTTCATTAGAATTGGGTGGATGTCACATAAGTCACAAAATCTGACCCGATTTTCCATGACTTTAATTAAATGCTAGGACTTACATGTACCATAAAAAAATATATATATAATTTTTATTGTGATCTCTGATTTAAGAGGATGTAGATTTTAATATATGTCCATTTATTAAAATTTAGATGATCTATTTTAGAAAATTAAAATATGTCAATTTCTTTTAATAAATTATTTATTATGGGTGCATTAAGTTGTATTAAAATTGATAGGCATACGGGTTGATTCCTGAATTGAAGATTTATAAATTGCATTAGATGGTGTCCACCAAAATGGCCTATTTAATGGTGTTTACAAGTTTCTTCTATATATTATTTAAAAAGAGATTAAAGCATTGTGAAATTATAGGATACAATAATCTCTCCAAAAAAAAGTTTATTGTATATTATAATATTGAAGTAAAAATATTTTTATAATTTATAAGTGTACATGGCCTAAGAATTCATTTTATCAAAATAGATGAACCTCCGAAAGCTAATAATATCTTATAGGTATTCTCCACTGGATGTATGAGAGAAACCTTATGTGGGTCACTTTCTTTTCAAAGAAAATTCGTGGTATTGCACCAAGAGCTCTCATTAAAATAATGCTTATAAAGTTTCTTAAGCATGATGATTGCCTATAATTTATTTATTATTTGACTGCATTAAGTTTGTTTTATAATTAGTACTTTTGCAATAAATAACACCACTGCTCCAATTGAAACTCTGACTGAAATAAATTATAAAAGATGAAAACGTGATATTAAATTGACACTGAGTTTGATGGATTTGGATATTGCTTTGTGTGATAATCATCCATCTCAGATAACTAATCAGAGTACTATATAACAGAAAGCTGCCTATGAAAAGTGCGAGAAAGCAAATAAGTTGAGCTTAGTGATTATGAAGAGATCCATATCTAATTCCATTTTGGATACTATACCTGATAATGGAAATGCTAAACAATTCTTTGATGCCATAAGTAAGAGGTATGTAGAATCTGATAAAATTAAGGCTAGAGAGCTAATGAAAAAGTTGGATAACATGAGATATGATGGTATTGGTGGAGTTAGAGCTCACATCATGAGACTGGAGAGTATTGCATCCAAACTTAACAGTCTAGATATACTTATCCCAACAACCTTCATTATTCATGAGGCCCTTAATTCTCTTTCTGCATAATTTAGTCAGCTTAAAACAACTTATAATGCATAGAAGGATAAATTGAGTGTGAATGAACTTATTTCAGTGTGTGCTCAAAAGGAAGAAAAATATCTTAGGAAAAAGGGTGAGAGTGCTAATATAGTATATTAGCCACATCCTAAGGATTCCAATTATAAAAAGAAGAAAAAAAATGATCCCAAAAGAAACGGTCAATCTCACAATCCTAAGAGTGGAAATCAAAATCCTGGCAGTCCTCAAGCTACTGTTAAGAAAACTTTCAAATGCTTATTTTGCAAGAAGAAAGGTTATAAGAAAGCTGAATGTTTTAAATACAAGAATTGGCTAGAAAAGAAGAATCAGTAAGGAGGTAACTCATTAATCTTTGTTTGTTTTGAATCTAGTTTGATTGATGTTCCATTACATTCTTGGTGGTTAGATAGTGGGCATCTATTCATGTAACTAATTCTTTGTAGGGATTCATAAACAAGCGGAAGGCAATTGAGAATGAAGTAATTTTTTTCATAAAAAATGGAGAAAGAGTTCAAGTTAATTTTATTGGAGATATTATGCTAGAATTAGAGTCTAATTTTATGCTTGTCTTAGAAAATATTGTTTATGTACCGTCCATGAGATGAAATTTGATTTCTCTTTCTAAACTTGATTCTAGTGGTTTCAAATTTGCTTTTGGTCATGAAAAATTTGAATTATTTTTTTACTCTAAATTTGTTGATGGAGGTCTTTTATCTAATGGATTATATCGTCTTAATGTTATCTTTAGGAATGATTTCTCTTCTATGCATGTTGATATCATTATCCCTAAAAGATGATTAACTAAAGATAAATCCTTTATGTTATGGCATAAACGATTAGGTCATATTTCTAAAGAAAGAATTCAAACGCTAATTGATAGTAAAATTCTTTCTTCTCTTGATTTTAGTGACCTTTATATCTGTGTTGACTGTATTAGGAGAAAATTTATAAAGACCAAAAGAAAGGAGTCAAAACGTAATAATGATCTTTTAGAACTCATTCATACATATATTAGTGGATCTTTGGATCCTACTATTTATGGTAGTAAATATTTTATTATCTTTATTGATGATTTTTCTCGCTTTAGATATATCTATCTTCTAAAAGAAAAATCAGAAGCACTTGATAAATTTAAAATCTTCAAGATTGAAGTTGAATAACAGCATGAGAAAATAATCAAAGTAGTAAGATCTGATCGTGATGGAGAATATTATAATCGATATGATGAATCCAACTAGCAAATGGGACCATTTGCTAAATTCTTATAGGAGTATGGGATAGTTGCCCAATACATCATGCCTAGAACTCCTGAACAAAATGGTGTAGCTGAAAGGCGTAACCACACTCTTAAAGATATAATTAGAAGCATGATGAGTGGATGCAATTTACCTACATATCTCTAGAGTGAGGCTTTAAAAACCTCCATCTATATCTTAAATAGAGTTTTCAGTAAAGCTGTTCCAAAAATACCTTTTAAATTATGGGTAGGCAGGAAACCCAATATTAATCATTTTCATATTTGGGGTTATCTTGTTGAGGTTAAAATTTATAATCCATTAGAAATAAATCTGGGCCTAGAATCACTCGTTGTTATTTTATTGGCTATCCAGATAACTCTAAAAAATACAGATTCTACTGTCCTGATAGAAGTACAAAGATTGTTGAGTTTATCCATGCTAGATTTTTTGAAAACAGATATGGATGATGATAGATGCTCTCATACTAAAAATGACATATTGAAAGAAGGACAGGCTATTGTTCCTATACCTATTGTTTAGGAGAAGATTATATTTTATCCTGTTGAAAGAATAGTCAAACAGCAACAGATAATTCAACTGATCATAGCACCTCCACAGTCAGTTAATGATATACCAATAAGAAGATTAGTTAGAGAAAGGAAATCTATAATTCCCAATGATTATGTGGTTTATTTGGATAAAAATGATTTTGACATTGATCATATGATCGATCTAGTCTCTTATAATCAGTCTATTGTATGTTTCCAATCAAATAAGTGGATTAAAGCTATGCATGATGAGATGCAGTCCATGGCTAATAATGAAGTATGAAAGCTGATAGAATTATCTGAAGGGTTTAAATCCATAAAGTATAAATGGGTATTTAAAATCAAAAAATATTTCAACAGAAATATCGAGCATTTTAAAGCTCGATTGGTTGCAAAAGGATTCACACAGAAAGAAGGCATAGATTACAATGACACCTTTATCCCGTCTCTTGCAAAGATTTCTTCGGAATAATTATGGCACTGGTAGCCTATTTTGATCTTGAACTTCATCAGATGGATGTTAAAACAGTCTTTCTAAATGGTGATCTTAATGAAAAAATTTATATGACTCAACCAGAAGGTTTTGTTGAAAATGGAAAGGCACATATGGTGTGTAGACTTAAGAAATCCATCTATGATCTTAATCAAGCATCACGATAGTGGTATCTTAAGTTTGATAATATTGTGAATTCTCTTAAATTTGCAAAAAATAAAGTGGATCAATACATATATCTCAAGATCAGTGGAAGTAAATTTATCTTTCTTATTTTATATGTGGATAATATATTGCTTGCCAGTAATAATACAGTTCTATTGTATGAGACTGAACACTTGCTATCTAGGACCTTTGATGTGAAGGATCTTGGAGAAGCTGCTTTTGTACTTGGTATTGAGATTCATAGGGATAGAGGTCATGGTTTGTTAGGATTGTCTTAAAGAACTTATATTGATCGTATTTTAAGAAGATTTGGTATGCATGATTATAAATCTGGAGACATTCCTGTAGTTAAGGAAGATAAATTTAGTAAAGATCAGTGTTTGAAGAATGATATAGAAAGAGAATCTATAAAAAATGTGCCTTATTCTAGTACCGTAAGTAGTTTGATGTATGCACAAGTTTGCACCAGACCGGATATTGTATATACTGTTAGTGTGCTTGGTAGATATATGTCAAATTCAGGCATAGAGCATTGGAAAGCGGCTAAAAAGGTCATGAGATATTTGCATAAAATCAAAAATTTTATGCTCACTTATAGAAGGACTGATTGCCTTGATGTGATTAGATATTATGACTTCGACTTTACCGGTTGTGTGGATGATATGAAATCCACTTCTGATTATATTTTTATGATGGCCGAAGGGGCTATTTCTTAGAAAAGCTCAAAACAGACTATTATGGCTTTATCCACCATGCAGGCAGAGTTTATAGCTTGTTATGGAGCTGCAACTCATGCTGTTTGGTTGAGAAATTTTATTTTAAGACTTATGGTTGTTGATTCCATCTCTAAACCACTTAAAATATATTATGATAATAATGCAGTTGTATTCTTTTCAAAGAATAATAAGAGTTTCAGTGCCTCAAAATATATTGAAATAAAATATCTTGCAGTCAGAGATTTGGTTAAAAAGAAAGATATTATCATCGAGCATATAGAGACTGATGCAATGCTGGTAGATCCATTAATCAAAGGACAGAGATTCATTGTATTTGAAAAACATATTGAAAACATGGGTTTATTACAATCATTTGATGTACTTGGTTAGTATGAGCATTATTTTTTGGTTAAATATCATATGGATGTAGTATATTTTTTTTATTTTTTAATAAAGTATGATATTTACATTTTGTACACATATGGTTGTTTGTAAATGTTATTTAAATTAAAGTCTTAAGTATAAAGCTTTTGCTTAAGCATAAAAGTTTTGCTTATGATGACATAAGCTTATTGTAGCTTTCATTGGAAAGCATAAAGAGGTTTTATTGAAAATCATAAAGTGGACTAATGATAGACTTTGTATGTTTAGATTACATGAGTACAAAGTTTATACTACATGCACTATATCACTGAAATCCATGTCGATAAGATTATTAATATTTGTAATTACAGAGAGGTATCAATAAATAGTATTAAAACTATTGTGATTCAACGTTAGTAGTTTTAGTGGACCAAATTTTTGACTAAAGATATTATTCATTCAGGACATTTGCATATATAGCCACATGAGGTGCACTTAGCCCGAGAGTCATTTTGAATTATACATATTATATTTAATATATATTTTTTTAAAAAATAAATAAAAAGATCTAAATCATTATCATCCAAGTGGAAGAATGTTTGAAATTCTCATAAGATGGGCTTCCATTGATTATAGACTGATTCTGATTTCGCATTTGTTATGAAATATGGGCTGAGATGTTGTCTGAAAGAATGGTTAAGGAGCCCAAAATAACTTATGATCATATTGTTTGGGTCCTATTGTCTTAGTCATGTGATATAGAAGATATCGGTGTAGACTTGACCCGACTAATGGGCTCTGTGATGGGTGAATCTATTAGGATTTTCTAATTGGGCTAGATTTCCGCTTCATTCCTATAAATACAACCTGTAGAAAAATTCTAGGGCATTAAGATCTCTGTGCTCTGGGGGTGAAACTCATCCCATTGAGGAGGCAGGCATAAGAAGAAGAAGTAGAGAAAGATCTGTCCATGGTCGATTCTTCTTTTGCAGGATATTCAGCGCAGATCATTAGATGGCTGCTCAAGAATTTCAAGATATGTTGATTGTTTATAATCTATTCTTAAAATTTTATCTTGTATTCTAGATCTTTTACATGTGATTCGTAAATATTTTTTCAGTTTTTTCTAACAGCAAATCCTAGTCTTCTTATATTTTAGTCATTTCTCACTTTACTTCTTTAGGATGCAAATGGGTCAAGCTGGATCAAAGCATGCTTAACCCTTAGCTAACTTGATTTCATACTTGGTTCATGATTTAGGATCCAAACCTTACCCATTACAAGATCGACTCGGATTGGATCAAGTCCATGAGAAGTTTACCTAATAGGTTATTTAGGTTAGGTCAAGATCAAGTATGATCTAGACCCATTCCAAAATACTAGGGTTCGAGTCAGACTAAGTTAGATGGGGTTTCCTGTTGGAGTGAAGTATCAAGCTATTCTTTTGTAGTTAAAATATAATAATTATTAATTAAATATAAAATTATTATAAAAAATAAAGAAACTAAAAAGAGTCAAATTAAATTGGATTTCTCATTAAAAATTCACTTTCATTCAAGTTATCTATCATTATTAAGGTTACAAATAATAATTTTAAAAAATATATCGGTATACTTGAGGGTATTACAAAAATCTACCAAAACTAACAATGAAATGAAATATGAATTTTTAAATATAATTAAATAAAAATAGATAAAAGATGTAGTAGTTGAGATGAAAGAAAGGTATTAGTTTAAATGAGAGTTCATTTGATAAGTTGGAAAAGATATTAGGAGTGAAAGATTTATATGATTTGGATTTTTGGAATTTTTTAGATTTATATGAGAGTTCGAGTCGGGTTGGGCCAATTTTTTGTTCATCTAAATTAGTCTTGAACAATATATGGGCTTGGGTTACCTCGGATTAAAAATTACAAGACACTAATCCAACCAGAAATTTAGGTTGGATCTGATTTTTCAACCTGATTCGATCCAATCCATAAGTCTTCAAATATGAATCAAGTTGGCTCCAGTTGGGTCCGGAATGGGTTGGGTCATGAGCCAACCTGACCAATTTGCAGACATTCTCCATCTCAAACAAATAGTGATAGATCTCTCCAACATCTTTCTATAAAATTTGTTTGGCTATTGGAGCAAGCAACTGCAAGCTTTCTTCATCTGACCCGGCCTCGACCAGGCCCATTTGCATTCCTTGAATGGTTGTATGAGTTGTTACCGGGAGACGGAGACTGAGGTACGAGCAAAGGCGGGATGATATTTGTTAGAGTTTAGGTCGGTGACCCATGCATTACGCGCAGGATAAATAATTATAATCTATAATTATTAAAAAATTTTATAATAAATATTTTTTAAATTTTTTTAAATATATTTTATTATTTATTTATTTATTTATTATATATTATATATTTTTATTATTTTATAAAATAATATTTTATTATTTTTTCTTTCTTTCTTTCTGTTCTCATATCTTCTATGCACAAGCCAGTGCCACTATATCCTCTTATCGTCCCACCATGACTTTTCTTATTTCTTGATAAATGATGATCCCAATCGCACCTCCATCCTCTCTCTTCTTTTCATATCTTCTCGACGCCCATGGGTGCCACCCCGCCCCTGCCGCTCCACCACTACTTTTCTTTTCTCTCGGTAAATACCGATATCGATTGCACCCTCTGATGCCTCTGTCGATACTGCCACCCCTGACGTCACCAACAAAGGAAGAGAGAAATTTTTTTTTTTTCCTTTTTCTTTTTTTTTCTTCTTTTTTTCTCTTCTTTATTTTTTTTTATAAAATAATATTTTATTTTTTCTTCTACCTTCTTATTCTCATATCTTCTCTGCGTCCGCTGATGCCATCCCACCTCTTCTCTCTCAGCAAACGTCAATCTCGATCGCACCCCCTGGCGCTCTTGCCAGTACCACCGTCCCTGGCACCACCACTAAACGAAAAGAGAGACTCTCTCTTATTTTCTTTTCTTTTTTTTTTTTCTTACTTTCGAAGACTATTAAATACAGAAATTTGACTTTCAAATCAACAGAGTACCATACTTTGTCTGCAGATAATTTATTAGGTTTAATCTAATTTGATCTGATGAATTGATTCAGATATGAAAATATATTATTTTTAAAAAATAATAAAAATATTATTTTTTAAAAATAAACTAGTATATTATTATTTTTTAAAATTAAAAAATAATATATTATCTTTTAAAATAATGATAAATTAGTATTTCTTTAAATATTATTATTATTTTTATAATATTTTATTTTTTTAAAAAAATATTTTTTATAAAATATTATTTTCATCTCTTATCCCTCTCCTACTTTTATTTTTAAAATATTATTTTTTTAATTTTTAAAATATTATTTTATTATTTAAAAATAATATTATAAATTATTATTAATAATAAAATAATAATTTTTTTTCTCTCCAAATATTTTCTTTCTTTTCTTTTTTCTTCCCCCCCCCCCACTCCCTTCCCTTCCTCTCGCCACCTCCCCACCCACCCCACACCCCGCCTCTGCCGCATGAGGCCTAGGTCGCAGCTGTCTGTGTCGCCCCTATCACGGTACCGCTCCACCACCATCTGTGTCGCATCCACCATCCACACGACCATCAAATTCCCTTCCCTTCCTTCCTCCGGCTCCTACACCACCAACCCTCCTTGCCTCCCCTCCCTAGCACCTTCCGCACCTCCTCCACCCCTGCACCCTTCGCAGCCCCACCCCCTACAAGGAGGAGGCCTCCCCCCATGTCCCGTCGCTGTTGCCGTCGCCGTCGCATGCCGCTAGCTGAATATAAGCAGTGAGGTGGTGGGCCTTTGATAGATTCTCCTACAAGGCCACTTCACCATATTGCTTTCTCTCTCACACCCTCTCCTCGATTTTATCAGCAAAGCATACCACTCCTAGGGCTACACTTCCAACCAATCCTCTTCATGCTGCACCTGCCATCTACACGACCACCAAACCTCCTATCCTACCCTCCTCCGGCTCCGGCACCACCAACCATCCTCGCCTTCCCTCTCCGACCCCTCATGCCTCTCGCACCTCTCCGGCCCACCTCGCGCAACCGCCCTGCTGCCCAGTAGTGTGGTAACCCAAGAGGGGGGGAGGGGGGGGGCAAATTGGGTTGTTTAAAAAAATATTTAAGATAAATCAAACTTTAAGCAAGTATGTGCTTCTATTTAAGCTAAGTTGTGTATTTGAGATGTATATAATGCAAGTAATAGTAGAATCAAGATATAATTAGGATTATGTAAGAATTAAATCAAGCTAAGTAAAAGTTGAAAGCATGTAAGATAAGAGAAAAAAGGCACAACACAAACACCAAATAATTTATAATACTTCGGTGCACCCTCGCACCTACATTCACTCCCTAAGAGCTCTTTGAGAATTCTACTATAATCTTTTGACTACAGTGTGTTTGTTTTAATCCAGGATTATAAATAAATTCAGTTGATTTTTTAGGATCACCAACCATAATCTTACACCGATAGTTTTTCAGGCTTACGATCAAACTAATTATTTTTCCGGATTACCAACCAAAACCTAACATAATGTCTAATTCCTGGCTTGGACGAGCCTTCACCCCAAATTTCTTTCAAGAAAACAAGAATAGAAGTATGAAATTTTAGAATAAAGTAAAAATACAAAAGATGAACTCTTTGAATCCTGAAGTAGAAGATGTAGGATTGCACTTTGAGGCCTGACTTCTCTTCAAATGATGCTTAAGAGGATGTGAAAAATGGAGTAGATTACACTTGAAAGCTTGCTGAAATCTGTGCATAATTATTTTTTAATGATATTCAATGATCCTCATATAAACTAATGTATTTTTCTTTTTGATCCTCTTTTCTTGGCTTATCATCAAGTTTGAAATCTTATATATCATTTTTAGAAGCCAAACTAGTCATTTCTAACTATTAGAAAGCAAAAACTAGCCGTTAGAAATAATTCTGTATACCTTTAAAATTTTGCAGAACTAGCTATTGGAGCTCAAGTCAACTCGTCCCTCTACTCAAGTCCATTCTGCACTTCATCCTAAAAATCATATTCTCTATATTTTTCTGAGACTTTGATTCGAGGAGCTTGAGTTGAAGCTCAAATCGACTGACCATTCTACTCAAGTTTATTCTGCACTTCGTTCTGAAAATTATGTTCTCTATATTGTTCTAAAACGTCGACTTGAGGAGCTTGAGTCGACTTATTCCTCTGCTCGAGACCGTGCCAGTTGAAATTTCTACATACCAAAATATTTTTTCTTCATTATTTCAGCTTGAGTCGACTCGAAATCCACCTCAAGTCGACTTGGATGACAACCTACTAGAAAATTCTGCAAAATTTTCTATTTAAAGGGCTTTTTGTCTTCAACTTTTGAAAACTTCTTCCACCTTAGTTTTTATGGTCTTTTTTGCTATTAAGGCTTCCAAAAACTTCTTGTTTAAGCTTTATTTGATCATTAATCATTATTCTTTTGAAAGAATTCTTCTATGAATAATTTCTTCATTTTAAATACCTAAAAAATCCTATATTCATTTATAAATATATGATTAGTATCATAATTACTCAATATTTTATAATTATTAAAATCAATCATAAGATCAATAATCTTCTTTTTTTGATGGTGATAAAATTTTGAGTATATGCATAACAAAGTATAATATGAATATGAATCATGAAGTAAATAAATGAGCACTTTCAAGAACATACTTCATGAATGCTTCAATAAGATTTATTATAGAATTTTTATCATAAATTTTGATACCAAAATTCAATATCGATATTCAAAATGTTACATATCCAAACATACTCATTTTATATAAGTATTTCAAGCAAGCAAATTAGCATCTTACATCTTAAATATATTTTTCTCGTATATACTCAATTTAAACATGAAGTATGTGAGTATGTAATTAATTCAAATATAAACTCAACAAACATATACTCAACATAATATTTCTTCCTTTTTTTAACAGCATCAAAAAGTCCAAGAAAAAGATTTAAGATGAATCATCAAAATCAATTCAAATTTAAATACACACATATTCAATGTTTAAATTTAAATGTTTTAGCTTGTGATACCATCTTCTCTTTTGGATAACTACTTTTTTTAAAAAAATTTGATAGCAAATTCAAATTAAATTTCTTTTTTATTTTAATCAATATATGTTAAAATGAAACATAGCTCCTTTTTGAATAAAGTTGATACATTAAGTTAAATTTTCAAATTCAAAAATAAAATTGCTTTGAAATTTAAGAGTTGAAGACCAATATAGCTTTTCAAAATAAAAATGTTTGAATATTAAGACCAAGCATAAGATATATTTCAACATTCATCACTTTTTTTTCATATATTTCAAATTCATTATTTTTTCACAATGCCCTTGAATTCAAAAATGATATTATGAATGTATCAAAGTAAATCTATGATCCTAATACATAGTATTCGAGCAAAATTAGAGCAAAATATATTATCAATGCAATATATGTTTGAGAAGAAGATTGTTTAATATCAATTATAAAAATAAATATCTCTATACTAATTTTGATACTTATTATTAAAAAAAATTAAATAGTAAATTTCTTAGATATTTTTCTTAATATAAAGAATATCTATGAAGATCATTTCTTTCTTATCTTGAGAGGTATCAATCAATTTGAATTATAAATATATCAATCTTATAATTTATCTTAAGAAATAATATCAATCATATATTCATGCAAAATAGATTTAAGACAATGCATTCTTTTCTTTTGCCAAAGAAAAAGTAATAGAGTATAAAGTAATAATGGTCTATTTGATATCAATTATTAAAATTTTTGATCAAGAAAGATGGATGGATTAAATTCAGATCAAATTATTTTGATAGAATATTTTAAATTGATATTAATAGATCACGTAAAGCAAATCATAGAGAGTTTATTTATTTATTTAAATTTAGATCTTCCTTTTCTTAAGAAGTACTACTCAATTAAGTTTAGAAAAGATATAAAATTCTTTGAATTTATCTCAAATAATATCATATCAACTATATAAAATCAAATTTGAGATAAACATAATTTTTTTCGTTTGCAAAAATATAAAACAATAGAATTTAAGGCAAGAATAAACTACTTGATACCAATTACGAGAATTAGGATATCAATTGTAATAGTATTCTTGAAAAATTTTGCTCGATACAAATTAAACGAAGTTTGAACCTATATCTTTTAAAAATATTCTATTTAAAGTAAAAAATAATTAATTTAATTCTTCTTAGTACTAGATATTTTGAAATTCAATCTGAATAGCAACTATCTAAAACGAATTATCTTTCTTCTTTTGATCAATGTAGATTTATAAGCACATCTCTTCTTTTTGAATAATGGTAAATACATTAAACAAATTCTCAAATTTAATTATAGAAGAGCTTGAGTTTCAAAAATTTTAGAGTATTGAAGCTTTTCAATGATTAGGATAAGATGAACTTTATCTTTTTATAAAAAGTATCAATCATTTACATTCTTAAAGAATATCATTTTTTCATATTTATCTTGAAAGATATCATATCAAAAATATATCAAAGGTATGGTATCAAGTAAAATATACTTAAGAAGAAGATAGTTTTATATCAATTATTTTGAAAAATAAACTAAATAGTATCTTTTTGAAAAATTTTCTTGATATCAAATTAAGATATCACTTGAAGTTTTCAAATTTATTTTTCAAAAATAAATAAGTTGAAGCCAAGTATAATTAATTATAAAATGGTACAATCAAACCAATTAAGACATAAATGGATAAATCAATAATTATATAAATACTCAAATCAAAGATAAACAAATCAAGCAACATAAGTGACTTCTTTTTAAGTTCAACATAATTTTTTCAAAATAAGTCAATCATAAACATTCAAATATATAAAATAATTTTTCTTGAAAGATTGCAGCTCCTAACCAATGAGGATATCACTTGAAGATCTAAGAGGAGCAATTTCTCTTGTTACCTTTTAATATAACTTAACTAGAATTTTCAATAAGAATAAGATTAAGTTTAAAAAATCTCTCTTCCTCATTTTGAATTCAAAATTAACTTGGTTGATTTTATAAAATATAATTTTAATAGTATATTTTATTTTTCTCAAGATTATAGATTTAAGACGACATACTTCTCAAATTTAGTTAAGGATAAAAAAACTCAACGAAAGAGTTTTTAGAAATCATTAAGTAGAGTATCAATTAAGTCCATAAATCTACAAAAGCATATTTAAAAGCACTTTTAAACTTAAAAATAGCTTTTGAATTCAAATTGCATAAGATTTTTTCTTCCTTTTTGCATGAAATAATTTATAGAAAAGTATCATCAAAATCAATTAAGTTGTATTAAATTTATAAATTATAACAAGATATACCAAATATTTTGTTATCTTTGAGTATCAAAAAGTAGCAAATTTAGTTTTGTGGCATGCTTTCCATTGCTCTCAAATGCATGAATGCAAAGTATTTTCTTAAATACAATTAGATATAAGCATTTCAAAAACTCATCTCTTCTTTTCAAATTTAACTCATCTTGTTGTTTTCAAATTCAAATCAAAGTATGTTTGAGCTAAAGTATTTAGGAATTAAATATCAAGACAAGTCATCATGTAAAATTTAAATCATCATCTTCTTAGAAAATATCACTCATTTAAGTCCAAAGAGACATAAAATTTCTAATTTTGTCTCAAATAATTTTAAAAATATAGTATTGTTAGTCAAGTTTAAGACTAAATGATCAATTTCATTTACTCCAAAAGATTGGGATAGTAATGTGCAAGGCAAAAGTAAGGAAACCAAGCAAGAAAATCATTTTGTTTAATTTATTTACCATAAGATCCACTCATGCAAAGTTCATCAATAAATTATCATTTAAAGGTTACTAAAGATTTTCAAAAATGAGTCAATAGAGTAAGTTGATTAAGACAAGTAAAGCATATATAATTATTGATAATTTTATAATATAAGTAAGTTGATTTTAGTATTCTAATAATATTTTTTTATAGTAAATGCTAGAAAATTAGTGTTCTTGTGTCTCTCTCCTTTTTTCTTTCAAATTATGCATATTTAAGCTTATCATTTTTCTCTCCTTTTGTTTTACATGTTGAGACATTTTTAGTCAAATAGCCTTTTAAGAGCAAAAAATAAATTTTTGCTTTCTCCCCCTATATTTTATAGCCGATGCCATAAATTTAGTTATTTTAATTTTTTTTTAAAAGTTATTAACAAAGCATATTTCAAAATGATCATTATATGTATATAAGTAAAAGTAACAAAAGACCAAGTTAATTGAAGGTAGAAACAAAATTGATGCTGAATATAAAAGTTTGATATTCATTGATTTCAAAAAGGATGTTTACAAAAGGATGTCTATAAGGATGATAAACATCAAGATGATCAAAATGTAAGACACCTATAATTAATAAAAATGGATCGCTAGGGAGTACTAAAGTTCTAAGAAATAAATTCTAGCATCCTAAGTGAGAGTAGGTTGGTATAGCTTTAAGAAGAAAGTCCAAGTTGACTAGATGTAGAGGATGGTCTAGTATCTCTAATAACTGATCTCCTCCATCATACATATACTTTCTTATTGAAGAGATAGCTTGTATCAATTACATCGACTCCTTTTTGACCAATGATTGTGGCTCCAACAAATCTTATCATACCTGTTATGCCTATAACTTGTACCTCTAAATCTTTGCATAAATAGAAGAAATGATTCTAGTGAAAATCGATAAATACATTCTCATTCAGTATACCAAATAATCGATCTGAGCTCTCTGGATGATCGATCTATGAAGATGGAACTATTTATATCTAAACTACTGGATCCTCAATTATGACACCTATTATAGTATAAGTGCTGGTATGAAAAGTAAAATCTTCTGAAGAATGTGATGCATGACCAATATGAAGAAGATCTTGCTGATCATAGCAGTCGGACTTTCATACTTAGCTGACTAGCACTGATACCCTTAATACTCTCGGCATTATCTCAAACCAATATAAATTTTAAATATATTACTGCTTGAGACATTCCGAGGTGCTTCTAGTATACGTCAAATATTATCAACATCTATCTCAATTTGTGTGTCTTTTATTTTGAAAATTAGACTTTCAACTTCTTTTTTTTGCTACCATAAAATTCTCTCACTAATCTAGGGTAGGTGAGCAAATCTAAGAAGTAGATAAATTTTTAGTTCATCAGTAGATATCCTTAGTGTCCGAGCTAATCTTATATCATCTAATATAATATGGATATTTTAAATTTTTGAGTCCAAATTTTCAACCCTAAACTTTATGTTTTCAAAGAATTCTTAAACTAAGTTTGGATAGATCAAAAGAACACAAAATTTCTTAGCCTAATCTCTTAATTTTCTATATAATTAAAATTCTTTCTTGCTTTAAAAACTTAGAGATTATTTTGATGCTAGGTCCTTTTTTGCACTGGAGCATGGTTTGGAAAAGTTCTAAATTTTTAAATTTCCGCATGAGACTTTCTTTTTCTTTATGCCAATTACTTCCAAGGTATCACTGGAGAACAAAAATCATAAGAATAAGATGAAAATGGAGAGGAATGGAGAGGAAAGTTTTAATTTTGATGGGAGAGAGGTTTAAAAGGGATTATGGCATGAGAAACATGAAAATAGAATTTATAAATCAATTTAGGGAATAAAAAATTAATCAAATTGGATAAGATCAAATCCAAGAGAAACTAGATAGAGGGATTTAAGAGTGAAGTTCAACTAAGGAATTTTCAAGGCCCTAAAGATCAAACTAAGATGTAATAATACTAAACAACAACTTCAAGCATATGATGATTTTTATGAATAGATGACTTATCTTGAGGTTCTTAAGTTATATAATTTTTGAAATATTTCATTAATTATATAACTTATGATAGTGTCATAAATTAATTCAATTTGCAAGTTTTGCACCCAAATTATTTTACGTACAATCAAGCTCTTTTAACTCAAATTTCGCAATTTAACCATGTGATATGGGAAGTTATGAGAACATACTAAATTTAAAAATAAGATATATGCTTGTATTAATGAGAGAAGTATATTAATTTTGAAATTTAAATACAATCAATACATCAAAGTAGCCAAATCATTCAAGTCATGAGTATGATTATTATGAGTATAGATAAATCATTAAAATCAATTATTTATCCTAAATGAATTCAGTATATATTGAAGGCATGATATGTGAAGAGTTTAACATTTACCAATCATCATTACCCATCCTTTCTTATTCCAAAACATCCATCCTTGAAGATTTTTCTCTTTTTATTTTATTGGATGCCTGGCATGCCTCACTATAAGAAAATAATGATTTTGTGATCGATTTTATGGTCAAAATTTTTTATTGAAATTTACGATTGATTTTGTGACTAAAATTTTTATGATCAATTTTATGATTGATTATTAAAAAAAGATAATATAGAGATCAAAAAATATTGATTGCAAAATTGATTGTAAACTTTTAATTTTGTGATCAATGTTGCAACCAAAAAATTAAATACAAAAGTAAATTTATAAATATTAATTTTATAAAATTTTGCAACTAATTTTATAATTGATTTTTTAGTCATAAAATTTATGATCAAAAATTTGATCATAAAATTATATAATTAAATTTTTAAATTTAAAATAATTTAAAAATTTAGTGCTTGATTTTTTGGTTAAAAAATTATTTTTTTTGATCAATTTTTTGATCATAAATTTTTTGATCAAAAAATAGATCAAAAAATATCAAAATTAATTTTTTAAATTTAAAATAATTTAAAAAAATTGATCAATTTTTTGATCATAAAATTAATTTTTTTGAAAAATTTTTTATCATAATTTTTTTGATAAAAAAATTAATCAAAAAATGATAAAATTAATTTTTTTAATTTAAAATAATTTTAAAAATTTTTTGATCGATTTCTCGATCAAAAATTAATTTTTTTCAATCAATTTTTTAGTCATAAATTTTCTAACCAAAAAATTGATCAAAAAATGCCAAAATTAATTTTTTAAATTTAAAATAAGTTTAAATTTTTTGATGGATTTTTTGGTCAAAAAATTAATCTTTTTTGATTGATTTTTTGGTTGCAAATTTTTTGACCAAAAAATCAATCAAAAAATACCAAAATTATTTTTTTTAAATTTAAAATAATTTAAAAGATTTAGTGATCGATTTTTTGGTCATTAAATTATTTTTTTATTAATTTTTTGGTCATAAATTTTACCATTAAAAAATTAATCAAAAAAACCATAATTAAAAATTTTTATTTAAAATAATTTAAAAATTTTATGATTGATTTTTTATCATAAAATTAATTTTTTTGACTAATTTTTTATTCATTAAATTTGTGATCAAAAAATCAATTAGAAAATATCATAAATTTTTTTATTTAAAATAATTTAAAAATTTAGTGCTTGACTTTTTGATAATAAAATTAATTTTTTTCAATCGATTTTTTGATCATAAATATATTTTGCAATAAATTTTTTTTTAATTTTTTAAATATGATATAATTTTAAAATTTAAAGTTCATCTTCATCATTCATTATCTAAATAATTATTATTAGAGTATCGTCATAAAAAATAGGCTCGATCGAGTAGTCCTAGCTATGTCGATCAATAAAATTTGATTTCGACATTCTTGAATGATTGTATGATGATATGATAGATAGAGACTACCGATGGATTCGAAAACTTGCAATGATGATCTTGATAATATTTGTAGCATACTATCAAAATTTTACTTCAATCGAATATTATTATCATGATCAATTTAGCACGGAATGATTTGGACTGTTAACATAAAAAATGAGTGATCAAAAGGCCAAATAACATCGATTGTAAGGCAATTTTTTAGATAAATAATCTTTGCTACTACTTTAATCATTTCTATGATAGTAATCGTAAAATTCAAACCATGCGTATATGAACAATCGATGTTAAGCAGATTTTATAAAAGTACAAGTATAATTACTTAAGAACTTTAAGAATGAGTATCAAGAAATATATAATTTTAGATCGTTTGTATATGCATGATTTGAATTTTATGATCACCACCATATAAATGATCAAAGTAGTTACAAAGATTATTTATCTAAAAAATTATCTTATAATTGATGCTGTTTGACCTTTTGATCATTCATTTTTTATTTAACGGTCTAAATCATTCCGTGTTAAATTGATCATGATAATGATGTCTGATTGAAGTAAAATTTTAATAGTATGCTATAAATATCATTAAGATAATTATTGTAAGTTTTTGAATCCATCGATAATCTCTATCTATTAGATCATCATACGTTGGTTTGTGATCGTTGAAATCAAATTTTATTAATCGATATAGCTAGGGCTACCAGATCGAGTCAATCATTTGTGACGATACTCTAATGATACTTATTTAGATAATGAACGATGAAGATGAACTTTAAATTCTAAAATTATATCATATTTAGAAAAAAATAAAAATATATATTTTATTATAAAATATATTTATGACCAAAAAATTGATTGAAAAAAATTAATTTTATGACCAAAAAATCAATTGCTAAAATTTTAAATTATTTAAATAAAAAAATTAATTATGATATTTTTTGATCGATTTTTTAGTTGTAAATTTTATGATCAAAAAATCGATTGAAAAAAATTAATTTTATGATTGAAAAATGTGTCACTAAAATTTTAAATTATTTTAAATTAAAAAAAATAATTTTAATATTTTTCAATCATGGTTGTTTTTTTCTAAAAAAAAAATTTATAAACCGCCCCAACCCCAGCCCCGTCCTAGCCGCCCTCGACCCCCATCTTCCCCTCCCCTCTCCAACGATTGCCTGCTTGGTCTCCCCTCACAGTTGGCCCACCGCGATGGGCCCTCCTCCCCCCTCCTCAGTGACCACCCGCGACGACCTCCTCTTGCCGACCCACCGTGACAACCCCCTCCTCTCCCCGGTTACTGCCCACGATGGCCTCCCTTGTCGGCCCACCGCAACGGCCCCCCTTCCCCTCCCCAACGACTGCCCACGATAGCCTCTCCTCGTCGACCCACCGCGACGGCCTCTCCTTGCCAGCCCCTCCCCTCCTCGGCCTGTGACGCTGCCCTCCCCTTCGGCATCCCCTCATCGGCTCACCCATGATGAACCCCCTTCCCCTTCTCCTGCCGCCACCTACCGCCGATCTCCACCATCAGGGGAATGGGGGTGGCATGGGCAATTGGGGGACCAGGGTGCGATGCTGGAGGCACGAAGCAGCGCCCAGGAGGGAGGGGGTTGCAATGCTGGAAGTGCAGAATAGCGGTTGGGGGGGTGTGGGGCTAGAGGTGCGAAGTAGCGGCCATGGGGCGTGTGGGTGGTCGGGCGTAGGGCGAGCAGTCGGGGGGGCGGTGCGAGTGGCCAAGGGGCAGGATGAGCGGCCAGGGGGCGGTTCGGGTAGCCAGGAGGCAACATGGGCGGTGCGGGTGGTCGGGGAGCAGGGCAGGCAATCGGGGGGTGGTGCGAGTGGCTAAGGGCAGCATGGGCGGTGCGGGTGGCCCAGGGGCAGGGCGAGCGGTCAGAGGGCAATGCGAGTGGCCAAAAGGCAGCGCAGGCGATGCGAGTGGCCAGGAGGTAGCGCGGGCGATCGGAGGATGGTGTGGATGGCTAGGGGGCAGCATCGACGACCGACGGAAGGTGCAAATGGCTAGGCGCATGAGGGGTGGGGTGCGGGGGACCAGACGATGGCTGCGTTGGCGGGTGAGAGTGGCAATGGAGGCGGCACTATAGGCGCATAGAAGGAGGATGGGAAAAAATAAATAAAATATTAAAAAATTATTAAAAATTATTTCAAAATATTAATAATTTATTATTTTATAAAAGATAAAATATATAAAAAATAAAAATAATATAAATTTAAAATATAATATAAAAATTAGAGACTGATTTTGCAACCAATTTTAAAAATTTAAATATTATAAAAAGTAAATAGTGATGAATTTTATAATTAATTTTTTAACTAAAAAATTTAAAAATAATTATCGATTGATTTTATGACTAATTTTATTAATAAAAAATATTTAATATAATAAGCGATCGATTATGTTAATAAAAAAGTTTAAAAAAATAGCCACCAATTTTATGATCAATTTTTTTTAAAAAATATTTTTAAAAAAATTTGCTACCAAATTTTTGATCGATTATTATTTAAATTTTTAGTTTAATAATCTTTTCATTAATTTAGTGATCGATTTTGTGATCAATTTTTTTAAAAAATTTATGATTGAATTTTTTTATTTATTCTTATTTAAATTTTTAGTTTAATATTTTTTTAATTAATTTAACAATCAATTTTAAGATCAATTTTTTTAAAAAAATATTTTTCAAAAAATTTATGATCAAATTTTTGATTGATTTGAAAATAAATAAAATTTATAAATATTTTAATAAATTTTCTTTTCAAAAACTAGAAATTAATTTTTTTATAAATTTTTAATTTTTAAAATTAGATTATTTATTTTTTAAATTTTTTTTGAAAATTAGTAATCAATTTTTTTGTTGGAAAATCCATCATAAGTTTTTAATTTTTTTAATTTTAATAATTTTAATAATTTTTTATCGATAAATTGATCGCTAGATTTTGTGATCGAAAAAATTAGTCATAAAATATTTTCAATCAGCCTTTTTGCGACTAAAAATTTTTGTTCATAGAATCAATCGCTAAATTATTAGTGATTGATTTTTAATTTTTAGCAATTGATTTTTTGGTTACTAAAATTCTATTTTCTTATAGTGCCTAAAAATCATCATTTTATAATTTTTGGTATCCAAACCATCTTAGATCCATTGAGGTTAGAGTATATAATTTTTTTTGAAATTTAAATTTATTTTATCAAAGTATGGCTAATTTTTTTAAAAATTATATTCTAAAATTTTATGTCCTATTTTATTATATTTATAGCAAATGATTGAATGATTTTTATATGAAGCTCTTGAAAATGCCTTTTTGACTATTTTCTATTTTCTCAAAGAGTTCAAACTAATTTTAGTTTTGTAAAAAATAGATTTTTGATTTCTCATCATTTAAAAATTTTTAAAACTAAATGTAAATTTTTTGGCAATTGGCTTCAATATTTCAATCTCTTTTCTTAGTTTAGCATTTTCTTCTATAAGAGATTTTTTAGATTTTAATAATTTTTTAATTTTTTAATCAAATATTTTTTCTTCAATAATTCATCCTTTTCAATTACATTCTTATTCTTTTCTTCATCCAATATTTTTTTTTATTTGAAAAGATTATCTTTTTTCATCAAAATCTTATTCTTTTCTTCAAATAAAGATAAATGTAAATTTTCAAGCTCCTTATTCAGCTTAACATATTCTTCAGCAAAAGATTTTTTAGATTTGAAATACATTTCTTTATCTTTAGCCAAAGTATCCTTTTCTCTTAAAATATCTTTTTTTAATAAGAGTTTACTCTTTTTATTCGTTAAAAGAAGATTAGACTTTTGAGCTTCTTATTTTTCAGTCTTAATTTCTTAAATTCATCCATTAAATTATTAAAGACTTCATATAATTCATCAAATATAAAATTAGAAGAATTTTCAAGATTTACCTCATTTTTATTAGCCATAAGACAAAGATTGGCGATGTCTTCTTCCTCTTTCTCATTTTTCTCTTCTTTGCCTTGCTCCTCCTTAATCAAAACATTCTTCCTTATGTATTTCTTTTTCTTCTTCTTCTTTTTTTTATCCTTATGAGTATTGAGGCATAGGTTGGGGTGAGCTTCATTCTTCTCATGCAAGCTTGATATTTTTTTTAATTTTTTCTCTCATAAGTTATTTTTAATTTTTTCTTTTTTTTTGCTAAAATATAAGAAAAAATTAGATTGAACTTATTTATATCTAATGAATAATAAAGCATAGTTAAGGCCTTAGCATTTGGTTATATTATTTCTTCATCACAAATTAATACATTGGGTTTATGTGGGCCATTGATTATAATCTTTCATAAATTATAATCATATGATTGTATGAAGATTTTCATTCTAGCTTTTCAATATATATAATTTAATCCATTTAATAGTGAAGATCTATCTATAGAATATTCTTCATTAAATAAAAATTTTATTTGGCTTGCCATGATCTTTAACTCAAGACCGCTAGGTCAACAAATAATATTAGAGCACCTACTCTAATACCACTTGTTGGCCAAAATTATAGCAACCCAAGAGGGAGGATGAATTAAATTATTTAAAAAAATAATTTAAGATAAATCAAATTTTAAGTAAGTATGTGCTTCTATTTAAGCTAAATTATATATTTGAGATGTATATAATATAAACAACAGTGGAATCAAGATATAATTAGGACTATGCAAGAATTAAATCAAGCTAAGTAAAAATTGAAAACATGCAAGATAAGAGAGAAAGTACAACATAAATACTAAATAATTTATAGTAGTTCGGTGTATTCTTGCACCTATATCCACTTTCCAAAAGCTTCTTCAAAATTTCACTATAATCTCTTGACTACAGTGTATTTGTTTTAACCCAGGATCACAAACAAATATAGTTAGTTTTTCAGAATTACCAACCATAATCTTACACCGATAGTTTTTCAAGCTTACTATCAATCTAGTTGATTTTTCAGATCACCAACCAAAATCTAACATAATATCCAATTCTTAACTTGGACGAGCTTTCACCCCAAGTTTCTTTTCTCTAAAGAAACTTGTAAAGAAAATAAGTATACAAGCATGAAATTTTAGAATAAAGTAAAAATACAAAAGATGAACTCTTTGAATTCTGAAGTAGAAGATGTAGGATTGCTCTTTGAGGCTTGACTTCTCTTCAAATGATGCTTGAGAGGATGAAAAAAATATTATAGTACATTACACTTGAAAGCTTGTTGAAATCTATACATAATTTTTTTTCTTTTCTTTCTTTTTAATGGTATTCAATGATCCTCACATAAACTGATATATTTTTCTTTTTGATCCTCTTCTCTTAACTTATCATCAAGTTTGAAAGCTTATATATCTTTTTTAAAAGCCAAACTAGCCATTTCTAGCTGTTAGGAAGCAAAAACTAGCCGTTAGAAATAATTCTACATACTTCTGAAATTCTGCAGAACTATCCGTTAGAGCTCGAGTCGAAGTTCAAGTCGACTCATCCCTCTGCTCAAGTCCATTCTGTACTTCATTTCGAAAATCATGTTCTCTATATTTTCTTGAGACGTTGACTCGAGGAGCTCGAGTTGACTCATTCCTCTGCTCGAGACCATGCCAGTAGAAATTTCTGAATGCCAAAATGCTTTTTCTTCATTATTTTAGCTCGAGTCTACTCGAAATCCACCTCGAGTTAACTCGGATGATAGCCTACTAAAAAATTCTATAAATTTTTTTGTTTGAGGGGCTTTTTGTCTTCAAATTTTTAGGGTTTTTTTCATCTTAATTTTTATAGTCTTTTCCATCATTAAGGCTTCCAAAAATTTTTTGTTTAAGCTTTATTTGACCATTAATCATCATTCTTTTGAAATGATTCTTCTATGAATAATTTCTTCATTTTAAATATGTAAAAAATTCTATATTCACTTATGAACATATGATTAGTACCATAATTACTTAATATTTTGTAATCATCAAAATCACTTATAAGGTCAACATGCCCCCGCACCCTCCACGGCCCCACCCCCCGTAGGGAGGAGGAGGGCTCCCACCCTCCTCCCCCACTGCATGTTGCCAGCCAGATTATCTCGGTGATGCTGGGATGGGTCACCTCACAGTGGCTAATACGATGATGAGGGAGATCGCAGGAATGAAGGAGCGAGCCAAGGAAGGGATGGGGTTTCAGGTGGTGATGGGGGTAATAGAGGAGAGAGCCGAGGAAGGAACGAGATTTGAGGAATATTGTTAATAATAAATATTAATAATATATATAATTTTTATGTGATATAATAAAATTTATTTGAGATGCTGAGGTGGCAACACCATAATACTCCTTCACAGAGTATTATAGAGTATCATAGGTGGAACCTAGCAATTTGCTAATTACTGATGGAGCCCCTATTGTAAATGAGATTCCTCCCATAAATGAGCAAATTATAGAAATACCCTTGAGAAGATCCCAAAGAAAAAAGAGATCAACAATTTTCAATGAATATTACATCTATCTTGGAGAAGGAGAATATGGCATTAGTCATAATATGGATCTAACAACTTATAATGAAGCCCTCAATAGTCATCTAGCAGATAAATGGTTAGAAGCAATGAAAGATGAGATAAAGTTTATGTCAAATAATGAAGTTTGGGATCTTGTTGATCTACCTGATGGGCATACACTAATTGACTATAAATGGGTATTTAAGACTAAGAAAGATAGTAGTAAAAATATAGAGAGATTCAAAGCTAGATTAGTTGCTAAAGGTTATACCCAGAGAGAAGGTATTAATTTTACAAAAACTTTTTCACCAGTTTATACAAAAGATTCTTTCAAAGTAATTATGGCATTGGTGGCTCATTATGGTTTGAAAATTCATCAAATAGATGTTAATTAAAACATCTTTCCTCAATAGAGATTTGAGTGAGAAAGTTTATATGATGCAGCTTGGGAGATTTAGAGAAAGTGGCAAGGAGCACATGGTATGCAAATTAAGGAGGTTTATTTATGATCTCAAGCAAGCATCCCATCAATGATATTTGAAGTTTGATAAAGTGGTAACATCCATTGGTTTTGAAGACAATAAGTTTGATTAGTGCATCTACATGAAGGTCAATGGGAGCAAATTTATTATTTTAGTATTTTATGTGGATGATATTTCAATTACCAGTAATAACATAGACCTTCTTAATGATACTAAATGTTTTTTATTTGCAAAATTTGATATGAAAAATCTCGGAGAAGCCTCTTTTGTTGTGGGCATCGAGATTCATCGAGATAGATCTCGGAATACCCTAGGGCTTTCACAAAAGGCATATATAGATCGTGTTCTTAATGATACTAAATATTTTTTATTTGCAAAATTTGATATGAAAAATCTTGGAGAAGCCTCTTTTGTTTTAAGCATCGAGATTCATCGAGATAGATCTCGGAATACCCTAGTTCTTTCATAAAAGGCATATATAGATCGTGTGCTCAAAAGATTCAATATGTAGATATGTAAGCTTGGTGAAGTTCCTATTATGAAAGAAGATAAATTAAGTAATAAGCAGTGTTCAAAGAATGATTTTGAGAAGGAAGCAATGAGTCGTATGCTAGTGTAGTTGGTAGCCTAATGTATGCACAGGTATGCACAAGACCTGATATTATCTTTGTTGTAAATATTCTTAGAAGGTACTTATCAAATTCAGGTCATGATCATCGGGTTGCAGCTAGGAAAGTTATGAGGTATTTATAGAGAACAAAGAATTTTATGCTTGTGTACAAAAGGATCGATAATCTTGAGGTGGTTGGATATTCATATTTTGATTTTGGTGGTTGTTCAGATGGCAGAAAATCTACTTTTGGATATATTTTCATGCTTGCTGGTAGAGCCATTTCTTGAAAAAGTGTTAAGTAGAGCTTGATTGCATCTTCCACAATATATGCCGAGTTTGTTGCATGTTATGGTGCATCCTCCCAAGCTATTTGGCAAAAACTCAATTTCATAATTGAGAATTATTGATTCTATCTCTAAACTAATGATGATTTACTGTGATAACAGTATAGCTGTATTCTACTCTAAGAATAATAAAATAAATAGTGGGTCTAAGCATTAAGAAATCAAGTATCTTAGGGTCAAGGACTTAGTTAAAAAGGGAGATATTATGATAGAAAACATCAAAATAGAGTCCATGATAGCTGATCCTTTAACCAAAGGTTTAAGACCCGTAGTATTTAAAGAACATGTTAAGAACATGGGAATTTTGGAGTCTTTTGATTCCTTGGGTTAGTGGGAGTTTATGTAATTTGAATTTTTTGAATAATTTTATATGCAGACTGTACATTACTGTTATAATATTTGATTAATAAGCTATACTATTTGATGATCATCATTATTATTTAAGTATAACATAGTATCTTAAGGCATGTTGCCAAGTTTTAAGAATGATAGTTGTATTTGTGATATGTCTCTGTGTTGATTGCTTTGAGACATACAGGCTTTATGTAGCCATGCAGTTGCATTCAGTTCAAAAATTTCAATGAAGATCGATAAGAAATAGTGCATATTATATTATAATTATATGTTAGTACTATTTCTTACTACACTACTAGACTTATGATCCATGTTGATTTAATTATTAACATTTATGACTATGGATGGTCGTGTGTTGATGATGAGAACATATGTTGATCGCCATAATTTGATGTTATAATTATATTGGATCGAATCGATTTTAAGATGCTATCTCAGAACCTTTTTTTTTAAAAAAAAATATGGCCATATATTATTTTTCTATGTTATCAACCCGAGAGTCTGTTTTCAAATAAATAAAATTATTTTCAACGATACAATTAATATAGTCCAAGTAGGAGAATGTTGGAAAAATTTCTTATGTGGGCATACATTAATTAATTAATTAATTTTTATAAAAATGGGTTGATAAATAGTCTATTGAGTTGTTAGCCCAATTTGTTTGCGATCATGTTGGATTGGGCAGCAGCATCTTTATAAAAGTCTAGTTGGACGATTAAGTGTAGGCTTGGGTCTTATTGAAGTTCATGATTGGAGGGTCCAGTAAGACACCTATTTATATATATACTAAGTTCCCTCTCTAATCTAGAATTGAGTTGCTTGTCTTGAGAGCCGCCATTAAGATTCTAGGTCATAGAGAGGAAGACCAAGCAGTCACATGGCCAACAACAACAACATTGCATCAACTATGGCTCAAACAAGTACGTGTATCTATCTTCTTTTTATATTTTTTTTGGATATTCTATTTAACATATATAAGATCCTATATTCATTGATTATTCACCAAATTATTGCTTCAGATGATGCACCAAACTGATAAGTCCAAAAAAAAAAATCTAAGAAAAGGGTAAAATTTAAAAAAAAAAAAATCAAGTGCAAACAAGTGGATGCACATCATAATTTTCCAAGAAAAAATCTTCTGAAATTCCATGACTTTTTATATTTCAGTAGGGACTTCACATAGTTATTGATTCAAGTTGCTAAAAGAATTAACAGATATATGAAACTTAGGATGGATGGTCGGCTGCGTGCATATACGTAGAGCTGTCTTCATGAAAACTGAAAGGCATGAGGAACAAAATCATGAGCAGGAGGAACAAAAATCATATGGAACGGGCATCATAGTGGATTATGTAGGATATGATTCTTGTTATTTCATATTTCCTCTTTAATTGAGTCCGTCAATTCAATGAGTTAAAAAATAAAAAAGAAAAAACTTCACACCAAGAAAGACTGCCATATCATTTTTCTTTCTTGAGTCTTCCTCATCTCTAAGTTCTTTTTTCCTCCTACAAATATAAAAGCATTAGTTCTTATTCAAATAATCGGATTCAATACATACCTACAAATAAATTGATACATAATTTTTTTGGACATGATGTTCACCAGTATACAATATATAATCAGTTAATACATATCTAGAAAAATATTTATCCGACATCTCAATATATACCTTTAGATAAATTGATATAAAGTTTTTAGAATATATGCTTACCAATATACAATACATGACCAATTGATACACACTTGATGGCTTATTGATACATATTATAAGTTTTTTTAATACATACCGAGTAACAATCAAATACATATTTACAAATAAATCAATATATAATTTTTTGAACATAGTGTTTACTAATATATAGTATATAGCTAGTTGATACACATCTAGAAAAATATTCATCCAACATCATAATAAATACATTTAGATAAATTGATATATAGAATCTAGAATATGGTGCTTACCAATATATGGTACATGATCAAATAATATATATTTGATGGCTTACTGATGTATGTTATAATTTTTTTTTGATACATACCTAGCAATGAATCAATCTTACCTATAAGTAAATCGATACATACTTTTTCGAATATGATGTTCACCAATATATAATATATGGTCAGTTGATACATACATAATAAAATATTTATCTGATATCCTAATACACATCTTTAGATAAATCGATACCTAGTTTTCATAATATGATAGTCACTAGTAATAGTATATGGCTAAATGATGCATAATAGATGGCTTACTATAATGTAAGCTTTTTTACATATAAGTTCATAGGTATGTATTGACTAATTTATTATTAGAAAAGGGACAAATGCTTTCACATTCCTAGAAGAAGAAAAGGACTCAGAAATAAGGAAGACTTGATGAAGAAGAAAAGATACGGACAATCTCTCTTTGCAGATGTTCTTTCTTGATACATGAAGTTTTTTGTTTCTTATTTTCAACTTATGGATTAAGGGACTCCACTAGTAGGAGAAGTTTTATCCCTATTTGATTTTTGGATTTCTTCTTTAAGATGGGAGAAAGAGAAAATGTGGTATGAAAAGAGATCCGTCCCATATGTTCCACCGTGGTGCCTGCCTCACATGATTTTTATTCAATAGGGGGAGCATAGAACTACACGAGGAATCCCCAAGTTATGGCTTTGCTAATTCCAAGACAAAACCATATGATGTTGACATCATATTCACTAGTACATAGTATATAGCAATCGATACACATCTAAAAAAATATTCATCTAACATCCTAATATACATCTCTAGGTAAATCGGTATATAGAATCCAGAATATGGTGCTCCACCGACATATAGTACATGATTAAATGATAAACATTTGATGGCTTACTGATACACACTATAATTTCTTTTTATACACACCCAACAACAACTCAATATATATCTATAGATAAATTAATTATAGTTTTTCAGATATGGTGTTCATCAATTTGTAGTATATAACTAGTTGATACACATCTAGCAAAATATTTATTTAATATCCCACTATACATCTCTAGATAAATTAATATATATTTTTCATAATATGACATCACCAGTAATAGTATATGGCTAAATGATGCATAATAGATGGCTTTTTATAACATAAGCTTCTTTACATATAAGTTCGTAGGTATGTATTGACTAATTTATTATTAGAAAAGAAATTGATACTTTCATATTTGTGGAAGAAGAAAAGGACTTAGGAACAAAGAAGGCTTGAAGAAAAGATATGAAATTATGGACAGTTTCTCTTTGTAGATGTTCTTTCTTAGCGTGTGAAGTTTTTTCTTTCTTATTTTTTCAACTTATGGATTAACGGACTCCGTTAGTAGGAGAAGTTCTATTTCTATTTGATTTTTGGATTTCTTCTTTAAGATAAGAGAAAGAGGCATCCCAAATGATCCATTATGATGCTAGCCCCATATGATTTTTATTCATCGGGGAGCATAGAACTACATGGGGAATCCCTAAGTTAGGGCTTTGCTAATTCCAAGACAAAACCAAAGAAAGAGGGAAAGAAGCAAATACTGGTGTAGGAGTTAACTGAGTTTTTCATCAAAAAAAAAGTTAATGAAGTGGTTTTTGCTTATGATGAAAGCTTACTTATAAGAAGAACTTTTGAGTTCCATATAGAATGAACCATATGTTTATGTACGTGTATATATCATGAAAGGGGTGAAATCCACAGATTATTCATGTAAATCCTCAGTTTAGTTTTCTTCAATAGCTACTTTTGGTGCATTCAAATACGGTACATGAACAACATAATCAACACTCGATATAAACAAAACTTTAAAGGTGAACATATACACACTAAAGATCATGTAATATGGAGAATTCTATTCTAATATTACACATGAACTGCTGAACACATCCTTGAAATGGTCCTCGAGTATGTTGCTATAACTCTTCAAGGAAGAGACGAGGGTAGAACATGGCAAATTTGACGGTCTATTTGACACATTATGGGAATAAATAAAAAAAATCGTTAGTTTGTTCGGGTAATCACATCACGTGAATTTCAGGTGCTAAAACTGTTAGCTCCGTTATAAACTAAGCCAGCCATTCTGCCCTGATATGCACCGGATCATGATGCAATGATACAAAAGCTTTGGCAAACTAAGGGGAATCAAGCACATCATTACTTTCTCCTTGAGATGATATGGAAAACCAATATATGATATTGAAAAGCTCGTCACAAGAAGTGCAGCAACTGTTTGATGTTCGGCATGAACAATCAAATTCTGCTGCAATCAGTTCTTTATTGATTTTTGTCTCCTCCTTTTGACTCCATATCAGATGAGAACAAAAACAAACCTTCTGTTCTCGTTTACCGGAGCCTCTTTCCCATGCTTTCATATCGCCTCAGCCTTTTTATTCTTTTCTTTTCTTTTCTTTTCTTTTTCCCTTCTCATAAGACTATTTTTGGTATATCAAGGAGGCACCGTCTGGAAGAAAACTAAGCCGGAAGGAACGCTGTTTCAAATGCATCCACGCGGCCAAGGTATTTTCCAAGGTGGATGGAATGGAGGCTCGAACATCCAAGGTGAAGTCCCCCTCCAATGTTTGCACAACAATTCAATCCAACACTCGATTCCTCTCACGATGGACATCGATCGGCGACCTTGGGAGGCATGATAGATTGCTTCAACCGTAGAACGTCCTTGAACAAAAGATTCCTTTCGCACATGTGGAAAGAGCTAGAAGAATTAATTCATGGTATAATTATGGTAGAATTGCCCTGAAGCCAATCTTTTTATTCTTTTAAAATTTGACTCTCAACTCAGCTGAAAAGCAGAATGCTCCGATGTCCAACATTTTATCCAAAAAAAAAACTATGCTATGATGGAATTGTAGATTTTTTTTTTTATTGTACAATTCATTAATTGGATCGTTTCGATGTATGTTAGAGTGGTTGAGTTTCTCAATCATAATTATCACTACATCATATTGTAAATTCATGTGGAATGTGATCATACAAGCTGTATTAATCCCGTAGAACGGGCCAACGATGATAGCTTTGTCTGAATGGCCGTGCTTGAAAAATTGAACTTTTCCAATACAATTTGAGTGCCCCCCTTAAGATTGTGATTGAGAGCACCAACCTTCTCATAAAACTTGAAGACAAAATCTCACCAGCACTGGGCCCAAAAGTCATTTTCTCTCAGCAGACCAGCCATAATCGGAGATGGAGAGAGGCATCCAAGCTTCGACCCCGTTAAGAAGATTGTTGATGTAAGAAGAGTACTCGGATCGTGGAGCTGACTGGGCGATAAACGATCGGTACGATATCCAAGAAAGTAGTAGTGATAAATTATTAAATTTCGTGCTAGTGCGACAAATCGAGTGATGATGTGGTTCGTGGTCTTTGTTGTTTTCTATAATAAAATTTATAGTTGGATCAAGATCAACCGTCGAATTGATAAATTAATTTAATCAGGAATCATTACACATAAACGCGTATGTGTTGTTTTTTCTTTCTATTTCTTTCTTTTTTTTCTTTTTCATGGTTGTGTGTTAGTTTCTGATTTTCTCGAGTTGATTGATCTAGTCTAAATAATATTTTTTTTAAAAAAAATATATAATAATTTATGAAAAATGCTATTATCCTGTACGCTACATAACAGCTTCTATTCCCTTGCTTCTTTTTATGGTCAAAATTCATCGTTTGGTGGGCAATTGGTATGAACTGACAAAAGCCGGTGGCAGAAATGCAAAGGGAAGGAGAATTAATAGGCCAGTACAACTCGGAAAAGCTCGTAATGTGAATGGACCTACCGAACGGACGGCTGGAATATTCTGATGAAGTTTTTTTCCTTTTTTTTTCGGGGAAATGATAGAAGATTTTAAACTTGCAACACTTCGAAGTTACATTTGGTAGCGTTTCCTGCTTAGTTCCGGTTGACCCATTGAGATTGACGTATCGTGGTGGTGGACTCCATTATTGGAGCTCCGTCTCCACTGGATATGTCCGGTCATTTCCGCTGCAGAATTATGTGGTTTTCTGACTTTAATACTTGGCATATTGAAAAACATCTTTACAGAAAATAATAATATTTATAATTTTATCTAGAAATAACAAAAAAACTATTAAGCTTTTGCAAGTGGGTTTCGACAAAAACGTGGTCGGGACTGGGAAGCCCTTTCATGTGAAAAATATGGTGAGGTGAGGCTCCACATAGAGAATCTAGATACACAGACAATTCAAATTATATATTTTTACTATTGATGCAGGTTATTTAAATTTTATCTATAATTTTTAATTTATTTATATAATCAAAAATTATTATATATCTTTTCAAAATATATAATATTTTTAATTAAGATACATTATTATTATTATTGAAACTTTACTTTTGTTCAAAGAAGTGAGGCATGGGGGTGCTTGAATTAAAAGTCCATATTTATTTATTCATCAAGTTGCAATCACCAATATTCTCCGTACCATATGATCATGCTTCTTCCGAGGTTTAAAATAATATTGCTATAAATAATAATAATTATTATAATATTTAATTTAGCATTATATTATAATGATGGATAATATTAGTTTTATATTTTTTTGAATAAAATATTTTTAGATTTTTTCGGTTTTTTTTGTCCTTGCTTGTACCACTGCACAAAAAGCAGTGGTATTTCAATTGGCCAGCCACGTGGGCGTTACTTGGTGGTCTAACAGGTGTCTTTGCTTTTTCATCGGGGAAAACAACCGTAAACCGCAAGCAATGAAAAGCTTCTAGAGGCTAATCATGTGCCTGAGAATTAGGACCAGCGTATATCACATGGAGTCGTGGCTCCTAAGCCAATGGACGACCGCCAAATACGTCCGGAAAACTCAACGCCTCCTGGGCCTAATCTAGACCTTTTAAATCTAATCATTATAATTGTAGCCGGCTATTTTCAAGACAATGTTAAAAAAAATTCAATCTTCTCAAAAAATAATTATCAAACCATAAGAACTTGAATTAAATCATTGTAACCGGGGTAGAACTTTGCGCCATATATCTAAATTGGGTCGAAATTTTAATTCATAACCGATTTAAAATTTGAATTATAAAAAGAGTCCCCGACTCAAACAGGAACAAATTGAGTCAAGTTTTCATATCAAGCCAATTTTTACCACCCCTAATTGCTTAATAAGTCATGTCAAAATTGACATTGATATTATTTGAACAATGAAAGGTTGCCAAATTAGCTTCAACCAATATATTTAATTCAGCCCCAGATAGGGGAAGAGCATGTCATCAATAGAGATATTCTCACAGAATTTTGTATCGTACATGACTAAGAATGGCAATACCGTAGCACCATACTAGTGTCTCCCTTTAATTTGTTGTGCTAACCTAGAGTAAAGGCATTGCTACAATTCAAAAGAGTGGTTGTGATGGTCAAATTGCAACGTAAAGCTGGTACACCATCATTGCAAGTAAACAAAGGAGGAATATTGGACCACCATGGAATTTTCCTATCCATTGACAACCCTTTCTCCAGCCATTATAAGTGGACAACAAAAACGAACGTACCTAAAAAACAAGCAGGTGACTCCTGCATGGTTGTACATGATCTATATGATAGAATTTTTTCAAGTCAAATACCTGAAAAAATTACCTTGTCCTACGTTTCATGACCAATGGCATCCTTCCGTAATTCTTGGAGCATCATCGTCCATTTACCTCCAACCTCTTTCCTCCTATTAGAAAGCCCCTGCTAATTCTAAGCCCAAGTGCCCAGCGGATGCCCGGTGAGTCTCGTGCTTTTGCTCCTCCCCTGCAGCAACCGCAAGTGGAGGGGGTGATTCCTCGTCTCTCGATACCCCCCACTTTTTAATAATCTACACCTCCGAAAGCAACAAATCCATCCCTTCTTACTTTCCTCGGAGATCGCAATCCAAGATCGGCATTTAATCCTCTCGAAATCTCGATCTCGATCTCATGGAATTTTGAATGATCTTCCTTTGGTCATTTCGTCGAGTAATTGATGGCCCGTATCTTTTCGAATTGCTCTTTGGCAATGTCCCGAGGCTTTTTGATCGGTTCTTTTAAGCTAGGGTTCTGGAGGAGTATATATGAGTGATTCTAGGCGTTTGTTTGGTGGTTTGGAAGGATTGGCCCGAGACTTTCATCAGGGATTTCTGTGTTCTTCGGGTGAGGATTCGTTTTTTATTTGGAGAAGTTAGTCTTCTTGCTGTGATTTCGTTTAGATATCTTTTCTTATCTCTGTAACTATTAGCACTCATTTTCCTATTGTTAGACGTTAGAATTCGCACGATCTCTTCTTGTGGCGGGAATTTGAAGTTCAAAATCGAATTTTTTTAGTTCGGAAATATACGCTTTCTTGATTTTTTTTTTTTTTTTTTGGGAACTCTTTTTCCTCCGTTTTGATCCAAAATATTAGCTGGGCAGCTTCTCTCATTTATAAGACATTCTGAAGAATCCACAAAGTTTTTGCCTTTCTGTTTTTTTTTTTGTTAGTTTGTGTAAATTAGTTTTTTTTTTTTGGAGTTGCACATAATACTGAAATTTTGAATTAAACTGTGCAGTTTCTTTCGTTGCAGGTAGAATTACTACTACGACGAAGTTTGGTGTTTGAATCACTTCACAACTTTGGGAATACGTTGAGAGGAGAGGCTTTTGTGGAGATCATATGATTCCTATTCTGCTCCAAGTTAGACTTTTTGGCTTATGTTAGCAAGGAGATTGTTATTATTATGACTGGTGGTAAAGTGGAAGCAGTCAGCAGCACTGGCTGTTCAAGGCTCTTTGTTGGTTCCTCCACTTCCATTCCCTCATTGAATTTTCTGAGACCCACCGAGATGATGTCCCCGGCTTCTTCAGCCCCCCCTGCGTCTGAACCTAGAGTTCCGTCGGTTGTGGGGCCTTTTACTGGTCTTGTCATATGCGTCACGGGGCTCTCTAAAGGTAATTACAGATTGCACCTCCCATCTATATGTGCTAATTTCCTTCTATTTTGCTCTCTCTCATTTTTCCTATTGTTCCCCCTCCCCTGTAAGTTCCATAATTGCATCACTATAATTTCTCTGAAAAAATCAAAAAAAGAATTGTTTGATTACCACCCACTTAGCTGTTTTTCGCTGTCCTTATTCATCAGATGGTTGTCTTGTGTGTTACGGAACATCTAAAAGTACCAGTGGTGCAAAAGTGGTCCAGATGAAGGGTTGTCAACCTTTGGAAGTTAAACTTTTAACAGGTGGTTCAATTCATAGGGGTGACTACATGCCACATGATGCATAGACCCTACAGTTGCCTCTAGATTACTGTAAGCCTGACCTTGTGGTGCAATCACCTCAAGAGCACTGCTCTATAGCCGTCTAATGTGTTGGTTCCAATTGACTTAGAAATTTCCCATCAGTAGAAAACCATGGTTGTGAAGCCTGGTCCAAGCAAAGTTATGATCTTACTACAGTATGATAAGTTTGTGGATCAGTGGATCCTTCAACTCCTGGTTAATTTTGAGTCACTTTCATTGGAAGTAATCTGCCATCACCATTTAAGGTCTATGGATGGTTTTTGCCTGTAGAATATTGTAAGCTTGTCCTTCTATGTTCGCTGACCAAGTGACATGCCGAGAGCACTGATAGTGGACTAAGTTCTTCAACCATAGAAATCTATTGGTTAAAGGGATCTTCAAGATAGTCACTTCAAGGAACAAATTTGGGAAATAATGACCTTTTTGCTTCGAGTCATCTTGTTCGCAGATTTCAAATGATCTCCTAACCACATTTTATGAGGCCTGATGGATAGTTGCTAGGCCTTGGAAGCAAAAAGCAAGTAGCTCTCCACAAAGTTGTTCAGTGCATGGCTAACTTGTGCTGTCACTTAGTCCAACGTGTCACAACCTCTTCATAGCCAACTGACATATTATGCACCTTCTGTCTAACCCCTAATCCCAAAAGCTTCTATGCGTAAGTGCTCATAGGTGACAATACTAGCATGCATACATGCACAAAGTAGGTCTTTCCTACTTGCTAATCGACCTTCTAGGTTCATGGTTGGCTACCCTCTTGGTCAAAGTTTTCTTGGACAAAGATTTAGATTATTTTGTAGAAGGCACATTTCAGATTGAGGGCTGGTCTCTAACATTTGCATATGTTCTTAATCATAAATTAATTTATCAGTTGAAGTGTAGACGATGTATGGATGCAGTAGTGCTTTTTGGTTTTGTTTTTGGCTTGTAACATGTGAATGGAATTGCTTGCAAAATCATTATTTGTCCGAGACCATTACATAACGGCTATCCTATAATTGCTTTCATATTTTGAAAACCAGAATTGCATGACTGATCTCATGATAAGTCGATGCATACAGTTTGCTTCATGTGGTTATGAACATCTCTTTGGGCAATTGGCATTATATTTTGATGTTGACCTTACTCACCATGGTAGCCTTTTAGTGCCAAGTCAAACTTATTAGTCAAATGGGCTTGTCTGGCATGTTGCAGGACAGCCTGTCACCGTACTTGTTTTTTTTTTTTAAAAAAAGGTTAAACATGATAATCTATCTAAAGCATGTTCTATGACAATCTGTAAGTATCCATTGCCTTACATGTACTCTTTTAGATGCATTGCTTGTGGATTCCTGTATCCTGCCTTGTCCTCAACACAACTAAAACCATAACATGGGAATGTTGAGGATAACAGATGTGATACTTATTTTCTATCAAAAGACAAACAGAAAAGCAATATTGTGATTCTTTCTTTTCACATGCATGATACTTTTGCTGAGTTTTGATTTTAGAATTAAAAGTTGTAAATATATATGTGACCTAAATGTGCTATGAGCTTGTACTCAAGGAATGAATTACAACCACTATAGAGTCTCAAGCAAATGATGATGGATTACAACCACTATAGAGTTGGAGTGTGCTATAGAGGTCTGTTAATAAGGCATTCTTTGTAACTTCATTTTCTGGTAAAATTGTCTGTCAGGAGTATTCGTGTGGGTCAGTTAAAGTTTCCAGCTTATTATGTTTACTTTCTGTTAGATCACTATGACAACCACTTTCTTGCAGCTTTTTCTGTACAGGATTTGTATGTAGTTCATTTGGGCTTAATTCATTTTGACTTTATCGTACTACACTTCTCTTGACCATTATGTCTCTTCATTTGAATGTTTCATAAAGTCTTTTTCTTTTCTTTTTCTGGTGGCAGAAGCAAGAAAACAAGTCATGGCTGCAACAGAGAAACTAGGTGGCCAATATAGTGCCAGTTTGCATCCTCAGTGTACTCATCTTGTGGTCCAGATATCCTATATAATAGCAAAAATATTGGTTTCTGTTTTTGGTGAATCTGATTTTTCAAAATCTGGAATATAATTGGAACAATTTTTATTTTTTACTTGCTAATATTGTATTAGAATGCAAATATTGGACCCTCTGGGCCCTTAACAGTTCTACAGCTTTGGTGGACGTAAGTTTGAACATGCATCGAAGTATGGATCGAAAAATGGGCTATCAGTTGTTACACTCGGCTGGTTTGTTGACAGTGTTAGGAGAAACAGTGAGTATTAATTTTATGATACTGTCTCGACTTTCTTCATGCTAATGTATTCGCAGAGAGAACATGAAATTATTGAGTGCTTTCACTGTTATATGGAGTTCATCATTGTTTTAGAATCTCTATTGATATGGAAATATTGAATATATCTTTCAACCATTTATAGTCTTCAGCATTATGTGGTGAATTATGACTGTCAAAATGTGGAGTGGAAGTATGAACAAGCAAGCTACTTTTAATTCTTGTAAGCTTTTCTATTCCTATTGATCTATATTTGTTTGTTGGTCCTGCCTGCAACAGCGAGGCTAAACGAATCTCTTTATAGCATCAAAAGTGTCGGAGAGAGTGGCTTACCATTAGGGGAGTTCAACCGACTTGTTGGGCTCCCTGGCAGTGAAAGATCCTGCCTTCCTGGCATAGCCTTCGAGGAGGAAAGGTCTTCTAACACAACCGGGCAACCTCAACTTCCTTCTTCTGTAAAAGAGCTAAGGGCTGGTGGATCTCTTTTTTCGAATGATTGCATCTACATTGATTCAGGAGTATCATATGAACTGAAGAAGAAGGTAAAATTTGACTTGTATGAAGTATTACTATATTCCTATTTTATTGTAGTGGATCATGTTGCAATTTCTATTTTCATTCATTTTAGATGGATCCATCTGCATTCAAATCATTCTTTTCTTTTTTACATTATTTATTTGAATGGATCTTCATGCTGAACTTTATTACTACACAACGAATATGATATTTCTCTATTGTTAAGACCTTCAATGTGTTCTTTGACTATTGACTTTGATTTTGTTTGTGTCTACATGGTCATCCATTTTGATGAACCATGTTTCAGTTTTGGCAACTGGCATTATAACAAAGCAAACTATGCATTTAAGTTAAAAATGATAACATTTTGAGACCATTAAATTATTGAGTGTTGGAGTTCATTTGAAAAAACTTGGTCTACAATGGAAGCAGAATTTCATCCATACTAGTAAAGACAAACTTCAATTTTACTATTCTATAGGTGTTTCCCCCCACTTTTTCATATGAAGTATGTCTTCTATGTCTAAAAGCAGTGGATTTGAGAACTCCTATTGAGGTGAGCCAGTTGGTGCATTTATAACAAAAGTTATGTGGAATGTTCAAGTTTGAGTCCTAGTCCCTTCGTCTTTTAGTTTAAATAGTTAAATAAGCCTCATATGCCTCAGATACGAACCCGGGCTTCTGCTAAAAATCAGTCATTACAAGCCACAATGGCACTTAAGGTGCATTTTGTACTTCATGCATACCATCAACTTAGACGTGCAAAATGCTTTACTTTCATAGGTGCTTGGGGCTTAGGTGGCTAGGTAGCTTACTCTGTTAAAAGCTTGGGGGTCTATAGATGGACTAGTGTGGCATTGATGTCTTGACCATGATATGCAGTCAACCTTCTATTCTGTAACTTCTAAGCAAGGTTAAAATCTAGCTAGGAACCTATACTGGTCACTGGCTGTTATCATATGTACCAAGATATGGGGTTGGCATGGGCTGGAACTTGTTGGTTCAAATGAGCTAGGAAAAATTGTACTGAGTGGTATGGTACTATGGGTCGATACGAGGCCAAAATTTACCTGCAAAACCATCCTGAGAGATGTCTTGTACTAGTTCCCAACTGGTGTGGTATATAGTAAGTGATACAGGGCTGTATAGGTTTTGGAAAACTAATGCTTTTGATTAAGGTCAAGGTTATTGGACTTGGTACAGTGACTCATACCTGCTAGGTACCAAGTCAGTACATTACAGTACCTTGTCATACCAACATGTGTACATAGCAGTGTGTCAGTCTCCAGGTACCAATTCTTTTTCAACAAAATAATCCCAAATGTCAGGCATTATGGCTTTTCCTACTTTTTGAATTCTAGAAAAGAAAAATATCTCTTTCAGGAGGAAAAAAATGAAATCCTAACCATTTCTAACCGTCGGATCAAGTGGGTGCAAGATCAGAATGCTCTAGGCTCCATTGAAAATGGACAGCCACGATGGTGCATTGATCCAATCCTTAGTGAGGCGCTTCATGCACCAGAGGTTATCTGTGCATGATAGCCTCTCCCAATGGGGTGTCCCTTGCTGAAGCGGCTCACATGCCACCACCACCCAGCAGCCCTCCTGAATGCTTGGGATAGATCTAGAAGCAACAAGATCCAGAGCCAACAATCCACTGCATGCATCATTCACGCCAGCTCCAGCCACAACCATGATACTCTCTCTCTCTCTCTCTCTCCCTCCCCTCCCCCCCCCTCCTCTCACCCCCTCTTATCCTAGCAATCATCATTGAAGAAGTGAGGAGAAAAAGGGTCAGGAAGCCCTTTTTATTTTGCCGGGGCTTCAAAGTCGAGACATTTGTGCGAACCAGCAGATGCTGATTAATACCAGCCTAAATCAGGCAAAAGCATTCGGTTCAGCCCAATTTGGCTTGGTTCATCTCAATGCCACTTTCAAAGTCCGAACCATCCTGGTGAAGCCCCTATCTATGGTGCAAACTGAACCGAGCGGTTTGGGATGGTTTGACACACCTTGATTAAGGTGGATATTCTAGAGGGAAGCGAAGCTGTTGAACAGTTGGTTGTGGTGAGAAAGCCCTCTATGCTGAAGTTCTTTTGCTAAAGCTCCTTTTCCTTTACCTTTCTGTGGATGGCCATGGCATTACCACCCCCTCAAGCAACAACCGCCAGACTTTTCATGTGAAAGGCCTTGTTTTGGCTCATTCTAGTTCATGGGGACAACAGCAAGTTGCTTCTGATATGGTTGTACTGTGTCTATTTAATCAGCTATTAAATGGCAACCATCCCTTTGCTATTCCAAACTGGAAAGAAGTCCATAAGAGATGATCCATAATTTGTGTACATGATTAGGTGTAGCTAATGAATGCTTCAAGGTTTGGGCTTCAGTTTCTTGTATCCCATGAATTTTTTTGCTTGAGCTACGCAAATAGACATTAGTTGCCAGAAATGTGGGTGGGGATTTGGGAAAGTGAATATTTGAGAAACACCCGAAATGAGGAAACCTTTAGGAAACAGGTTCATGCTTGAGATTTGTAGAAGATTCTGAAGCAGGTGTATTTTCTAGTTAGAAGATTCTGGCTATTAAAATATAGACAGCTAATCACAAGCAGTGCAAACCAGAGTTCTTTTAGCGAGCTTACTCATGCTAGGCTCCTTGGTGTTCGCTTGTTTTTGTGATGAGTGTTTATGCTTGCTGTCATATGTAGATATTCTTTGGATTTATCCTTAGAACACGTATGGTAAAAATTCTCTGTTTGATTGTTTACAGAATGAATCTCTCTGACGTTGCTTGTCTAACATTACTTTCCCAGGTCATTGAAGCTGCGACTGGGGAAGGTGCAGCATTGTTGGATCACTGGTTTGTTGGTTGCCATGCAAGTCATGTTGTTTGTGAAGGACCTTCTGTCCAAAGATACATTGGCCACACCAATAACCTTGTAACAGTAAGAACTGCTGCATCATGTCTCTATTATTGTGAACTGTCTTACTTATTTTTCTTTTAAATGTTATGTCTTCATATTGTTGTGTAGCTTTATTCATTTTTTAAATGATCCAGCCACTGTGGGTCCTGAAAACAGCAAAGGAGAAGTGCTTGCAGCGGCTTGTGCACTTATCTTCTGATCTTGCCAGGCAGGTAGCCATAGTTCTTGAAAATGCTCAGGTAGCAGGAGAGGTTCTTCTAGTTCCCTCTTTTAACAATTTTACATACTTATGTCTTTCTATTCTTGACTTCTTGTATAACTCATCCTGCTATGGACTATTGATATTATATTGTTTTGTAAGGTTTGCTCAGTTTCTTCTCCCCTAAACTTGTACATTGCTGTCTTCATCTTGGTTAAACTTGTATGGATCAGAATATTTGGCAATAAAGAGTGTCCAAGGTAAAGCAATGGAGAACTGATTTAGATGGTTGTGTAGAAATGAAAATGTTGAGCTGGATATGTGTTAAAAGGAATGGTAGAGTAACAATTGTTGGATACTAATGGAGCTATAGGAGTTGTATAAATGAAGGGCAAGTTGTTGGAGAATCAATTTAGATGGTATGGGTATGAACCACAAAGATTTTAGGGGGCACTTGAAAAGAGGGCAACTTCAACCCATGTTGAAGGTACTAGGAAAAATAGGGCAGTATCTTAGGTAACATGGATGGCAGTTGCAAGAAAGGATATCAAAAAGCAAGAAATAATGGCAAAGGTCATCTAAGTTTGGGTGAGGGAGGATCCCTATAGTCGATCACAAATAGTTGGAACAAAATTTGATGGTTATGGATATATGATAATGTCCAAAATTTCAGCAGCATTTGTTTTCCTTTTAGAAAACTGAAAAATCCTCTTATTTACTTGTTTAAATGTCATGACTGGTATCGGACTCTATTGAAGCTGTTCAAAGAGAATGCAAAAAGCAGATAGCATGAGATGTGAGAGGAATAAAAATGAAAGCGAGAAGAGTTGCCACCATAGGAGTGGCAGGCTAACCATCATGGATCTGTGGCTGGGGAAATATTAATAAATATGCACCTATCCAAATCTCAAGCTGTTCCATTATTAGGTCATCTCAACTGCTCTTGTTTCTCATGTGAATAGGATCTGCTGTTTACATAGTTGACTACTTAGATGAACAGTCTTCCAGATTGTGGGTCTCAAAATGAAAATGGAGCACCATAACACAAGTCTGAAATTATTACCAACCAGACAGCTTAAAACAACAAAATACCGCTGTCTTTCAAGTAGCTAAGATGCTCTTACCAGATTAAAACTTCTAGCCAATGTATTTAATTTGGGGCCGGCTTGCCCCTGTTTAACCTTTATTGATGTTCACCATCTCATCAAACTCTCTAATCATGTAAACTTGCAAAAGAATTATTCTAGTTACTTAGGTTCATCCTGTCAAGTTCCTCATTTTAAATCACCACAATGGTGGACTTCTTTTTTGTGATTTTTGACAACTCAGACCTGTGCAGTGTCAGCATTTGACATGAGCTGTGCTGTGTTAGTTATGGCAATCAAGCTAATTTAGGTTTGCCAACAAAGTCGTATAGTAAGTCAATAGCATGGTAGGGTTAAATAACATCTTTTGCCCATCACTTGGAGCCAATTTCTGAATGGGCGGATTCACATATGTTTCCTAGAGCTATATAATGGAACTTTTATTAGTCTAACTTATCTTTTGTATATCAAGAATTATGAGCATGAAAACTGGGCTGGAGAAGATCTATTGCATGCCAGCTCCATCTAGTGTTGCTGCATATATGTGATACAGGTTAAAAATGTGTACAACAGGACAATAGTGACATCCCTACTTTTCTAAAATGGTCAAGTCAAAGTTCATGCTGGACTTATGATGATACAAGAAAGGGAGTAAGGACCAAGTCAAGATTCTCCCACATTTTTATATTCTTGTCCTTGGCACATAAGAAGCAATTGCAAAGAAAAGTACTGCTACTCAGGGATTCAAGCAAGAATTTTGGTTGCAGAGAATACAAAGTAAAACTTGTAGGAGAATCTGTGGTGTCGAAGGGCTCGTGTGGAAAATATAGTGGTTCATTTGTATATGTAACTTGATGGTATAGTGTCTTTTTAATTTTTATCATGGGCATTGGCTTCTTTCTACATTGCCGTTCTCTCATTTGCACTTGTTTTCACATTGCCTGGCACTCTTTCCATTTCGCTTTCTATTCATGTCTGACTTAATAAAGAACATCCAAAATTCCATAAAGGCTAAAGTGGTCACTATCAAGGTTTTACATCCATAGGATGGGGGGTGTCCTGGCCGTCCTTTTCCATTCCTATGAGAAAATAGGACCAAAATGGGATTGGGACTCCGAAACCCATCTATGTAGGGAAAGAAGAAGAAAGAGGAAAGAAAGGAAGGAAGATGAAAAAGAAAAAAGTGAAAGGAAAGAAGAAGAAGAAAAATAAAAGAAAGAAAGGAAGGGAGAAGAAAAGGAAAGGAAGGAAAGAAGGAAGAAAAGAAAGAGAAAGAAGAAAAAAGAAAAAAAGAAAGAAAGGAAGGGATAAGAAAGAAAGAAACAAAAGGAAAGAAACAAAAGTAGAAGAAAAAGAAAGATAAGAAGGAAGGAAGAAAAGAAAGAAAGAAAGAAAGGAAAGAAAAAGGGGAGAGAGATGGAGGATGTCTGCAGGAATGCATAACTGAGATGGCTGTCGAGAAGGGATGGGATAATGGGGCATCCCATTCCATCGAAATATCAGAACACCTCCATCCCATGGGATTTAAAACCTTGGTTACTATTACCATGATCTAGTTAATGCACGATGATACTTTCATTTCCATCTAATGGGGGAAAACCTTAATCAGCCAGGGAAAGGTCGATAACATTGAGAGGTGATATTTTCATCTTTCATTTATGGCTCCCTAAGTTGCCAATTCAATGCTCAGCCATTAAGGATGAATTTGAAACACTGCATGGATATCTATATCTTTGTCTATACAAACACACACATACATATACATATGTATATGTATTGAAGTATGTATATACGTATATATGCATGTATGTACAGTTTATCACATGTTATGTTGGTAGTTGACTTGAATTCTTTTATAGTTAGTATTTGATTTAATCTTATTTTTATTTCTTTCAGGATACATATGGAGAAAGTGGCCACCTTGTTGCTTTAAATTCTAAGAGAATTGCTGATGGCAAAAACAAAGAAAGCCTTGAAGCAAGACAAAAAACTGTTGCTTTGGCAAAATTGGATGTCAGACGTCGTCGTTGTCGGCGCATGCAAGTAAGTATAATTGATCATTCATCTTGTGCATCCTGGGTTCGCTTGAAAATTTTAATTTATTTGATGGAGCGGACAGCTTTTACTTATTGTTTAGGCTCATATAAATCTACATGTGTTTTACATTTGTTATGTTTCTCTCATTGATGGGTGATTATTTTATATATGTATATGTGTGTGTGTGTGTATAATGTATATGGAGAATTCATCTTTACTTCATAGTTTCTTTTTCTTTTTTTTTTCTTTTTTTTTTTGAGAATAGTATGGAATTGCACATCTTTATTTTTTCATCAGAATAGTGAAACTTTACATTGGAGAAGTATTGCAGCATAGTAGCTATGGTCAAACAAGAGAGAGAAATAACAGTGGGCAAGTGGGATGAATGTAGACACTCAAGACTAGGCTCTAAGGCCCTCGCATCAATCAAACAATTAACATACAAGTCAAAGGTGATTTGATAGGGCATCCTTCACAATTCTGTGGATGTCTTTTGTGCTTCTTGGTGAGTAAACCCCACACACTAAAAGACAAGAGAGCTTCTCTTCTGAACCTTCTCCACACTGAGTTTTTTGAAGGAATGCTTGCTGATTTTGTTTTCCCAGGAGGCTGTCATCAACCACTGCATCTGGATGGCTCTGTGCTTGGGAATCCTGATACTCTTCCAGTCTGACTAGAGAGCATGAAAAGAACTTGACAGTGGTGAAAGCTTGATGAGTAGGCAGTTGTGTTTCCCTTATCTCTTGACCAAGGATGGGAAAGCAATAGATGATCTACTGTTTTTCAGCTGGGTATTGCAAAAATCTTCCATTTCAAAGATAAATCTTCCAGCTTGATGAAGATGGGAAAAGCTAGGATGCCATCTGATAGGATTGAAGAGCAGGCAATTCTAGCCTATAATGATTCCTCCAACAGTCCCTATCCCATTTAAATGGCACCACAAGTCAATTCATTTGCCACTTAGAGCAAGTAGTTGACAGTGAGAATATAAGATTGTGGATTCCTGTATATCTATGAGATCATGCTAGGACTTGATAACCAGATCTCTAACTACTCTCTTCTTATGTAGCTGTCCAAGTTCTTTTTTCTGATACAAGTAGTTGCCCAAGTTCTTGAATGTTCCATGATACAAGATTTATGGTGGGAAATATAGATGAGGCACTGGAGAAAGGGAGGGGGGAGTGCAGGTTGTGCAGAAAGTGAGAAATGGAGAGAGGGGTGGGAAGAGGAGTTGGTAGAGACATGGGGAGGTTAAGCGGAAGTTCAGCAACAATGACAAAGGGCTTAAAAATCTAAAGCAAGACTTAGCATAGGAAAGGAAAGAATAACAATAGTGAGGATTAGAGGGTAGGACAATACAAAGTTTTAGCTTTGGTAGTTGCATTTTCAAATGGGATTTGAACTATAGCTAGTAATATGGGAGGATAGGTCTTTTAGATCTTTGTTGCCAGCTTTTTCAAGAAGTTGACCCCCTTTTTTGTTCATGGTAGTCAAAGTTTCCAATTTCCATGTTTTTAAATCTTCAGGACTTGTGCCTTTAGTCATTGAGTTGTAAGAGGAGGTGAAACCTATCTCCTTAGAACATTATGCCAGCTTCTTGACTGGTAGCTTTGTTCCTCCGAATTCTTTCTTTAACTTGGTGATCGAGAGATGGCCATAGTTTGGCAAAGAGGATGGTATCCATCAGCACGGGCTTCAGTAGTTCCATAGAACAAATCAAATGTGCTGATAGCTTTTAGGAGGGCTGACTTGAACCAAAGGGATTCAGCTAAAAACTTTCCATTGGAAAGATACTTATCTCCCAAGCAAAGCCAAGGTTATGAGTGACCTCAACAAGCTCAGTGTTGATGTCAGCGCATGAAATCATCCTGCCTACTTGCACTTATTTGAGCTTGATGATGGTAGATTTATAGAGTTTGTGGAATCTGCCAATGACTCCCTAAGTGTTAGCAATGAAGACCGAGGCATACTGGAGAGAAAATGTGGAAGGCTGGTGGGGGTTGTGAGGGGGAAAGGGGAGAAGCAGTCAGGTCATAGATGAAGGGGAAGTAGAGAAGGGGGTCGCATAGTTGGCATGATGGAGTGGGGAAGAGAGGGAATGGAGGTGGCCAGAAGTTGTAGGTAGAAGAGGAAGAAGTGGAGGGAGATTTGAGTGGGGAGGGGAGGTCGATGAGGTTGAAGAGAGCTCAAGGACAAAGAGGCCCTCAAGGTGAGGATGGTTTTTCTACGCTACCTTAGGTGTGCCTAAGATTTGCACATCCGAAACATGCACCCTCTTATGTATGGAAGGTGCCAGAGGGACGAGAGGGAAGTGAGCACGAGGGGTTACTACTTCATCCCAAGTGTAGCTTTTGAGAGATCCGACTTTGCTTCCTATAGAAAATAGTGCTCTAACTAGCATTCAAGGATCAAGACTGTTGCAATGAGTGGGAAGTTAGGGAGGAGGCAAAGCTGAGGATCTAGCTTGAGGTTGCTGCAAAAGCATAGCTGGACAGAAGACTAGAGCAATGGTAAGAACATGGTAGTGGGGCAGAGGCAGGTAGGAAAGGGATGTTTAGAAGAGATGGGGCAATAGAGGCAGGTAAGATGAAGGTTAGGTAGTGGAGGCAGAGGTTGGGAGAGTGACTAAAGTGGAAGAAGGGAGCACAAAAAATGTAGTGGAGGAAGGGGTAGGGAGTGTGACAATAAAAAAGGTAGGAGATGGGATCTGGGTGAATGGTAAAGGCGGCGATGGGGTTCATTGCTACTTTTAGACCAAATGGGGAATGGGGATATTTGGACATTATTTATCTTTTCTTCAAAGTTGTGTTGTTTTTTTTTGTTTTTGATGCATAAGTTCTCTCTCAAAAGTTTTTAAAAAGAATGGAAGTTATTGTATAGAATTATATTTATATGTAGAAGAGAACCTTTTTTCCGTGAAGACAGCAAATGTAGGTGAGTCTATGAAAGAGAACATATTGGTGTCTACAAAAGGGCTGCTATAACGTTTGCTGGAAAATTCAATTCAGACCCAAGTGCTCATTAAAATTGAAATAAAAAAGTGGCACCTTGAGGCTTTTGCCTTTTTAGGCTCTGGGGAGGGTCAAATATATGCAGCTTTACCCTATGCGTGGAGAGGCTGTTTCCGTGTTTTGAACTCGTGACCCCAAGGCATAATGGAGAAATTTTCTGTAACACTGTATGACTCAGGTTACAATGCAGGAATTTGAATACAGAATTGATGGTGGATGCTAAGATGAATCTAAAGAATATCAAGATGTGGCTAAATTAGGGAGTGAAGAGGATTTATAGGTATTGGAATGGCTTGCTGTTCATTAGAAACCAGGCCCCCTTTTTTTTCCAATATTAAGTGAACTCCCAAAATAAAATTTCTGCAAGGAAGGGGAATCAATTAAAGAGAATCCATCTAAAATTCTAGGATTTAGGGTTTAGAGATGAACTACTACCAAAAATAACACAATTAGGAATTTGAATAATTGTCATGGAGATTAGGGTTTTGTGGCAAACTGATAATGATCAAGAGATAGAATTCAGCTATGATACTCCCCAAGAAAATTGAAATGGGAAAAAACCCAATGTAGAGAAACAAAGGAAACTAAGAAGAAGGCACATATCAAAGAAAAGATATAGGGGATAGGGGAGGATAGACCCGGACTCATTTCAGAGACCTAGCAATCACAGCTAGAAGCCTGTCCAGATCCATGCATGATGCAAGTTAGCAACTGCAGCAGCCATTAATTTCTGCAGAGTTTTTTTGTTTTAACGAAAACATGATTTCATAGAACACTTATGATTGTATAAATAGAAAATCCTAAGTTTATTTCAAAATCCCAAAACTATCTCCACTAGTACACAGTTATTGTCCATGGTTACTATTGTATGAATAGTGCCATGAATGGTATCACTGTGATAATCGACCATACCAAGCTATCAAATAAAAGTTGAGATCTTTCAATCTCAACCATCGATTCCAAAATAACCCACCAAAACTAAAAAATAACCAGAAATCAAAAAGAAATATAGAAAATTGATAACTAAATTAAATCTATTAAAAATCTCTAAGTTGTCACCCTATAATTAGGGGTGTAAAGGAGCTGAGTTGAGCTGAGTATCAGGTTGCTGTTGCTTGGGCTCAGCGCATTACTTCAACAAGCTGCTCAAGATCCACTCAAGCTCAGGCCAAGCTTACCATATAATGTTCAAGCTCCACTGATATATGATCTGACCAAATTTTTATGGACCCAAGTTGAGCCTGACCTTATCCTTTAAGATGGCTCATTAAGCTTGGCTTGTTTATGAGCCTAGCTTAAGAAGCTTTTTGAGCTTCCTGGTAGAGCCGAACTCAAATGAGCTTTTGTCAAGATGAGCCTGAGCAACTCATGAGCAGCTTGGTTAGTTTCCAGCCCACCTATAATGCATCATGTCACAATTATGGGTCTGCACCACAGCAGTAGATGCATTTTGTAATTTTCTGATTAGATTTTTCTCAATGCATTCGTTTATTCTTGTTGTATTAAACCTCCATGAGAACCATTCAGAGATAGTTGCATTGACAGATGTTGTTATTCTCTTATTGGAAGCCAGTCTTGTCAAATTCCAATTCATCCAATTACTCCTAGCAGCCTTCTGGAGTCAATCTGCTGGTCGATCTCCCAGCCAGTTTCATCTGCATGTATCTTTACAGAATCCTCTGTTGTAGATGATGCTGGTGAGCAACATACTTCTGTTTTCTTTGATGCAAGGGGTGATGGGAGGGAATCTGAAGCATCATTTGACAACTTGTCACGCCCACTTAGAGAAAGGTATTTAAATTATTGGAATTGTTTCTACCATCTTTTCCTTTTCGAAATTTTAGTGGTCAGATCCTTTGGATTGTATTAGCCAAAGCCCGCACTCTCATCCATGTACAGTGAAAAGAGGGAGGTGATCTTTAAGAATCACTTCCTTACCATACTCTTCCCATGTGATCGTTTTGGTGAGTTGGGACCTTCTTCAAGAACATTTTTCAGTGAAGGTGGTTTTACATGTGTACAAGTTCTGGAGCGTATTTACAACTTCTACCAGGTATATACTAAAAGCATTATGGATTTGAGATCTTATTGAACACCTTACTGCATAAACATTTATTTATTTTCATTTATCCAGTGTCTGTTCTTCTGTAGTACAAATCAAAAAAGTGCACTTGTACCTTTAAATACCTGAGGTTGTTAGCTAGTTTTTGTTGATTGCCATTGTAAGATATGACACATTGAAAGAAAAATGTGAAAATAGTTAAAAAGATAACTAATGAGTATATTATTACTTGCAAGACCAACCTATCTATTCTATTTGAACTTTCAGCTTCGGAATCAGGGTTCTCCATCTTTGAACCTAGTGTCTCTAAAACACCTAGTAAGTTAGAGTAGGTTTCCCTTCTAGCCAAGTGTTCTTCCAGCTTTCTGGGTGTGCCATTACCTTGCCTGATCCTTCCTCATGAATAGATTAATTCATTGACGGCAGATATTAGGTTTAGAGTCAGTGATAGAACTTTTCTGAAAATTTGATAAATCCTACTTAAATAGTAAAATTGGCATCATGTCATTTAAAACCTGTGTTTATTTACTCCCAAAATTTTCTTGTTTACTGATTGACAAAATAAACAGCTTGTATCATGGCATGTTTGCTTTTCTTTTCTTTTTCTTTCTTTCTTTTTAATAATCGACCACCAAATTATTGAAGATTGAAGCAGACCTAGATCCTTTTTATTGCTTTTGTTTTCAGGAGAACATGTCAGAAAATGAAACAGCCGTAGCAATTCACACAGACTCAAGGTATGCTGACCGGTTCCGGTCTCTCTATGCTAGCAAAGAATCAATTGAACAAGGTTTTGTGCCATTCAAGCGAATCGATTTCTTGGGAAGTCGAAGGAGCTTTGAGTCACTGAAGCGAGTCAGTGGGGAGAATAACACCAATGTATATGAGCTCTTGATCAGAGCCTGAGTTTTATGCTTTAATTGCCCCCCCCGGCTTCTATTTGATTTGGTTTCCTTTTCAAAAGCTCACTTCAAACTGTTGTATATGTTGGGATTCATATGAATAATGACCAACCAGGGAAGACTATGCTGCCCTTTTGCCTTAGCTTTGTCAGATTATAGATGAGTAGAGCTAAATGCTCCACGATAGTTCCGTCTTTACCGTTGTTTGTCGAATGGTAAAACAATAATTTAACCTGCAAAAGGCCATATAACTTTATTCTTGTGCCTGTGTTCATAGTAACGGTACCCTCTGTATCAGTGCAAAATTCTCAAATTATTTATGACATCTTTTTGGTCAAACACACTCCGAATAATTCCCTAGAAGTTGAAAGCACTAAAAATCGTTCAGTTATTTCTGATTTTTACTATTTTCTTCATGAATATGCGTAGTTGGTTCTGTGCATATGGTGTGTATGTATGTGCTCGATCGTCCTTGGCTGTTAAAAGCTACAATTTTAACTGGTGCTTTTTTTTTTTTTTTTTTTCTGAGAAAAGTTGACTGCTGCTGTTTTTAGAGGGATCAGACTGACCAACCACGGTCATCCCATTGCAATGGCAGAAATATCTTGCGATTGAATTATTTAATATTTTTTATTCAGATAATAAAATAAAAACAAGACAAATGTCTTGTTGTTTAATAGGTCTAGAGAGTTTCCTCTCAGCGGTTCGTTGCATCATCTTGTGTTGTGGCATGCTCGCATTTCCTTTGAACTGGGATTGGCCATTGTTTGGATTTGTAGCAATTAGCTCTCTAGTTCAGTTCAACAGGAAATTACAAATGATAGTGCTCATTTTCCCCGTCTAATCTGCCATCCAGTTCAGGAGTTTTGATTGAAATGGATGCTTTTAATGGACCAACGCCTTCCATTGATTTTTATCTTTCCAAAACAGTCGTCACTGTTGGTTCCATAAAATCATGTTTTAATTTCTAGGTTCATGAAGCTGATTGTTGCTCACCGATTTAAAATTCTAAGCGAAAAAAAAAAAATGAAGAGGTTCAATAACGAAACTATCCTATGCCTACAAATTTAGTTCTAATAGGAGCTCAACACCCCAAATCAGATTTTTGTACTTTAAAACTAATTGAATAAGACATTTCATGCTAGCTTATTAATATTTCGATGTCAATAATTATATTAGAAATGTCAATGCGTATCGAACCACATGATTTGGTTAATGGCGAATCCAAGCCGTATCAGCGACCACTGTAGACTTTTTTTCTTTTTTTCTTTTTTTTGATGCTGGCGGTTGGGTGTCATTTGTTAAATGGATTACCCTTCAGACAATCATTATTGGAATTTTTTTTTTGTACATTGCATATGATATAAAAAAATTATACCGTCTCATCTAATTAAGTCATATAGTTATCATTTTTTAACATGTACTTAATGCATGCAATCCCTCTTTTTCATTTAAAATTTTGAAAGATGAAAATATCTCTTTTTTCTAAAAAAAATTATATAATTTTATATCAATATTATGATATCATACCATAAAATTATAATTTTTTTTATTAAATATCATATTTTTTTTTAAAATCATAAAAAGAGAAAGGTATTTTTATTATTAAAAATATTTGATATATATTTAATGCTTGTAGTTTTATTTTTTTGTTTGAGATTTTGAATGATAAAAATATCTCTTCATTCTTGAAAAAATTATAACATTCTATATTATATTATGACATCCTGCAGTCAAATTATGACTTTCTGCATAGGATGTCATAATTTGACGACACGATGTCATAAAAAAATATATATTTTTATCATTTAAAAATTTTATAAATTTTTAATGATGAAAAAATATATATATTTTTATTATAACTTCTAAAAAAATTATGATATCCTATATAAGAAGTTATAATTTTACCATAAGATGTTATAATATGGATAAAAGAAAGAATATTTTCATCATTCAAAATTTAAAAAAATCAAAACTACATATTAGATGCATATTGAGAAGCGATATTTACGTGGTCCAACGATGTAATTTTTCTACACCGCACGCGGTGTACAAAGAATTTCTCATCATTATTTTAACCCTTTTGTTGCTCTACAAAGTGCTTGTCATGTATCCAGCCCAAAAATGACTGACATACATATAACCATCAAAATATTATGTGCAGCCTCGGCCCTTGAGGACACAATGCTAACAATCCAAATGCTCAGCTTATTCACAAGTCACAATCAGAATGGAGAACGAAGCCATGTGGTTTCCGAGCATATTTGCGGTTGACTGCCTGCAATCATTTATTTACAAAAACCATGACATATTCTTTTTGTGAGTCGAGCAGCGAGGCACGTAGGAGAAAAGAAGACGGTTGACTAAATTAACAACGACCAAAAGTTCCAAACCTCTGAAAGAACGGGAGAAACTCAGTGAGATCATAATAAATAAACCATATGTTAAAACTTCATTGCTACCTAATCCTCTTGCTTGCGTTGTTTGCTCCATGTTTTTGAGAATCCAGAATCCTCTTCTGGACACCTCTAGAGGGATACTGGCTTGACACCACTGAGGAGCCCATCTGACCCTCCTTCCTTTTCTGATTAATAAATTCTGAGAAGGAGGGGATTTGGGGAAGTTCTATCTTTTCTCCAGGGATTTTCATATCTACTGATTCATTAGAATGCTCTAATTTAATATTGTCCTGGTTTTCTCCAGCAGAAGCTTCTTCTGGCACGTGATCCTGAATGATAGGATGTGGTGGTGGGGTAACAGTTGAGAGGCGGTCAGATCCGCAGTTGGTGCTAGCTAAAGTAGTAGAATTGGCATTAAGCCGGTCAAGTATCTGCTCATGACTCGAAGATGACAGCCACCTGACTGTAGCAGCGACTTGTGAGTTATAGAATGTTTTCCCGACCTTCTCATACTTTTTGAAGCAGTCCATTTCAAGGAAGATGGCAGAAGCCTCGAAGTCTAACCTGAAAAGTTGTATACGACAAGAATTGGCAATGAGGTTGGAAGAAAGAGAACAAATGTATTCACTGCATATAATCCCTCTGGTGTTTGAACAAAAGATTAACAGGGGAAGGCCAGCTAGCATGGTGGTCTCATGGATCAGATAAACTAATAACTAGACACTGTCTGCCGGAAAAACAAAATTAAAGAGAATATCTGCACATGGTACAATGAAATTGACAGGTGGTTGCATGAACAATACTCTAAATTATTTAAGAACTCAGCATAATCATAATTTATCGGACAAATCTGGATTCTTTGTTGGTGTTGCATCATTTGCCAAATATTCATTAACATATGAAACAATGTATGATAAATTGAGGCAGTGAGAATTGGAAGCATGCTTACGATAGGCCTCCAAGCCTTTCCTGAGCCTGTTTGAGAGCATTCAACAACCTCTTTTTGCTTGCTTCTCTCAGTGTCTCAGATATGGCCTTCTTGTCAGTAAGGCTGCTCTCCTGTTAATCCACAAAATGTTTTTGCATAAATTTAAGAGTAGTTTTTTGCGAGGATACAAGCATCTAATACTGCAAAAGCTCAAACAGTGGAGTACCAATGCAGTTGTAATTCAGTGAGTCCTATAACTGCTATAAATTTAAAAATAAAGTGAAATTACATTAGATTGAATGATTCTAATCAAGATTCACTGTCTCGGTATCGGACCTCATACTGGTACCATCCTATTATAGTATCGGTATACGGTTTGGTATGATACGAGATAGCATATCAAACATCGGTACGATATGTGACACCGCATTGGTATGAGAATGGTACGGTACGAGGAGTACCAAATGGTTTGGTCTGGTATAGAATTCCATGATTCTAACCATAAATTAAATCTAAACATTATCTCCTAAAGACCATTCATATTATGACCACTCAATGAATAAGAAATCTTTAAAAACATCCGAATATCCGTTTTACCTCAAGGTCCTTTTTTGAAGCACAGACTGCACATGGGAGTGAGTTTGCTAGCAGTTGACATTGTGGTTGCAGAGTTTGAGGGGATTAGGGGGAAGTTATAGGAAGAAAGAATTCTAAAAAATTATGATATTAAATTGTGAATTGGGGATTGTCCCAATGGTTACACCCCTCTATTTAGCAACCAAAATCGGGTTCGAATCATGGATGATGCATCCCCAAGTATTTGGGCTTGGGTAAATAAGTGCGGGTGGACCTCCCTTGTGTTCTCTCAAACATCATGATAACTAGAATAAAAAGGTCATTTTAATTATCCTTAAATTATATGGATTCACAATCTCCTCCCATCCTGATGTACATCCTTCAAACTTAACCCACCCTCCCCCCACCCTACCGCACCTCCTCCCCCATAAAAAAAAAAAAAAAAAAAACTATTTATACCTTCCTGGGGATGTTTATTTATCCTTAAATTAAATGGATTCACAACATTCTCCCATCCTAATGCACATCCTTCAAACAGCCCACCCCCCCTCCAACCCAAAACCAAAAAAAAAAAGTTTAAACTGGTTTGGGGATGTTGTGCATGGATATTCTATCCATCCATCCAAACAGGGCATAAATGCAGATCATGATTGATGGTGTAGACCATGAAGTTTTTGGACAGTCCAAGGTGTAGTCAATCATCCTCCATATGCTAAAAGTGCAAGTATAACTTAAAATATTGATAAGCAGTAGAAACCACGGTTTTACGTTCTGATGGGACAGGGGATGTCTTGGCTGTCCCATCCCATTTGTGTGAGAAAACGGGACTGGGATAGGCTCGGGACTCCGAAACCCATCCACATAGGAATGGAAGAAGAAAGAAAAGAAAGAAAGAAAAAAAGAGATGAAAAAAAGGGAAAAAAAGAGAAAGGAAAGAAGAAGAAAAATGAGAAAAAGAAAGGAAGGGAGAAGAAAAAGAAAGAAAAAAGAAAAGAAAGAAACGAAGATAGAAGAAAAGAAAGAAAAGAAGGAAGGTTAAAAAAAAGAAAAAAGAAAAAAATGAAAGAAAGAAAGGAAAGAAGGGGAGAAAGATAAAGGATATTCATCGGGATACGTGACTGAGACTGTTGTCAAGACGGGACGGGACACCAGGCATCCCATTCTATTGAGAAATCGGGATACCTTTATCCTACAAGATTTAAAATCTTGGTAGAAACCGTCTTTTGAAATTAAATTTTCTAAGGACACTCTGTCCAATGAACAATGGATGAAAACGGCATACAACCCAACCAAGGGTAAATTGTCTCCTCCAGAAGTCCTACAACCAACTATAGCAGATAATGGAGTAGGAAGAAAAAAATTAATATACCTGCTTTCTCTGGCCTTTGTTTTGATAATAAACCTCTTCTGCATGCTGCAAAACCTCAAATTTTTCATCTAGTCCCGCTTTTGTTGAAATCTTTGGCCTAGTTAAACTGCTTATGACTTCTGCTCCATCTGCCATTATGAAGGTGATAAATAAGAGTCAGCACAAATGTTAATTGATAGACTCACATGCACAACCTGCTAAAGTTTAGACGCATCTGTTCAATAGATTATCTTTTCCTTTATTCAAGTTGGTATAAAACAATCACAGAAGTTTAAAATGTAAAAGCCAATTTTAGAGGTTGACACTACATACATGTAATATCAGCGTTTTAATTTTACTTGTATTGTACTTCAGCTGTTCATGATGCTTTGTTCCACTACAGTTTCATATATAGGGCATGTGCCCCCTAAAGAAAATGATGGCAGCTTCCAGCAAACAATCTGGTTTCCTACAAAGGTTTCACCCAGAAACATATTTGGGGAAAACACAAGCATAATCATAAATGAACAGAAAATCTTTAACAGTTATTGTGCCACAGAAATGATTCTAGGTTAGACCTAGGCAAATTAGGACGCTCATGCTTAACCTGGCATGCGACTTTGGGTAGGCCTGGGCAGAGACTTTTGGCCTGTTTGGTCAGGCAAGACCTATAAATTGTGGCCCAACAAAATTGGGTAGGCCTAGGTAGGAAAGAATTTATACTGGCTTACCTGCCCTAAAGTAACATAAATATAGAATACAATATGTCATTATAGAATAACAGTCTCCCCCTTTTCCTTTATGAAAGATTTTGTTTTTGTCTTCACCACCATTTGTGTTGCTTGACCTCTGCTCACCACCCATCTTCATCACAACATGCAAGTGCTGCCTCTTTCTTTATCTCTCACCTACAACCACACCCTCACTTAAAATATGTAGATCAATGGCACACCAAGCAACTTAGAGAATCAACAAACATGGAAGTGCCACAATCAGATTGAGTATGACTTTTGCACTGCTGCTTCTTTATTTCCTCTACCTCACCTTTGTCATATTGGATATGACTGTTGCCTCTCTCTCTCTCTCACATATCACAAGTCTGCCACCACCTTTTCTTTGCCTCACCACTAATAGCATCCCATCATGGTTCCTTCCATCATCGCCTTCCCTCCCTCCTTTCTCCCTCAGCACCCCAGCAATGAAAAAGGGACTGACTGGTGAGCTAGCTTAACCGGGTAAATCCATGTTGGACTAGAGCTTGGCTTACCATGTGCAGGCTGGGCTCTGGTTAAAGAGTGTAGGCCCTTGGCTGGGTCAGGAGGGCTAGGATATGAGCCCTTAATATCAAACTTAGGAACTTGGTCTAGCTCAACCAATGTTCAGTTTTAGACTAGATCTATGAACAAGCATGTAGCGGGACCATCTTGATCTGGTTTTTATAACATTCAAGCTACATTGTTAGAGTCCACCTAATTGAAATAGTTAGATCTGCCCATTCTTACAGCCTAGCCCCAAAGATATCATATCCAGAATTAACAACTTTTTGCAATGAAATTCCTCACGGTTTACACCCATCAGATATTAATTTCTAGATCAACTTTTCTTTGCTAGGTTCACTTTTATACTCTCCCCTTTTCTGAAACTTCCACAAAAAACTGCAGCTTGCTCCTATTAAGGGCATCTAGAAGCCATCTTTGTCTACTATATTACAACTGATGTCCGAAAATGGTTTTATTCCCGAGTTTCGTTTGAAGTGCTCAACTTCATATCTTTTATTTTGTCTTACCCAAGGTTTGAAATATCCAGGGTGCATAGATGGGGTGGGTACAATATCCACCATGCAAGGATCATGCTGACATAGGATATTAATGGGTATGCATAGATGCAGTTGGTACTTGGTAAAACCTTGACCTGTGATGGATTATTCTCAAATTTACATTTTTTAAAAGTAGGTTTGGAGGTTTAATTCAAAATCTCAAAAATCATTGAATTTAAGCATGCATTCATGCTTTAATGCATGAATGCGGCAATCAAACAACATGTAATCCTTATCTTTTGATTAAACACAAATTTCACTCGAATTTCTGAAGAAATAAGAAAAGGGAGCAAGAAGATTTGCCTAAGTAGAATGATTTCTAACCTCAACAATCAAAAACAAACTTTGGCCCACAAGGCAATCTCTCTAGGTAGTCTTTTCTTCTGGCTCACTTTGTTCCCTCCTTCAAAATATGAGGAATGACTTCAAGCGGGTCTATTTTATTCAAGTCTAAGTAGGGGCAGACTGACCTTGATCTGCCTCTGAACAACTTGATCTGAAGTCAGTTCAAGCACTTTGGGTGCAGTTCAACTTCAAGCAGTATTTGCTTGGACCAATGCTCTGTTGTATAACCAAGGTGTAGATATCGTACATATCAATCAGTAACTGTTGCACCGAGTGGTATTTCAGACCTGGGTTTTACCCTAGTCTGTAAAAGCATTCATTTGTACAACTCAAATCATTCGCTATTTCTGTTTACTAACATTCCAAGATGCATAGGGTTATAAGTGGCAAGAAAACTATACAAAGCACTGATGAACTTGACAGAAGTTTCTTGTCTATAGATACAAGAAAAACAAAGTAGATAGCAACATTATGAAGTTTCGGCTGCAAATTGATCTCTTACCATCAGAATCCGATATGTCTTCACCAGAGAAACTTCCCTCATCATCTCGATTCCAAAATTCAGTGCCTTGAACTTGGCCTTCTAAAGAGGCATCTTTTGAGCTGCAAAAGAATAACATATAGAAGACAAATATGCATAACCAACCAAGCGGTTAAATTTCAAATTGAGACTATTTGTGTAAGATTTTTCTGGCATAAGATTAGTATTGTAAGAGAGACACCAGGCAAAACTAGCACTAATATAGCAAAAGTACCAATAAAGCTAGGTAAAACAACTCTTGCAAGGCATCAAGGAAAAGAGCTCACATAGATGCACTTCAACCAAAAAGGTTTAACTGGTTTCAATTATATCTATACAATAGATAAAGAATGCTACAGCTCAGGTTACTCTTAGAGTCATTTGAATTTATTGTCATAGGTATAATATTACTGAAAACTTGGAAGCACCCAATGCACCTTAACTGACAATATCATCTCATCATGCATAAATAGTGACTATTCTACAGTTAAATACCATGCTCTTTGATGATTTATGTGGAGGAAAAAATTGCAGAATAGTTGTTAGAAGCAACTCTGGTAACTCAGCTTCTATAATCTGATCAGTAGGAATCAAATCTGTGCTTCCATTTCAGCATTCTTTTTGCAGTATTCTTTCAGGAGAAAATTTTCTCTACGATCTATTACTTAAAAAAAGTAGTAGACCTGAAGACAGAATACCAGCTTTTCTTTGTTCTTGCGAGGGTGGTGAAGCAAGAAATAAAAATAAGACAAAAACACATAAGCTACCAACATATTTGGGAAACAGCACACTCTGTGATATCATAATGCACATCGGATACTAAGAGGCTGTTTGGATGTTTAGTGAAATAAGGTCAAACGGTCAATGGTGAACAAAGAGGTAGCTGCAGGGACAGAAGAAACTCAAATGCGGTAACACCAGAACCAACCAGCCCAAAAAAATAGGGATATCAAATTCCTTAGGAAAGGTGATACAGCATCCTAATTTTTGGGGATTATCTATGCAGTGATTTTCCTTATCAGGAAACCTGTTATCACCTGGTAGGTAACTCTCACTCCCCACAAGGCCCTTCCATCGGTCAACATGATTTTAATTGTCCAAAAAATAGCCTGTTCAAACATCCAAAGAGGCCCTAAATGTGTTGCCCACATCTTGGTATCATGTCTCATCATGATTCTCTATGTGGATTTGTTGCTGCTTACAAGCTTATATTTAAGCTTACATTTATTCTGCAGAGGAAAAGGAGATTAAAGTACAATCAACATAAACCACCAGCACGACTTTTATAGAAAATGATGTGCTTCCCACATACTTCAAAGTTACATCATGGAAGATTCTGTCGTCTGGAATATCTTCATGTTTGGATTGAATCAACATGATGTTGCATTTAGAGAAAATGTTAGCATGTAGTACTGTGCAAACACTATAAATGCTTAAAGTGCACAGCACATACTTTCAAGACACATCATGTAGGTTCAGCCACATGGAATATCTTCATGGTTGGACTGGATCACCATGACATTGCATTCATCATTCGATGCCTGATGACTAATTTTGCAAAATTATCGATAGATTCTAGCAAAATGATTGTCGACATTTATTGGAAAGGTTGACAAGTACACCTATGCCCCAGGACTTTGGTTTGTTTTATCCAGGATTTCAAAAGTAATGTTACCAAAGTAAAAGAAGCCAACAGATATTTAGTGGTTCCTCCCTTCTCAATTAGTGAAGGGTGAATGACATGGCTGTTTTGAGTTGATATCTTTTTGATTATTAGCTAGCTAGGGCTTAAATGGTCCACAGCAAGGAGCAAAGTATCAACAGATTATGAGATTGACTTCCTTCAAATTAACTGGCATTGCTCAATGTTGATTGTGGGACAAGAGGCTTCTATGGTGGACAATTTAAACTGTCAAGTAGATGCAACAAATAAGAGTTGATGTTGGAAAAGAATAATCAATGATCAAGTGTGCTTTGTAGCAATTGTTGAAAAGGAGTATATTTTATCTTTTGGCGATGAATTTTCCATTAGGAGGAACATCGTCAATCTTGTTCAAAGGCACACATTTAAATTTGTTCACATGCAGATGAAATGAACATAACGGGGACATACCCCAAGCAGATAAATTGGTTCAAAGAAAACCACCTCCAAGTGGACAAATCAAAGTGAATATGGATTTCTCAAAAGCTGTCAACTGGAGGCAGGTTATAAGTGTTCTACTAAAGAAGGAATGAGGGAGCCTACATAATATCATAACCCTGCAATTACATGTTATTTGAGACAGAGCGGACAATAGTAAACTAAAGGACACAGAACATCGGGAAAGTTAGCAATATATTGGACCTCAAATCCTTGGATATCATAATATAATTGCCTTACTTAATGGTCATGATGTAATAGGAGCTTGTTTTCCATGAAATCCTTGGATATCATGGGACACATCTCCACTAGGAAGTCTAAGGACTGGGCAGGAGAACTTCAGTTACTAGGTCTAGCCTAATAGTAATCCATAAAATATTCGAGCATGTATTGGTGACTCATCTCTCTTTCATATCATTTACATTCAAATTATTGGAATCATCTTCCTGAAGAACTGTATATTGCTCAATATCCAATAATAGATGAATTTTGCTAGAAGAAACTATCATCTAACCTGCTTTGCCACCAGTAGAATGGGTTAGCTAGTTCACTTTTTCTAAGAGCCTACATTACTGTCCTCATTGGCCTACATATCTACCCAAGGATTCAAAATTCCTACGGATAGGGCCATCCCAATTTTTCCATGGAAAGGGACGAGCTGCATTTTGACACTCAAGATGGTGGACGTCCTATCTCATCCATCCCCATCTTGTCTCGATCCTGTCCGATAAATAGGATGGTGCCGTCTTGACACTCAGGACAATAGGATGCCCCACCATCCAATTGGGACTTAGATCTTGATTCTTCCTTGTTAGGAACAGTATTCAAAAGGTTTGTTGAGTTGTTCTATCATAGATTGAAGTTTCCTTTCAAATCTAAGCTATATTTACTGCAACTTCTGGCAGTCATGAAGCACCATCCATACATGCCATTTTGAAACATTAGAGGTTATGCAGAGTTGGTTGTCTATATATGTACTGATTCATTCACTGTATGGAATGGATGGATTGATGATTCAGAAAGTGTGAATAAGTGGGTTCTGTAAACACTTCCTACGTGTTGTGATCCAGTGATAGCGCATTTCTTATCTAATTGCAAGTAGCTGGGCTTGTATCCCAACTAGACTCCGCATTTCCATCACCTGCTCCTTAAATTTATGAAACAACAAATCAATCAATCAATTCCAGGAATGCCCATATCATTGAAATTAAAATAAAATAAAAACAAGAGGACATTTATGATGCCACAAATCATAACCTTCCATGCAAGAGAAAAAGAAAATCACCTTTTAATAATAATTGGAAAGAATCCATCCTTTTTGTGAATGTTAGATGCATGGCGAAGTTCCTCCAGTTTTCTGGATACCAGGCCTGGATGTTTGCATGCATCACATGATTTTTGACATAGAGATGCAGGTACCTAGTTTGATAATGGAACAAAACTGATGTCATACATGCCAGGAAGTACCAAGGATCCATCCATCTTATGCAGAAACAAATAATTGATTAAGCAGGAATAACAATAATATGAACAAGCCAGAGTTGATACCTCTTCTCCAAAACTTTCGAGGATTCTTTTCCGGCGGCACCCAGAACCTTCACAATATTCCACCATCTGCATATAGTGAGGAATCATTATTCTCTAAGCAACTCTACTTTTTTGCAAGTGTCTTATTCAAAACAATAGAAACACCTGACTGAAGGCTTCTAGGGACTTTTCTGACAAACTATTTGAGGATGATGAAGACTCTGATTTTTTATTGGCAGCATTTCTCAAAATAAATTCCTACCACAAAATACAGATCCACTTAGTTAACACCACAAATGCGTTAACGTGTGAATTCTAATATATTGTATAACCACCATTCTTTTGCGGTCATCCATGCCATAATACAGCACACTTCTTGAAGACAACTGATCACGGCCAGCTCTTCCAGATTCTTGGTAAAAGCCTTCCATCGACTTTGGGATATTAAAGTGACAAACAATACGAACATCCTTTCTATCTATACCCTGTTAACACGAACAAATGGAACAAAGTCATCTGCTACAAAGAATAAACACTTGGCAATAAGGTATGTCTTCCAGAACTATGGCATAAGAGTAGATTGTATGAAATTCAAAAAAAATAAAGCAGTCTTACCATCCTGTGGCGGCGGAAATGAATATCTCAGTTTTCGTGAAAGTATCCAAATAACCCCAGCAGCAGGCCAAATACATGACAAAAGCAGAATTCAGATTCATGATCAAACAACAAAGCGATTCAACAATGTAGCAATAAAGAAAAGGCAAGTTTTTCCAAAGCAAGAAAGAAAATTGAGTAACAAATTCTAGCATAGTGAAATTCTAGTTCAATCGACAAGTTCATGATTACAAATCTGGTGATAAAAAATTAAAATGCATATTGCATAGTATTATCTTGCAATGCATTGTGCCATGTCTTTTATTATTGTGTGATATATAGACAATTTGGTAGATTTTCCATCCGTTAAAATATATAACATGTTGACATATTCAGATGCAAAAAAATACATATAAAGAATACTTAGAGAAGCAAGCAGGGGTACAAACGAGCAGAGCTGAGCCAAGTATCAGGCTGCTCGGTTCACTCAGTATATCAGAATAGCCGCTTGAACTCAGTTCGAAATCGAGCCAAGCTTCACATTAAGTTCTCAAGCTCAGCTATGCTTGTTCTAGGCTAAGTTTCTTGCTAAGGTGAGCTTTTCTACTGAAACTGGAAAGTGGACAGAGTCGATCTTCAGGCTCGGCTCATTCATGGAGCCAAGCTCTGAAAAATGTTTGAGCTCGGCTCATTACTGAGCTTAAGCTCAAGCGAGTAGTTAGTGTGTCAAGCCCAAGCTGCTCATGAGTAGCTCAGCTCGTTTGCAGCCCTAAAAGCAAGGTGTCAAACAGAATTTTCTGGCAATAAATCTAGATAGAGTACATTTCATTACAAAAGAATCAAGTGGATCACCTAGACAAAACAGGTAAAGAAAAAAAGAGAGAAAGAAGCAAGGACATATAGATGGAAGCCTTATTCCAAATATTCATTAATTTATTAATACTAGTAAACCTCCCATGATATTTTTTCTCAGCTATTTGCCGTGCTTACAACTTAAAAAGTTTAGCAACATTATCTTCTTTACATCACATGATTTAAGGCTTGAAGATGTGTCAACCTACAGTTTATAAAGGATCTTTCCTTCACGCTCATAAGTAATACAATACATGAAGAATTGCATTCAATAATGGGATTTCCATATATAACTTATGCAACAAGCATGGCTTCTCAACCAGGTAAACAGCTTGTCTTACGAGTCTTAGAGAAAGAGGCAGGCGTCAAGCTCAAAAGACATGTTCATATGATGTAGAATTCTGCCAGAATGTGATCATATACAGGTAATGGCACAGGAGATATGTTTATTGGTGAGCTTATTAGAAATGTAACTTGCTATTAGAACAAGCTGACAGGCAAGTAAAACTGGAACCCCTGAAGATTTAGATGAGAATGCAACTATCGTATCTATCATGTAAGGATATGCTTGCTGACCCTTCAATGACTGCCACCACCATATCACCTGACTAGTTTCATTTAATAGGAAAAAGTTATGTTTTCTGTGGGAGACATCTGAAGAATCATGCCTGTCATGCATGCCGAATCTTGAATAAGTCATTTCTTCTTGACTTATATTTATATAATTGGTGTAAAATTTGGTTCTGACTATAGAGCTCCTAGGTTGGAGATGCAGTAGGGAACCAATTCTCACATAAATATGGACAAAACTTCACACTGACTTTGTCACTGATGTATATGACATGAAGATAAACAGGAAAATTAAATCAGAGATATGAGCTCCAGGTTGCATTAATCAAAAAAAAAAGGCATAGAAAATAAAAACAGCTCAAAATATATAGAATACACAATTGCAAAGATATCAAGGATACAGATACCCGAAAGCCACTGTTGCAACGATGACTTGTAATCTGGAAGAAAGCCAATCATCCAATGCAGCGCTGCGGAGTTTGCTGTTTAGCCCCGCATGATAAGCTAAAATGGAAGAGAGGAGATATATAGTTGCAAAGAAACATAAAGAAGACTATGAATAGGTAATGTTGTCAAACTGTATATTCACATACCAGCGGAGGATATGCCATTCTTGCATAGGTAACCGGACAAGTCATCACAGATAGAACGTTCAAGACAATAAACAATTGAGCAAACATTTCTGGCAGACTTGAGTAGATATGATAAATCAGTGTAAGCATCAGCCAGAAGATCTTTATAGCGAACTGCATGAAGTGATAATTCTCATGTAAGTTCACATGTTTTGGTAACACCAGAAAAGATTTACAATAGAGCAGTGGGAAAAATAGAAGAGCTTTTAGATACAAGCATTTTAATAGTGGGACTCCATTTACATGAACAGTGCTCAAAAGCCAATGACCTGAACTAGGCAAGGGGTCTAAATCAAAATTACGTAAAATTGTACAGTTATGTTGTCCCATTTTACATCATATTTAAAGGTACAGATCAATACTATGAAGAATTTAGTCAAGGAAAGTTAGACGAAACATTAGCTTGCTTAACCAAAAAGAATAGAATAATTACACAATCCAGAACATAAAATCACTGATTACACGGAGTTGATCGAATGACATCACCTTCATAAAATATGTTAGGACGATTAAATGATGCCCTTAGGATTAATGGGTGCTGCAGGCACAATGATTCTATCACGTCATTTTGAACTCTGTTGCAACAAAAGCTGGTTCTTAGTACCTTCAAGAAATTTTATAACATAGACAGGAAATATATATCGTGAGAAAACAGTACAACTACAAACTTAAAAACAAAGGGCAACATTTAAGTTACTTTACTGGACTTGGCCTTTGGCTTAATTATCAATTTTAAAAGCAACCTCAAGTTCCATGGTGTTCATAGATGATACTGGTCTCGGTTCATGAGACCAGGAAGAGGTGAACATTGGATGACTGGATTAAATGTAATTCAAACCAAATATAGAATACAAAGTGCAAATACAGAACAGTTGGTGAACTGACAAAAGAAAAGTGTTTCAGACAAAATTTACTATCTTAGCTATGTCATGCTGAAGGGCAAGGAAATTGTGGGAATGAATCATCTTATATTGCTGAGATGGAAATTTTGCAACACAGTCATAAGATCAGCTTTCTTGTAGGATTTAAAATGTTTCATACTAGAAGAGGTCACGTCGCATAAGCAAAAAGATAAGAAACACAACAAAGATGTTGATGTGAATGCCTAGTAAGAACATAATTAGAGTTCAGAACACTACACAACAGTTATGCAGCAACAGTGAGGGGTATGCTCAGGAAGAATAATTTGTCTATAAAAGTTAGAGGCTAGAGATAACCACGATAACGAGTGAGCTCTTAGATGTAGTTTGAGATATCCAAGATTTTAAATTTTGTGGGATGGAGGTGTTCCAGTATCTCCATCGAATAGGATGGCCTGTTGTCTCGTCCCATCCCGGCAGCGGTCCTGATAGATATCCTCCATCTCTCTCTCTTTCTTCTTTTCTTTCTTTCTTTCTTTCTTTTTTCTTTCCTTTCTTCTTTTCTTTCTTTTTTTCTACCTTTTTCTTCTTTACTTTCCTTTTTCTTTCTTCTTCTTATCCCTTCCTTTTTTTTCTTTTTTCCTTTTTCTTATTCTTTCTCTTTCTTTTATTCTTTCTTTCATTCCTTTCTTTTTCTTCTCCCTTCCTTTCTTTCTTTCATTTTTATTTTTCTTTTTGTTGGGGATAAACCCCGCTCCTACCGAAGTCCAGTCTGATGCTTAGCCTAATGCAACTGGTAGTCACGGAAGAACTTCAGCGGACGAGCCTTAGCCGAACTCCTTCAGCCGGCCAAACTCCTCAGCGACCAAGCTCCTTCCGAACTCCTCAGCAGCCGAGCTTCAGTCGGACTCCTACGGGAGCCGAACTCCCTCCGTACTCCTTCAGTCGGACTCCCGCGAGAGCCGAACTCCCTCCGCACTCCTCCAGTCGGACGCCTACGGGAGCCGAACTCCTTCTGAGCTTCTCCTCTAGTCGGACACTTACAGAAGCCGAACTCTTTTTGGACTTTTCCTTCGATCGGACTTCTCCAGGAGTCGGACTCTTCCCAGACATCTCCTTTGGCCGGACTTCTACGGGAGCCGGACTTCTGGATCCCTCCTTCAGTTGGATGCCTACGAGAGCCAAACTCCTTCCGGGCTCCTTCAGCTAGCATTCCTTCCGGATGATCCTCTCTAGCCGTATTCCCTTTGAGAGTCCGAACTCTTCCGAAATGGGTATACGTCAAAGCTCTTCAACCCTCCATGCGGCCCCAAGTGGCTCAGTATTGGATGGCTACGGCTGTCACCATCAATCTGCTGTAGGCGACAGCGACCTGCTACCGGGTGGCGATGGCTGTCACCATCAATTTGTTGCAGGCGGTGCCTCCCTCCGTGACTGACTCCGCCAGACCTCGAGCGGCCCGCTACCATGCAGCTGCAACTGTCACCATCAATCCGCTACAAGCTCCGCCTATAAAAAGGGACCCTCCAGATTCGTTTCCTCTAGGCTCTAAGCTCTCTTCTCCTTCCCGAAACTCTACCGAGCTCTCGCCTGAGCACTCCATTTCTATTGACCAGAAGAGCTGACTTGATCGTCGGAGGATCCCGCTAGAGCCACCACCATCGACTTCGGATGGGACTTTGTTTTGCAGGTCACCGACGGCAACCTCGTCTCCCCCAAATCCAGCTCAATCCGGCGTCAACCAATTTCTAAACCAACAAAATTGGCGCTAGAGGAAGGGCCTCTGTCTCTGAGGTATCCTTATTCTTAAAGGAGTGCTCAGCCAACCCTGCCGACCTTCTCCAAGATTCGTCTCCGCCCTCTTATTCAATCCTAAGAAATGCCCCGAAAGAAGGTGAATACCCAGAGATCTACCGCGTCTACCGTCGGATCTGAGCCGGATCCATCCACCCCTGCTCCATCACCAGCACTTCAACCTTCACCTCCACCGGCGGCCATGGTAGATCCGGAGCAGTTTGACCTACTGATGCAGCGGATTCAGAGCCTCACCGAGATGGTGTAGGCCATGCGGCAGCCCCCGACGGTGACTCCGCCAAGAAACCCACCATCAAGATGCCGGAAACAGATCCTAAGGAAGAGCATTTGGGCTAGCATGCTCGTCGCCGCTGGGAAGGGGAAACAGAGCAGAGGACCCAAGTTTGGATCATGATTCTCCTCTGGAGGAGACCTTCCCCATCTGTAGTCGGAAGTCCTCCAAGGTCTGCGACCGAGACGACGTCCTCAATCACAAACTGCGGAAGATGGGCCGGCGGATTGAGAAGCTGGGCCACGTCGCCCCGGCTCACCTTGACGACGTCCGCACCAATCCTCCTTTCTTCCTCCAAATTATGCAAGAGCTCGTCCCACCGAACTTCGAGCTCCCACAATTTGAAAGCTACAATGGAACCTTTGATCCAGTTGATCATCTAGAGGCTTTCCGGACCATGATGCTACTCCATGGTGCACCAGACGCCATATTATACCGAGCCTTCCCATTTACCTTAAAGGAAGCAACGAGAAACTGGTATTCAGCGTTGAAGTTAGGTACGATCTTCTCTTTTGACCAGATGAGCTATCGATTCGTGGCTCACTTCATCAGCAGCCGACGTCCGCACCGAGATTCGAATTTTCTGATGAATGTCAAGCAGAAGGAGGGAGAATCCATCCGGACTTATGTCATCCGGTTTAACGCTGCGGCATTGAAGGTTTGGGACCTGGACCAGTCTGTTGCGATGGCCGCACTCAAGGGCGGCCTTCAGAAGAACGATTTGCTGTTTTTCCTAGAGAAGAAGTACCCCAGGAACTTTGCCGATCTGCCAATCCGGACCGAGAGATATGCCCGTGTGGAAGAAACCTTCAATTTGAAGGATGAAGAAACCGTACGAGAGCGACAGGCGGACGAGTCTAATAGATCCGCCGTCGATGGAGGGCCGAGTGAAGTTCGGCCGCGCTCACGGACTTCCCTCGAGCGCAAGTGAGGCCGAACTCCCCCAAGAGCTCGTCGTCAAGGAAGCCCTGGTAAAAGGGCATGAAGTTCTCTCCCAGAAGGCTTCACAGGAGGGCCGAATGAAGCTCGACCGCGCTCACGGGCTCCTCCCGAGCACAAGCGATGCTGAACTCCTTCTCGAGCTCGTCATCAAGGAAGCCCCGATAGAAGGGCGAAGAAGTCCTTCTCCTAGAAGAAATCCTCCCAATGTTCCAGTTGGTCTGAAGCTAGAACCATCAATGAGGGAGGAACAACAAGGAGATCGATCGTCTTCCAGCATCATCGACGCTATCTCTGGGGGTTTGATACTTCGGCGGGGTGTCATCTTCCAGCATCAAAGCCAAGAGAAGCTTGCTCCAAATTGAGAAGGCAAGCACAAAATAGAGGAGGTCGTCAGGTCCGGGACTTACCGCTTGAGAAGCTCGAAGGAACAACACTCCTACAACCTTGAGACTCGAAAAATTCGAGAATGTACTGCCGTAATTTTTCTTCAATAAGACTATTCCATTTCAACATTATTGTTTCTCGATACAAAAACTACCTGATGACAGAGAAGAAGCAAACAATAGCGGTCATGTTAGGAACAGGAGGAGAACCTCGTCCTAACATGAGCAAGTCGAAGACCTCATTCACTTTAAACAAGATGAGGGGAGAGGCCCTCACAACGGCCCTTATGTGTCCCCACAGTCTGTTAGGAATAGGAGGAGAACCTCGTCCTAATGCAAGCAAAGTCGAAGGCCTCGTTCATTTTAAACGAGATGGGGGGAGAGGCCCTGACAACGGCCCTTATGTGCCCCCACAGCCCATTAGAAATAGGAGGAGAACCTCATCCTAACGCGAGCAAAGTCGAAGGCCTCGTTCATTTTAGACGAGATGGGGGGAGAGGCCCTGACAACGGCCCTTATGTACCCCCACAGCCCATTAGGAACAGGAGGAGAACCTCGTCCTAATGTGAGCAAAGTCGAAGATCGGGCTTCAAAGTCTACGTCAACCTCGGCTGCTGGAGATAAGATCTCCCCCGAGCTTCAACCTCGGTTGCAGGAAATAAGATCTCCCCCGAGCTTCAATCTCGGCTAGAGATAAGATCTCTTCCGAGCGACCTAGTCAACCTCGACTACAGGACATAAGATCTCCCCTGAGCCAACCTCGGCTGCAAGAGATAAGATCTCCTCCGAGCTTTAACCTCGAATGCAGGAGATAAGATCTCCCTCGAGCGCCTGAGTCAACCTCAGCTAGAGATAAGATCTCTCCCGAGCGACCGAGCCAACCTCGACTGCAGGAGATAAGATCTCTCTCGAGCTTCAACCTCGGCTGCAGGAGATAAGATCTCCCTCGAGCCAACCTCGGTTGCAGGAGATAAGATCTCCTCTGAGCTTTACGTTCAATCTCGGCTGCAGGAGATAAGATCTCTCCCGAGCCAACCTCGGCTGCAGGAGATAAGATCTTCCCCGAGCTTCAACCTCGGCTAGAGATAAGATCTCTCCCGAGCGACCGAGTCAACCTCGGCCAGAGATAAGATCTCTCTCGAGCGACCTAGTCAACCTCGACTGTAGGAGATAAGATTTTTCCCAAGCCAACCTCAACTGCAGGAGATAAGATCTCCCTCGAGCTTTACGTTCAACCTCGGCTGCAGGAGATAAGATCTCCTCCGAGCCAACCTCAGCTGCAGGAGATAAGATCTCTTCCGAGCTTCAACCTCGACTGTAGGAGATAAGATCTCCCCCGAGCGCCCGAGTCAACCTCGGCTAGAGATAAGATCTCTCCCGAGCGACCGGACTAATCTCGGCTGCAGGAGATAAGATCTCCTCCGAGCCAACCTCGATTGCAGGAGATAAGATCTTCCCTGAGCTCCCGAGCTTCAACCTTGACTAGAGATAAGATCTCTTTCGAGCGACGAGTCAACCTCGACCAGAGATAAGATCTCTCTCGAGCGACCTAGTCAACCTCGACTGCAAGAGATAAAATCTCTCCCAAGCCAACCTCGACTGCAGGAGATAAGATCTCCCCCCCGAGCTTTACGTTCAAACCTCGGCTACAGGAGATAAGATCTTCTCCGAGCCAACCTCGGCTGCAGGAGATAAGATCTTCCTCAAGCTTCAATCTCGATTGGAGGAGATAAGATCTCCCCCAAGCCAACCTCGGCTAGAGATAAGATCTCTTCCGAGCGATCGGACCAACCTCGGCTGCAGGAGATAAGATCTCCCTCGAGCCAACCTCGGCTGTAGGAGATAAGATCTCCCCCAAGCTTCAACCTCGACTGCAGGAGATAAGATCTCTTCCGAGCTTCAACCTTGGCTAGAAATAAGATCTCTTCCGAGTGACCGAGTCAACCTCGATCAGAGATAAGATCTCTTCCGAGCGACCGAGTCAACCTCGACTAGAGATAAGATCTCTCCCGAGCAACCGGACCAACCTCAGCTGTAGGAGATAAGATCTCCCCCAAGCTTTAACCTCGGCTAGAGATAAGATCTCTTCCGAGCGACCGAATCAACCTCGGTTAGAGATAAGATCTCTTCCGAGCGATCGGACCAACCTCGGCTGCAGGAGATGAGATCTTCCTCGAGCTTCAGCCTCAACCAGAGATAAGACCTCTTCCGAGTGTCCGAGTCAACCTCGGCTAGAGATAAGATCTCTTCCGAGCAACCGGATCAACCTTGGCTATTGGAGATAAGATCTTCCCCGAGCTTCAACCTCGGCTACAGGAGATAAGATCTTCTCCGAGCTTTAACCTCGGCCAAAGATAAGATCTCTCCCGAGCAATTAAGTCAACTTTGACTGGAGATAAGATCTCCCCCGAGCTCCAACCTGAATTGGCGCAGAGTCCTGAAGAAAACTTCGGCAGTCGCTTTTTCTATACTCCCTTCGAGTTTCGAACTCGGAAGTGGGGGGACTATTATTGGGGATAAATTCCGCTCCTGCCAAGTCCAGTCTGATGCTCAGCCTAATGCAACCGATAGTTACGAAAGAGCTTCAGCGGATGAGCTTTAGCCAAAATCCTTCAGCCGGCCAAACTCCTTCAGTCGGCCGAACTCTTTAGCGGCCGAGCTCCTTCCGAACTTCTCAGCGGCCAAGCTCCAGTCGGACTCTTGTGGGAGCCAAACTTCCTCCGTACTCCTTCAGTCGGACTCCCGCGAGAGTCGAACTCCCTCCGCATTCCTCCATCCTGACGCCCACGAGAGCCGAACTCCCTCCGCACTCCTCTAGTCGGACGCCTACGGGAGCCAAACTCCTTCCGAGCTTCTTCTCTGGTCGGACGCCTACAGAAGCCGAACTCTTTCCGGACTTCCCCTTCAACCGGACTTCTTCAGGAGCCGAACTTCTTCCAGACATCTCCTTCGGTCGGACTTCTACGGAAGTCGAACTCCTGGATCCCTCCTTCAGTCGGACGCCTATGGGAGCCAAACTCCTTCTGGGCTCCTTCAACTAGCGTTCCTCTCGGATGATCCTCTCTAGCTGTATTTTCTTTGAGAGTCTGAACTCCTCCGGAATGGGTATACGTCAAAGCTCTTCAACCCTCCATGCGGCCCCAAGTGGCTCAGTATCGGATGGCTACGGCCGTCACCATCAGTCCGTTGCAGGCGACAGCGACCTACTACCGGGCGATGATGGCTGTCACCATCAATCTATTGCAGGCGGCACTGCAGGCGGCGCCTCCCTCCGTGACTGACTCCGCCAGACCTCGAGCAGCCCGCTACCAGGCAGCTGCAACTGTCACCATCAACTCGCTACAAGCGCCGCCTATAAAAAGGAACCCTTCAGATACGTTTCCTCTAGGCTCTAAGCTCTCTTCTCCTTCCTGAAATTCTGCCGAGCTCTCGCCTGAGCACTCCATTTCTATTGGCCAGAAGAGCTGACTTGATCGTCGGAGGGTCCCGCCAGATCCACCACCATCGACTCTGGATGGAACTTTGTTTTGCAGGTCACCGGCAGCGACCTCGTCTCCCCCAGCTCCAGCTCGATCCGGCGTCAACCAATTTCTGCACCAACACTTTCCTTTCACCTTTTCCCTTTCTTCATCTTCCTTTCTTTCCTCTTTTTCTTCTCTCCCTGCATGGATGGATTTCAAAGTTCCAACCTGGTCCTGATCCCATTTTCTTACAGGAATGGGATGGGACAGCCAGGACACCCTCCATCCCACTGGAATGTAAAACCTTGGATATATAATTAGAGACAAGGGAAGACACAACAAGACTTGGAAACAGAAAAATAACATGCTTTCCTTTTGATGGATTTGACTTTGGAATTTGGATGGTAACCAATTATAGAGAAGGATCCATGAAGCCAACCAAACAGCTGGGTCAAGGCTTATCATTTAGTTTGTTTCCAATTTCAGCTAGATTTATTTTTAATGTCAAAATATCATCAATAGCTTACACTGGAAATGTCACCCTCAGATGGACCGCTATTTTTAGTTAATTGCTGCAACAATTAACCTACATTTAATTTTCTTTCCTAGTATGGGACCTTGTTCAAATTAAACATCTGTATTACTTTTTAGCAATCAGCAAAGGAAAAAGAAAATGGAATTTAAATTAAAAAAAAAATAATACAACTCACTTTGGAACAGCTGTAGCAGTCAAAGCTAATATTGGCACACCTGGAAGGTGCCTCCTTAAAGATGCCAGTTTGCGGTAGCTAGGCCTGCATTGCAAGCAAAGTAGAGACAACATACAAAATATATAGTCATTAAAACATAGTATATCATTCTTCGTTACTAAACCTAAACTTTGTCCAAAACTCCAAATGAAGAGTAATTGCTGCCTAGCAGTCCTGATGGAAAACATTTGTGGCAAACCTGAAATCATGACCCCAAGTTGAAATGCAGTGCGCCTGAAATACGGTTGTTAAGTACTAAGCAATGAAGTGGAAAGATAAGGGTCTGAAAGTAAAATATGGCTACAATCAGAAAAGCAATATATTGCTGGAATATGAACAACTTTTCAACCTCATCAATGGCAATCAGACTCAGTAACCCTCTATTATAAAGCTTTGTCAGCTTTGTCATGAATCCAAATATTGCAACCAACTCTGGAGTCACATACAACAATCTAATAGACGGCTTTCCAGAATTGAGCTCTTCATGGATCTGGAGACAAGAAACAGGAAATGAATTGTTAAATTAAATTAAAATATTCAATAAATTCAACGTGGAAAAATAAATGTGGGATGTTTCTGCTTCTCAGCATATTCGCTAACCAAACTCAATGATGTGACCCCAAACATACACTATAATGTGCATGAAGCAAAATGCTCTTCTTATGAAAATCCATGGATGAAATGAGACTTGGAGATGTGTGAGGTTTTTGTAACGTCAGCATTGGACCATCACTCCACAAAATCAAAAGAAATGATAGAATCCTACTTCAACTTAAGGAAACATGTACACACACACAAAAATGAAAAATCCTAATTTTCAATGGATATTCTAAGTGCTCCCATAATTAAATAATAGCATAAAGCTCAAAGGAATAATTGATGTACACACACATTAATCAATTCCTATCAGACAGTAACCTGACTGGCATCACTTGCTCTTACCATGATCCCTTGGACATAAGGGATTTACTCTCTCACCCACATGAAATTTGCAAGTTCATTCTAAAGAACATCACTTTGAACATCAGGAATCCTAAAGTGACCTAAAAAGATTAGATAATGCTTGCTGGTCATTTTTATTCACTTGAAAGTTGAAAATTATCACAAGGAACTAGGATTACATACCAATAATCTTTAACTAGGCCCAATTATGTGCATACTGGTGTAGCTGTTGCTTCTTCTTCTTCTTCTAACTACTGGCAGAGATATATCCATATAACCACTGTGATGTTACCGAATATATATAATTGATGATTAACTAATTCAAGGGAATAGCATGTTGTATTTTCTCATAGCTAATAATCTCAAGGACCGAGCACATAAAGAAACCTGGTGCATTACGTCAGAATGGTCATAATCTCTAATGCGTTTGGTTTGTAACTGGAATGGGAATTAGAACCAGAATGGGATTTGAATACCAGGTGAGAATCCGGATTGGATTTCAGGAAATTGAGGCAATCTCATCCCCCTGAAGTCAAAACGGGAATGGGACTCCCTCCAACCACATAGTTGGAATGGGAGTCACTCCTTCCCTATTCCCATTCTAGAGCCCAACTCCCTCCATCCAAACATGCCATCAATGTGTTCTTAAGTGTCAAACAAAATTAATGCTTAACAGCATTATACATTAGCTTACAATATCAAGGTAATTCCTGGGATGACTCATCAAGAACCAACCAAGAGGATACTAGGAAGGCCTAAACTACCAAACTTTAGCATTGAATTGACAACTTCAGTAATGGTCTATAGAAAGTCCAAGTCTATATCGAACTGTTCTCCCTAATCGAAGCTTCTTATTCCTGATCCTTGTAGCCTAACATGTGACACAAGATGATCTGCTGGAGAAGTATACCAGCTAGCTGAGTCCCCTATTGCATTCTACATAGGATATAAGCAAAAGAAAGTCACAGAGACAAAAACAAGATGCTATGTGACAAGCTGAATGCCATATATATCCAGTTTAGCAATCTGGCTACATCTACATCTTTACTCTTATCGAATAAGAGCACAGAGAAAATTGGAGTTGTTATGTGAAAGTACAACTAGACCGAATTATGAACAATAGCAATGTTCATGGAACAAATAACTGGAGGTGCTTGGGGTAGTATGAGTGCAAATGAACCAAAACATTCATGAATGGCTACGGCTCAGAAGGATAGCAGGCCTGTTCTGGCTTATTTAATAAGTAAACAGCTTGGGCACAAACCTCATATTAACAGGCTCAGCTTACAAATGACATTAATCTTGGACTTGAAAAATAAAAGCTGAGATTCAGGACCATAACAGGCTTGTTCAACATAGCTCAATTAAGAAGCAACTCAAGATTGAAACACTCATAACTGAACATCCCTTCAATATAACAGCCCAAGCATCCCTTCAATATAACAGCCCGAGCATGAACAATCTAAAGCTTGGATTGGCTAGCTGCATGCCTACAGATTGGGCATGGTGGAACCTTAATCAGCTCAATGTTCGATCATTCAAGCTTCTCCACAATCCAATGAACAATAACCTTAATAATTCATTGGATCCCCCTCATGATCTAACATTCCTTATTTCGGATTCTAATGAAACAAAAATTTAACTACAGGATTATCTAGTGTGTAAATTCTTTTGATTTTGCTCTCGATAAAGAATCGTCAGCCTTCATGTGCAACTATTTTGCGTCCATTACAAGTAATGACAAAATCCTCTTAATAAATCCATATGTAAAGGAGGAAAGAAAAAGAAAAAACCCTACACGTGACTATTGATGGAAACAGAATACACATAGCAACAAAAGTTTAATGATGCTGAGGTTTTATCTAAATGCTATAAAATAATGTAGAAGTTGTAATTAATTCAGATTAGTTAAAGTGTACAATTGGATGAATTTAGTATTCCTCCACCCCTCCACCTCACTCCCCACCCCAACCAAGAAAAAAAAAACTGAATGTTAATGCAAGACCACCCTCACTCACTTGCCTATAGTGAGATAAAAATCCAGCCTTCCTAATGGATCACTTTGACCACTACAAGTATTCAAAAAGATCACCAAACTCAATGTGAATTACTTTGGCCACTATAAGTATTTAAGAGGATCACCAGACTCGATGTGGATCATGTTAGCCACTATCAACATCCAAGAAAATCACCAGACTCGATGTAGACCAATTTGCCCACTACGAGTAAAACCTGGATAAAGTCCAAAAGCAAGATCTATCACATCAAAAAGCTAAATCGCATACCAAACTTCAAAAGACCATAATTTAGTTATACAATGCCTGATTTAGAAAATCTTTTTTTTTTAAAATTGGATAATTTTTTGAGATCTATAACTTTAAGAGAAACCTAATGGGGCTAAATTAGACCAAAATTCCATCATTTGGGCTTCAAAATAGGTTGGTCAAATAGAAACTTTCCTTTTCAGGAAAGACTTAGATCGGGAGTTATCTTTCAATCCTTGAAGAATTAAGCAAGGCAATAGAATGTAAAGTTAATTTAGAAGTCAAGATCTATCTCTTATTGAATTTTAGTATTTTTTTTATAAATTTTTATATTCATCATATTTTTTAAAGATTTAGATCTATTTAAATTAGGAAGAGAAGTCCAATCCAACTTGTTCTATAGTGGACGTCCTTCTAGAAGATAAGAAGAGAAATCCGATCCGAATGATAGAAGGACGGACCTTGCTATTATAAATAAGGGCTATATGCCTCAGTTTTTAGTGTAGAGAATTAAAAAAATGAGAGAGAAAGAAAAAGGACTTGAGCCTACTTTCGAAAATTCTACTCTCCCTTTATCCTTTTCTTTTGTGAAAGTCAAGTTGAGCAGATTGAGGAAAATCTTCTTTCTCTCTAATCGGATCACCAACCGGCCAGAGGCACTGTATGAACTGAGCTGAAGTGTAGCTATTTTAAGTCTTTCCCCAATCATTGATTCTAGCTATATAGTGAGAACAAGGGAATCACTTAATTGTCCATGTAACATGGGTCTACTACACTCTTGTAAATGACATGTATCCACTCTTAATAAAATATACGAAAATCTAAAACAAAGGTAATTATAAAGAAAGAAAATATTTGTATAGATCTATCATCACCATGCTAACAAAATTTGTAATCTCAAATTTTACCTTCTCTTTAGTTTGTGCAGTCTGTGTTGAAGAGAGAAACTCAGCAGGAATTCCTTTCATCTTCAGTGCTGCAACTTGGTTTTCCTAATCATGGACATAAAAAGAAAATGAGCATGACCTTAGAGAAAAATGAATGTGCTAAAGAAAACAATCTAAATAGCACTTAAACTTACCATCAGTGCTGGTCAAAAGAATTTGAATGGACAAGCAAAAACTGTCAGAGTAGTCTAAATAAGCAGATGTAGAACTTTTTCCCCAAATTAGAAGCAAACCATGTTAAAAATTGAACAGGACAAAATGCATTCACCGATCAAGGGAGAGATCACAAGCACAATGCCTGGCTTTGCCACTGCTGGAATCTGATAACACATAGATTTTCCTCCTCCAGTTGGCATAAGACAAAAACAATCTCTTCCTGTAAAGGAATTGCAAACATGATTTCCAGATTCGAGGATGCTCGTTAACATGAATGATAAGACAGATGATCATAACATGAATGATAAGACAGATGATCATAGAAAAACAATACAGGCACAGCATTCTCTTATTGATCAGTATATATCCAAATTAGCACATAGCCAGAGAACAGGATGAAACCTGCCAAAACAGCTTCAATAGCCTCCAACTGCTTTCCCCTGAATTCAGGATGCCCAAAATATTGTTTCAGAAGCCTCACTAAATCTTCCTTTCCAACACCATGCTTTTCAGAAGTAGGCACATTTTTCACAGGAAGAAGTGATTTCTTCATCACAAGCTGCATAAGTAATGCAATATATATAAGAACATTAACTTACAATATAGTTGTTGAGTACTCATGAAACTTGAATTTGTATGTCTATCACCGCTTAACTGCATCAGGCACACCAAACAAAGACATCCATGCAGTTACTTGCCAATTGGTAATACCAAAACTAAACTTTATAACAAGAAAACAATTGGAAGTAGAAAACTATAAGCATTTCAATCATTTAAACAGCACATTGATTACAAAAGAGGGATGACCATGCAGGAGTTGGCATGTTAAGGAAGTGGTATTGAATCACATGAATTAACTGTAGAAACTCATGAAAGGAATTAAATTTACCTCATTATATAAAAGACAATGGCTGCATGGAGCACAGAACCAACCCGACTAGAATATGAAAGGGTCTGATACAATGTATCAGTTTTTCAGGCTGAGTGCATCAAAAAGAAGCTTACAGGGGTATTCAAAGGACTGGAATGCTATGCAAGGCTAGCATTACCCGAGAATCCAATCTTAAACTGAATCTATGGAGTAGCGTTTCATATATATGCCATTTAGTAGGAGCATTGTTATCCAACCACCTACTTGAATAGGTTTATAGCAATCTCATTTGAGGTGTTCATGGTATACCAAAAATTTTATGAATTACAGCATCAACATCCTCTCTGACCCCTTGCACTCCTTGTTTCCACAACCACCTTTCCTAAATATGCAACTTGCATGCCAAGCTGAAAATTGATTAAAAGCTGATAAGATGGCATGGCTTTCCTGTGCAATGTGCTGGAGCACTTATAATTCATGTTGCACTGCTGGAACACCTCTTCTGATCAACAAGATATCCACCGGTTTTTTCTAACCCTATCCAACCACTTTTGAGTTAATTTTTACATACATGAATGTATATAAAGAAAAAAATGCAACAATCTATACCCAGGTCTTCTCAGCAAAAATGTGGACCTATAATAGATGGCTTGATGGTTAAACCTCATGAATTATGATAAAAATGCATGACAGGCAGCCATTGATACTGTGAGCGCCTTTTTTTTTTTTTAATTTACTTCTTTGGGTATTGACTTGTCGATTCAATCAATAAATTTTCATTACAACACGCTCAATCATAAGCTTCGATTCCAGATAAAAGGATTTAGTACTAAAGTTCATTTAAAATACCTAAAAGTTCTATCTTTACCGATAAAAATAAGCATGGGAATCGGCATGTAAAAATTAGATGCAGAAATAAATAAAAGAAGGGGCCATATATGCCACACAAAACGTAAAATGCGATAGAAAACGGAAACTAAAGAAAAATACCACTGGACTATAATAAAAGGTTAAAAAAATCACAGGCCATCAATCGAATACCCAAAATGCAAAGAGAAATGGAAACAAAAGATCCGTAAATATATAACGCAACGATCTGAAACGATATTGTGGAAAAGATTCGTTCATGATTGGAACGAGACAGGAATATGGATGGGAGACCTGAGCAGGACGGCGGACAGAGAGGGAGACGAACGGGAAGAAGAGGGCGGGAAAGGAGTGACGACAAGGTCAGAGAATTCGACATTGGTAGCGGGGAAAGGAATCATGTAGAACGAGAATGGAGGGTAATTTAGTAATTTTATGGTATTTCATCTAAAGTCGGCATTGAAGATGCCTACTTTATGGAAAGAATAACGTCCACGTGCCAGACATGTGACTGGGAGCTGTAAATGGGTCTTTTTAAAAAATAATGTTTTTTTAATACTTATTTCCAAAACGGCTGCTGTCCCTGACTTCTTTTTGGATCAACCGTTTCTATGCCATCTAGGCTAAAATCATGATTTGAACCTAAGTCTACTTAGCCAAAACGTGCCTTGAACCTACAAGGTCGGCACTATGAGATAGTGACTAGTTAAATTATGAAATCGTCGGTTAAACCCAAGATTTCACAAAACAGAACATAATAAAATGGTGGGCGCAACTCAGATTTCATATGGCGGGATGAAACCATGAATTTCATAATGAAATGATGAGTTGAACCCATGATTTCTATCAAATTTGAAATGGTTATTGGATAAATCATGTGCTCAGAACATGATTTTATAATCAAATTATGGGCTTAACCCATGATTTTTATTAATTTAAAATATGGCCATTAGATGAAATCATGTGCTGAGGGCACGATTTCAAATTAAAATCGTGAGTTAAAAACATGATTTCAACTTTACCATTGAAGATTCAAAAAAATAGCTATTATGAAATCGTGAGTTCTAACCATAATTTCACAAACTCATGGTCCAAACCAATGATTTTATTCTTTTTAAATCCACCCGCATCTAGCTCACTTCTTATTAAATTTTTCAGAATTTATCTTCTATTCTAGTCCATTTCAACCATCCTAAAATCAACCATGGTGATCCTCATCCTAGAATCAGCTTAATGGTTTCCAAAAAATGTGGAGTTTTGTCGAAAGAAAAAAAAGGCACGAGTAGAGAAAAGAAAAGAACCATCATATATGTATGAAAATATTTTATTTTTAAATTATGAGTGTAGTGAAAATTTTTGATCAAATTTTTATGAAAGAAAAGTTGTAGAAGATAGAATAATTGATTTAAATAGTTTTAGTAATTTTTAAATTAGATTTTTATTCAAAAGGATGGGATAGCTATTTATAATTATTTTCAATAAGTCAACATATCCTATTCTAGTTAAATATTTTTATAGTAATTTTAGTTTTAATAGTTCAGCTTATTCTATTTTATCTTATGTAAAAGGATAAATTATCGAGTTTGACATAATGTTCTTGGTCAAATATTGAAAATTTCATCATACGATGATAGATATTTCAATAGTACTTATTGGAATTATCAAGATTTAGATTATCATACTTGTAGTAGAACTATTTTTCAGGAAAACACTTTAAGTCGCACCGCTAAACCTAATGCACATATGTTATCATTTGAAAATAGATTGATTCATCATATTTTTATATTTAATTTTCTACCTAGAGGAAGTCATCAAGATAATATATTATATTTAGATATTTATCTTCTCAAAATATTTCTTTTGGGTGATAGGATTAATTTATCTTATTTAATGATGCATTATATGAATGAGTGTTTTCAAAGTCTTAAAACTATTTTGCAATATAGAGTTGTTCTGATTGCTATATTCAAGATATTTGATATCCCTATGACTGATGATGATGAAGCTATTGAGCTCAAATCTACTAACACCTACAATCACGCATTTTTGAGGCATATAAGGTATATATCTAAACATGGGGTATGGAGGTGTATGTCTGAGGTATCTGAAGAACAAAGTAATAGTGAAGAAGATCGTTAGTCTATCGATAGAGACCAGCCTACACATCCTACATATCTAATATAGTCTGATCTGCAGTCTTCCACTCTGCATGCATTGTCTCCTCAGATAGATGCACTAGAGATATCTGTCAGGCAGAGATTTGCACACATGGATGAGGAATTGGCACAATTCGATTAGTTCATGCAGCTTTCTACAAACAGTTCCCTCCTTCTCCACAGGATCCTACAGCAAATGATTAAGCTTCAACTTTTGGTTGTAGAGTCTGAGACGATCGCTCGATGATGTATCATATTTTTTATTTATTTTTATATTGATGTGTTAGATGTATACCCTAGAAGCCAAATTGGCCGACACATGTAATACTTTCTAAGGACATAATTTATAATTTTGACTTATAAATAATATCTAGGTTATTTTCTCAATCACATTTGTGTTAATTGTGTTTGTGATTCATTCATTGGGTTAATGGATATGATAATATATATTTTCAAGAGTTGAGAATTTGAGACATGTGTTATCATAATTAACTCATAAATTGCTTTCGATCATAAAATCGTCATGAGGGTGGAGACACCGAAAATGGTTGAACCTATGGTGTGGAGATTGGTATGTCATAGTGTCGATCTAGAAGATTGGTATACAATCACTTTCTTAAAATAGATGTATCTTGAACCTATGGTGTGGAGACACCGGAGCGAAATATAGGTACTTATTAAGAATAAGGATACTGAGCATGACCAACTTCGAGTAGTTATAAAGAAGTCTACCTTCTCATCAATGACTTGCTCGTTGCTGTAGTAGTGTGTTTGATTTTCTGACCTGAGGTACGTCGGTTGTTCATCTTGAGTGTGTTATAGTTTGACTATACCATAACTCGATCTCTTAGTCATATGGAATCCTGAGGTGTATATTGGCTATAGCATGTTCATTTTAGAAATTGAATCATACCAATATGGGATCTATCAACCTTTGTAGAGGAGTAGTCCTATGGTGATCATGAGATTGACTCCTAAAGTCCATGGCCATGATAGTGTAAAATAATAATAAAAAAATTTATTAGGATTTCATATGAGATTCGAACCAATTGATTCAATCATATGATAGGTAAGAGGTTTGACGAGTCAATCTTAACCTCGATCCTATTGGACTCATGATAAAAGAACCGAATCACACAATAACTATATCGAGAGATTCTTATTCAGTTTTGATGGATTGCCACCATATACTATTAGGTGTTACTGGTAGATTATGAAATTAATTAGAATTATCTTGATGATCAATAATTTTAATTGACTAAATCGAAAAGAGTTCTAATCCATCAAAAGAAATTTTGATGATGTCGATGATGGAGATCACGACATATCTCATTACCATATAGAATTAAATCTATGGGATCATAGAAATAAAGATTTGGCTCTAGATATTTTTAATTGGACTTATACAGTCTGATTGATTTGAATTTGATCCAATTAGGTTCAAGAAAATTGTGCTAGCATACGATTAAACCTAATTTTTTCCTACATTGAATTTTCTATTGGATTGGACTAAGTCAAATTAGATTTGGCTTGTCTGGACATCCTGAATGGCCTTATCCTAATTAGATTAGGACCTTGTCTTTATCTCCTAAGAGGATAAGGATGAGGGGCACCAAGTGTTGGCGCCCCCCTATCTTTGACCTGGTCTTCATGTGCAAAGGGAGAGGGGCACAGCCCCCTAAAATTTCTCTAGGGGCATGCACCTCTAAATATCTGATTTCTAGAGAGAGAGGGCACACGCCCCTTCCTAGCATGCACCCCTTAGAGGTAAAGATAAGGAGAGAATTTGTTTCATTTTAAAACTGAATTTGAATGAGTCAAAATGTTTGATTTAATTCAAATCCAAAGGGAGGTTATCTAGGCACCAACCATCTTATCTGGATAAGGTGGTGTATGTCCAGAATGAGTTCTGTTCGACAAAACTCACGTAGAAATGAGAGGAGGTGCCACATTTCTTCCAGGGAGTCCTTTTGCTTTAAGTATTTGTTCCAGTAAAATGCTTAAAGTCCTAGGACTCTAGGTTTCCTATTTCTATAAATAGGAACATGCCCAAGGATTTTTGGTATCACATTTTTGACTGCGAAGCTCTGCCTCTTTACCTTCATGCCTCCTCCCTCCTCTCCAAATCCTCTCTCTCTCTCTCTCTCTCTCTCTCTCTCTCTCTCCCTCCCTCCTCCTCCCTCCCTCCTCCCCTCCCTCTCCCATGCTCAAGGGTTGGGCTAATTCAAGTTTTCGAAGGTTGAAGGGCAGTCCGCGTAAGAATAAGAAGGAGATCTAATTGTATGTCAATCAAAGTACTGTCGATGATAGGATCAAAGGCAGATCTTGGAGATCTAGATATGATATTTCAAAATTAAATTAAGCTGAAAAAGATATCCAGATCTGAACCTGAGTGGATACCGATAGAGGCTGGGCACGTACATGGCTTGAAGGTAAACCTCGATCATATTCAGATCATCAAATCATGAAGATCGTCTACCTGTACAAGATGATATGATCACCAACTCTTTTGCATGTTTTAATTTCTAGAATATGTAATCAGATCTATGAATCTAAGGCTGGATCGGATCCAAAATTTTTTAAAATTTCGCTCATCTGATTCGATTCGATCCGACCAGTATAAAAGTTTCTTCAACTAGTATTAGAGCTAGGTTATTGGTTCATAGATCTAGATTGCATAGATCTAGATTATATTTTTGATGAGATTAAAATAGTATGAGTTTAGATATGCATGTGATGTGTTTTTAATAGATATATGAGATATATGCAAAGCATGATTAGATTAGGTTACATATATGTGATATATGCATGTTATAGATCTAGATCTGAATCTTAATAACAACTTTTAGGAGTGGCAAGGAGTTGGGAATGGGTTAGGTCAATCCATACCCATACCTATCCCACAAGTAAAAATTCTATATCCATACCCACCTCGTATCTGCTTCGAGTCGGGTTGGATCGGATCAAGTAGAGATGCAAATCGGATCAGGTTGGATATATAAGAGAGATTAATTAGGTCAGGTACATATAAAAAATATAAAATCATCATAATTTTGAATGAAAAATATGTATTAAAATTATATCAGGTCGGATTTGGATTGGAGCATACTATTATCCATATTCGATTTGAATCTGCTTTAGATATTTTTTTTTAGAATCCATACCCACCCTGGGTTCCAATCGAGTCAAGTAAAATCCGCCCCATTCAGGTCGGATCGAGTCAGATATTCGATAGCTCGGATAAAATTACCATCCCTAAGTACTCCGATTGTGATAGTCACCATGGCCGTCTGGTCATAAAAGAAAGAAGGGTTTAAAAGCCCTCACTTTCCATATGATGGAAGGCTCTTATGGCATGTAGGGGTGCCGATGTGATGGTCCTCATGAAGAAGAACAAAAAAAACTTATTTTCTACTAAACCCTAGATCCAAAAATCCTAGGATCTATTTTTCATGCTTTGTTTTATGAATCCTATTATACTTAATTAAGAATTAAGTTATGAAAGTAATTAGATCTAAAATCGAGAATTAAGAAATCTAAGACATTTTCATGATACATGAGTTTAAGGTATGGTTAATCAAACCGAATCAAGAGTTGGTTAGGATGGGATCAAGAGTGCTCTTTGACTAGCCTAATAGTTATAAGTTTGGTCAAGATCGATTAACAGCCATATATTATCGATCATTTCAACATCTAATATGGTTCCATGGTTCGAGCCTGGATTATAGGCAAACTCGATCAGTTTTAAATTGACAAATTGGTGTCTAAGATAAGTCTGATAGATATGATCAGTGGTCATTAATTAGGAGCTACTCGTCTAGATAGCATCTACGGCAAGTTAATGGCATATTCCTTCCATCGATCTCACTTACCTGGCCAATTGGGTTGATTTAGCTCTATATTAGGTTGCCAACGATTCAAACTAATCCATGCTACTAGGTTAGTCATAACAGTTATGATTAGTTAAGGATGAGATCTAAATTAAAATCTCTCGATAAAATATTAAGTCATATGGTCTTCCACTATTGTAATTGTGCGGACTCTTCTTGGGGTTGACTGTTCTCAACTAAACATAGTGGTTCAGTTGTACCAAAAAGGTGCAACCATACTATTAGGCATGAGATGCTATGGGATGGAGGAAGGGTTGGATTCAATATTCTAGATATGGTGAGGGTCTCAATCATGAATCCATTTTGTACAAATGATGGGTCTAACTTAACTATGGAGTGGAGCAATATTTCAGACACAGTGAGCTTCATGAATTAGAATTCGGAGTTGGTTGCAATATGTTTAAAAAAATATTAGACACGAGTTGTTCACTCATCGACTAACTCATCACTAAAAAATATTAAGTAAGATGGTGAGCCAATCGGTGGAACCACAGCATCCACTAAAAATTCTTAATCATAGAGATTTTTGCATCTCTTTTAGGAGAGTGTAGGGATCCAAAAACTAGTAGGAGCCTAAAATTTATTTTAAAATAAAATCTCTAAAACCAATTGGTTAAGTCATAATACAAAGTCTAACTAGAAATTTTGACTTTCTATAGGAATCATGTCTGCTTCCATCCCCCTAGCCAGGATCTTGGAGATCAATAGGTTGATCGGATCTAATTTCAAGGATTGACTTTAAAACTTAAAAATAGTTTTGAGTTCCAAGAAGTTGACCTATATTCTAGATCAGGACTTTTCCTTCTCCAAGCCCATCTGACCATTGAACAGAGAGCATCTCATGAGAAGTGGTTAGATGATGATAATAAAGACAGGTGCTATGTATTGGCGTTGATATTAAATGATTTGTAGCATCAATATAAAGACATAAGGACTACCAGGCAGATGCTGGCTCACCTGCAAGAGTTATATGGTGAACAAAGTTATGCAGCGCACTATGAAGTATCCAAGTAACTCTTTAAGGCACAAATGCATAATGGGCAGTTAGTCCATGATCATTGCTTGTCAATGATCAAGGACTTGGAGGAACTTGAGAAGCTCAAAATGTCCATGCATAAGAACTTGTAGATTGATCTGATTCTACAATCCTTAACTAATTTATATAGATAGTTTATTGTAAACCTTCATATAAATAAGATCCAGTGCACCTTGGCCAAGCTCATGAACATGCTAGGGACTACTAAGGAAATCTTGGAAAGTTTAAGGGACTCAGTTCTTGCTGTGGAGCTGACTTCTTCTAAGAGAAAGTCTTCTGAAAAGAAGAAGAAATCGCAAAAAAGCAGAAGATTAAGAGGAAAAAGGAGAAGAAGATAGAACTGAAGAAGAAGGCTGCTGAGAAGGGAAAGTATTTTTACTGCAACTCAGACGGCTATCGAAAGCAAAACTATCCTACTTACCTGGCGACTCTAAGGAACAAGAGGAAAGGAGGATCTTCTGAAGGTATGCTCATCATTGAAACGAACCTGATATTTTCTTCTGCATCCAGTTGGATGCTTGACTCTGGATCTAGTGCTCATTTGTACACATCTTTGCAGGATCTTGAGAATAATAGGAGGCTGAGGGATGGTGAAATGATCCTACGTGTCAAAAATGGAGCAAAAGATTACTATTATGGCCGTGGGAATGTACTCTTTACGACTACCATCTAGGAGTATTTTAGTACTTAGAAACTATTACTTTGTACCTACTATGAGTAGGAACCTAATTTCTATCTCCTGCTTGATGTAGGAAGATTATGTAATTAGCTTTTATAAGGATTAGTATAACATTTATTTTAAAAATAATAAAGTTGGTAGTGATTTTTTTATTAATGATTTTTTTAGTTACATGTTGATGTCTTTGTTTATTGTATCGAGCAAAGTGTGAATGCCATAGGATCTAAACAACCTAGAGATAGTGTAAATGAAAAGTACATGTGGCATCTAAGGCTAGGTCACATGGAAGAAGATAGGATTAACAGATTAGAGAAAATCAAATTTTTGAGTCCGTTGACTTCTGAGTTATATTCGATCTATGAATCATGCCTTCAAGAAAAAATGACCAAGCTGCTCTTTATGGGACATGGGGAAAGGACCACATAGTTACTTGCTCTAGTGCATTTAGATGTTTGCGACCCATTTGATGTGCTGACCAGAGGTGATTTTTTTTATTTTATTATCTTTATCGATAATTTTTCTCAATATGGATATGTGTACCTTATATGTCATAAGTTTGAGGCATTTGAAAAATTCAAAGAATTCAGACATGAAGTGGAAAAATAGACTAAGAAATCTCTTAGAGTTCTTCAATCAGATTGAGAAGATGAATATCTTAGTAAAAAATTTCTGAACTATCTCAAGAAATATGGCATAGTCTCATAATGGACTCCATCTGGAATGCCTCAACTCAATAGGATTTCAGAATGGAGAAATCAGATCCTATTAGATATGGTCCATTCTATAATGAGCTTCATAAATCTTTCCAATTTTCTTTAAGGACATAGTCTTTTGACCATTGTCTATATACTGAATAGGGTTTTTTTTAAAACCATTCCTACCACACCATATAAGATGTGGTATGATAAGAAACTAAGTTTGAGTCATCTTAAGATTTGGAGTTGATCGACTTATGTCAAAAGACATCAGATGAACAAATTAGAATCTAGGTTCCTTGGAGCTTGATTTATTGGATATCCTAAATAGTCGTTAGGATATTATTTCTATCTTTTAGAGGATCACAATATAATTGTGAGTCAACATGCTGTCTTTCTTGAAAAATAATTTTTTCAAGATGGAGGCATAGGAAGATAGATTAGGCTCGAGGAGAAAGTCTCTGAAGAGCAACGAGCTAAGAAACTTGAGAAACCAATTCAGTTTGAGCTGATTCATATACTTCCTCCTCCACCTCATAAGTCAAGTAGGAATTTTCGTCCTCTTGAGAGATACTTAGGTATTATCTCAAAGGATGTAGAGAAAATATTTCTTATAAAAAATGGGATACATGAAGATGACCTCAAAATCTATGACGAGGCGATATTAGATATCAACTCCAAGAAATGGTTAGAGACAATGAAGTTAGAAATAGACTCAATATGCTCGAATCAAGTCTAGACCTTGGTAGATCCACCTAAGGATATTGTACCTATTGGGTGTAAATAGATTTTCAAGAAAAAAATTGGTGCAGATGAAAATATAGAGATATTTAAATATAGACTTGTGGCAAAAGGATATAGTCAATGCAAAGGCATTGACTATCAAGATACTTTTTTGTCAGTGACCATACTTAAATTCATCTGCACACTGCTTGCTATTGCAGCATATTTCGATTATGAAATATGATAAATAGATATAAAAATAGTATTTCTAAATGGATATCTTGAGGAAGATATCTATATAGAATAACCATTTGGTTTCATCTCCAGTGATAGTGATTATAAAGTTTGCAAACTATAAAGGTCCATCTATAAACTTAAGCAAGTGTCTCAGAGCTAGAATGCTCATTTCAATGATGTAATCAAATCATTTGGTTTTATCAAGAATAAGAAGGAGCCCTATGTATTCAAAAAGATTAGTGGGAGCATCGTTGTCTTTCTCATATTATACGTAAATGATATCCTCATAATTAGAAATGATATTCCCATGTTGTCCTCGGTCAAAGTTTGGTTACCTAAGAAATTTTTTATGAAAGATCTTGGTGAGGCATTCTTTATCTTGAGGATTAAGATCTATAGAGATAGATCTAGGAGGATGCTAGATTTAGCACAGAAGATATACATTGAGAAAGTGCTAAAGAAGTTCAGCATGGAGAACTCTAAAAGAGGTCCTGTATTCTTTAAACATGATATTCATCTCTCCAAGAAGATGTGCCCGAACACATTGGAAGAGATTGAATGCATGAGTAAGATTTCTTATGCTTCGGCATAGGGAGCCTCATGTATGTCATGCTTTGTACATGACTTGATATCGCTCATACTATGAGTGTCACAAGTAGATATCGGTCAAATCCAGACGAAGAATATATTCTTAAGTATTTGAGAAAGACTAAGGATATATTCTTGGTCCTTGGTAATGGAGAATTTCAAGTACAGGAGTATACTAATTCAGACTTTATGTCTGATATTGATGATCAAAAGTCGACATCAGAAAGCCTGTTCTTATACAATGGTGGTGCTGTGAGTTGGAAGAGTTCCAAGTAGATGGTGATTGTAGACTCTACCATGAAAGTAGAGTACATTGCTGCCTAAAAAGCTATAAAAAAGATGTTCTGGCTCAAGAAGTTTATTGCGGAGCTTAAAGTTATGCCTTCTAATGTCGTTCCTCTCTTCTGTGATAATAATGGTGCCATAGCCCTAGCTAAGGAGTCGATGTCTTATCAAAAATCTAAGCACATCGAGCAGCGATTCTATCTCATCCGCAATTATTTTGAGAAGGGATACGTCGAGATGAAGAGAGTCGACACCACGAAAATATGGTTGACCCATTGACAAAGTCTTTGAGCCAATAAAAGATTGAAGTCCATCTTGAGAAGAAGGGACTTAGATTTATAGCCAATTGACTTTAGATCAAGTGAAAGTTTGTTAGATGTATGCCCTAGAAGCTAGATTAGCCGACACATATAATACTTTCTAAGGGCATAATTTATAATTTTAATTTATAAATAAAATTTAGATTATTTTCTCAATCATATATGTGTTAATTGTGTATGTGATTCATCCATTAGGTTAATGGGTATGATAACACATATTCTCAAGAGTTGAAAATTTGAGATATGTGTTATCATAATTAACTCATAAATAGCTCTCGATCATAGGATCACCACGAGGATGGTGATCGATCCAAAAGATTGATGTTCGATCATTTTCTTAGGCTAGATGTATCTTGAACCTACGATGTGGAGATACCAGAGTGAAAGTGTAGGTGCTTGTTGAGAACAAGAATACTAAGCATGACCAACTTCGAGCAGTCATAAAGAAGTCTACATTCTCGTCAATGACTTGCTTATTGCTGTAACAATGTATCTGGTTTTCTGACCTAAGGCGCGCTCGTTGACAATTTATCTTGAGGGTGTTATAGTTTGACTACACCATAACTCGATCTTCTAGTTAAATGAAATCTTGAGGTGTATGTTGGCTATAGCATGTTTATTATAGAAACTGGATCACATTAAGATGGAATCTATCAACCTTGGTAGAGGAGTAGTCCTATGGTGATCATGAGATTGAGTCCTAAAGTCCATGGCCATGGCAGTGTAAAATAATAGAAAGAAGTTTCTATTAGAGTTTCACATTAGACTCGAATCAATTGATTCAATCATATGACAAGCATAAGGTTTGACGAGTTAATCTTAACCTCGATCCTATCGAAACTTATAATAGAAGAATCGAATTATAGGATAACTGTACCAAGAGGTTCTTATTTAGTTCTGATGGATTGTCACCACATACTGCTAGGTGTTATTGGTAGACTGAGAGAATAATTAAAATTATCTTGATGATCGATAATTCTAATTGATTGAATTGAAAAGAGTTTTGATCCATCGAAAAAAATTTCGATGATGTCGATGATGGAGATAATGAAATATCCCATTACCATATAGAATTGAACCTATGGGATCATACAAATAAGGATTCGGCTCTGGATGTTTTCAATTGGACTCATACAATTTGATTGATTTAGATTTGATCCAATTAAGTTCAATGAAATCGTGCTAGCACATGATTGAACCTATTTATCTCTTGCACTAGAATTTCTATTGGATTGGACTGAGTCAAATTGGATTTGACTTGTTTGGACATCCTTAATGGCCTTGTCCTAATTTGATTAGGATCTTGTCCTAATCTCCTAAGAGGATAAGGATGAGGGGGCGCTAAAAGTGTTGGCACCACCCCATCTTTGACCTGGTCTTCATGCGCAAAGGAAGAGGGGCGCATGTCCCCTAGAATTTGTCTAGGGCGTGCACCCTCAGGTATCTAATTTTTGGAGAGAGAGGGTGCCCACCCCTTTCTGGTGCACAGCCCTTAGAGATTAGGATAAGGAGATTTTGTTTCATTTTAAAACTGGGTTTGAACGAGTCAAAACTTTTGATTTAATTCAAACTCAAAGGGAGGTTATCTGGGCACCAACCACCTTATCTGGATAAGGTGGCACACACCCAGAATGAGTTTTGTTCGATAAAACTCACGTAGAAATGAGAGGTGGCACCACATTTTTTCCAAAAAATCCTTCTACTTTAAGTATTTGACCCAATCAAATGCTTAAAATCCTAGGATTCTAGGTTTCCTATTTCTATAAATAGGGAACATGCCCAAGGGTTTTTGGTATCACATTTTTTATTGCAAAGCTCTGTCTCTCTACCTCCATGCCTCCTCCCTCCTCTCCAGATCCTCTCTCTCTCTACCATGCTCAAGGGTTGGGCTGATTCAAGCTTTCGAAAAAGAAGATTCGATCATATGTTGATCAAAATACTACCGACGATAGGATTGAAGGTAGATCTTAAAGATCTAGATCTAATTTATCGAAGTTAGATCAAGCTAGAGAAGACGTTCATATCTGAACTTGAGTAGATACTGATAGAGGCCTGGCACGTGCGTGGCTTGAAGGTGAACCTCGATCAGATTCAGATCATCAAATCATGGAGATCGTCTATCCATGCATGATAATATGATCACCAACTCTTTTGCATGTATAAATTTCTAGAATATGTAATCAGATCTATGAATCCAAGACTGGATCGAATCTAAAAATTTTTTAAATTCTGCTGCATCTGATCCGATTCAATCCGACTGGCATAAAGTTCCTTCATGATGTATTTTAGTTTATTGTAATCATATTTTTCTTTCTTTTAGTGCTCACGATTGAGATGAAATCATGCATTTTGAATGGCTTTATGTTAAAATTGATATCTATTGTAAATTATATTATATTTTAATTAACATTATCGACCATTGAATTTAATTCTTTGGAATTTATGGTCTAAAAGAAAAAAAAAGAAAAAAAATCTAAAATCATAATCGACCAGCCCAATAAGGCTCGATTGGCTGGATCGACCAATCTGAACCACTCGGCTCAATGGACCATACCACTAGGGTTAGTCCTTAGGATTTTAGGGTTAAAAAGAGGAAAAATTTGAAACCATAGTCGACTGGCCCAATAGGGCTTGATCGACTGGATCAATCATTCTGGACCGCTCGGCTCAATAGACCGGACCACTAGGCTTAGTCCTTAGGGTTTTAGGGTTAAAAAGGAAAAGAATTCGAAACCATAGTCGATCGGCCCAATTGGGCTTGATCGGTTGGATCAACCGATCTGGACCACTTGGCTAAATAGACCAACCACTGGACTTAGTCCTTTGGATTTTAGGGTTAAAAAGGAAAAAAATTCAAAATGAGTATGTTTCTTAACGTTTTAGGCTTTTAAAAAGAAAATACCAAAAAAAACTCCATGGTCAATCGGCTTGCACAACGGTTGACTAGCTAATGGTTAACCGGCCTTGGTCGACTAGGTGTGACCAATTGACTCGAGATAGTATGGTTGACTAGTCCACATGGCCAATCGATTGCAATGGCATATGGCCCACCAGCTTGCTCGATCACCCCAATCCATCATGCTCAACCGTTGGGCTTGGTTTGAGATGGTCGATCGGTGGTCTCAAGCGGTCAACCAACTCAAATTGAGCCCAGCAGTCAAGCACGATGGATCAAGGTGGTCGGCCAAACTGGCTCAACTGCATGCCATTACGGTCAACCAGCTCTATGGGCCGATCGACCGCCTCATCCCAAGCCCAGCTATCCCACCCGATCGATCGGCCTGAGCCTTTTTTTGGTTTATTTACTGATTTATGATTTATTTTAAGAAAAATTTCAAACTTGGGCAAAAAATTAGTTGATTGAATCTGTTTAATGGCTTATCATGAAATGATCAATGCTTGAACTGCTCAAACAAATTCACCTTGATCAATCATTTAGAAATAGGCTTAGTAGAGCATCAATTATTCAAAATTCTCCAGCATGGTCTAATAATTGTTCAAAAATGAATTATTGAGGAAGTAGCACGCATCTTATTGGTGAAATGTGTTAGGATTAGTGGTGCTCCCAAGCTTTGGAAGACTACTGAAGAAGTTAGGATGTTGGCTCCGAAAGATTAGGATAGGTATGGTCCTAGGACTAGGATCGATTTGATCTTAGGATGGAGATTCAGCCCTCCACGATTATAAAGCCCTCATTTATAGGTTTTATAGGGGCTACTCAAAGTTTGAACTAGGTTTGGATTTATGGGGTTATGTGCATGATTAGATTATGGATGTATATGAGTTTAGATGAGTGTATTCGAACTGAATTAGTCTGATAAGTTTTTTTATGGGTTAAGATTTTGATCTATGTATAGATTGAATCACACGTGCATATTATAAATCCTAGGATCGAGGAAGAGGAGAACAGGATTCGACGGAAGAAGAACAAAAAAAAAATTATGCTAGGGCCGATCTGGAGGGCATAGCAGGAGATCTTCATCTCCGATGGGAACGTCGTAGGCGGTGACATTGATTTCAATGGTGGCACACGACAGTGGTGTGCGCGTGCGAGAGAGGCGACCAACCGGCGATGGTGGCTGGTGGAATGCGGCAGGAGGTGTGCGTGCAACGAAGAGTCGGCCGGTGAGTAGGGATTCGGTATTGGAGCAGGCGTACGAAAGAATTCGGTGCCAGGGAGCACCGCTCTGGTGGTGGCACGCCCAGATTCGATGGTGGTTCGCGGATCTGAGCCAGCGAGATGGCGCAGGCCGTCCTCTTCCTCCCGATGCGCGGGATCCGGCATGGTGGAGCACGGATCCGGCGATGGCACGCCGATCCGACGGTGGCGCACCCATATCCGACGATGGCGGGCCACGAACAGCGGCAGTGATGTGCCGCTGGTGGCAGCACTTGGATCCGGCAGTCGCATGGGCAATGGCGGTCGGCGGCAATCCATGGCAGCAAGCCTTATTTTCTAGGTTGGCTGAAACGAAGAGGAAGAAGCCGCGATGGCGGCGCTCGGATCCTGTGGCTGCATGCAGGCACAGATTTGAAGTTTTTTTCATTTTAGATTCTCCTTATTGTTCGTGCTGTTCCAGCTGAGTGCTAGTTTGGCGTGATAGAGAAGAGATTACTCAAGAGCTTAAGATAGAGGTGGAGCTGAAGAAATAACTATTCAATCTAGTAAAAGATAATAAAAAAGTATTCAATGGTATGACCAAGTTTTGAGGGTGATGAAGATGATATTAGAAAATATATACTAAAGTCAATCATCTAGATTATAGATGATTATATTAAATATAATTTATAATTAAATTTTAATTAAATAAAATTATTATTCTAATAATTTCATCACTTTATGCATCTTCTATAATGAACTCTCTATGACGAAGTCCTTAGAACTATTTAGACTTGACAAAGGAGAATTTATCATTTAGTTCTTAAACTGATCGTGATCAAATGATTCGTATTATCTAGGATGACAACATTAATCAAAAGTAGATCGTTGTGTACCATAAGTGTTGGTTGTCCTCTTAGCTAAGAAGCATGATGATATTGTTATAGCATGCGGATGAAATGTAGGGTACATTTCACTGAACGTGATCAAACTATGGAGCTCTCTTCTGCCAAGCTTGCTCATGAAGGATATGAGTATATGTGTTCCTTAAATCTGAGATCACCACGATGACTTGCAGGTAACTCATTATACTTAGGTATCGGACTATCTGAATTTCTAATTCAGTGATAAAAGGATACTGGGTGCAGTCAAGTACTTGGCTTATCGGTGCATGAGTCAAGATGAAATTGATCCTTCCAAGTATTGGAGTAAGTGCATCATTGTATTTCAATTTAAGCAAATCTTAGGTCGGGATAATCCATATAATGGATGCTGAATTTTGAAATACAATTTGAATGAATTTTTAGGATTGGCAGTTAACCTAGATCATTCTATGAGCATTATGGTCAAGGAAATAAATTATATGATAACTATATGCCACAGATTCATCGATGTTGCATTATGATTTTTGATCTATCCAGACGTCAGATACCATTGCTAGATGGTCACATCGATTGATATAGAAAATTAGTTCCTGTACTACCGACTTAGGATTCGAACTTATGGGGTCATACATAATAGGAGTTATTACCTGATCTAACGATTGATTAAAGAATTCTACTGAATTGGGACTCAGTTATTATTAAAAAATTAATTAGCAATTAGATTGTTGATTAGTTTAATTTGATTGAGCGATGAGAAATTGATCAAGTCTAATTGAATTTGATTCAATTAACTTTGACCTGATCAGATCATGTGATGATCTAATCGCTTATGGAAGATTTGATCTTGATTTGATCAAGATCTAAATCTAATTAATTTCTAATTTGATTAGAAATTAATTGGATTGGATTGAGCCTAATCTGATTAGGTTTGGCCTAGTCTAATTGGATCTAGACAAATTGGTTTAGATGAAACCAATTTTGAAAAGTCAAATAAGTTTGAATTTCAAACTTATTTCTCTCTGCGCCATGACACTTGGACCCACACCCTTCTCCATGCAAATTTTAAATTTGCATGAGAGTTCTCCATGCTCTAATCTGTGCACCCCTTCTTTTCCCTCTTTAACCTAGTCCAAGTGTTGGATCAGATGAGATTAACTCGAATTTTGAATTCAAGAAAGTTTGTTCCTCCTCTAACTATCTTATCCATTCCCCACATCACCATGCATTTATCGCACATTTTTTTGTGGCATTTTTTTAGAGTGGGCGCAGAAGGAGAGTCCTTCTGCTCGTCACCCACCTAATAGGGGTGTTGAAAATGGATAGGACTCCTCTTGAAGTTTGAATTCAAGTGTTATGGTCAGAGGTTGCAATAAATCTTATCACCAACCCTTATCTCTTCCATGCTATTTTTCCATAGAAATCATGTTGATAAAAGGGTGATTTTTTTGGGCATGCATGGGAATATGTGAGGTTACGTGAGGTGTTTTCGTAGAAAGAAAGGTTAGGGTGCATCTCTTTTGGCATGAGAATTTTCTATAGAGAAAAGGATGTCAAAACTATTGAGGGTGTGTGCTGATCCTAGAGTAGGGACTCTGAATTTGGGTGGAAAGATTGAGCGCTATGAGTGCCAAATCTTCACTGATTTTCCATCACCACCTCCTCTTCCTCCATAGAGTTTTTGATCTTTTGGAGCATCCAGGAGATCGAAAGCAAATCTTTGATTGGATTGATGAAGATCAGCCGTCGAAGGCTTCGATGAGGAGCTAGAACTCCGAAGGGGTTAATCAGGATCAGAAACTCCGTGTGGACTCACCATAGAGATCAGACACATGTGTGGCTGTAGCACGATGGGAGAGCATCTTTCGGTGGATTCGAATTGTGGAGTTCATTTACCCACGTACAGGTACTATATTCTGAACATAGATTGATCAGCAAATACGATTTGCTGATCAAATGCATTTTTTTTTTGATTCATATAAACATATTAAAGATACTGAGTAAAGTTTTATGATTAGATCATAGTATACATAAAATTAATATAGATTAATTTTGCTTATGCTGCTATATGTTTCGAATAAGTTTCGAAAAACATGCTCAGAATCTTGCTAGTTTTTCTTCAGATGGTATCAAAGTAATAGGTTGCTCGATATGTTTTTATGTAAATTAAAAAGATTTAATGTATAACACAATGATTGCACAAACTATAGGTTGTCCTGCTGTAAGCTTTATCCCTTACAGTGGAGAGGTTGTCCTGGTACGTTGCGATCTATAACATTGATCATAAAAATTTTAGATATGATCTAATAAATTTTTATGATATGTTTTGAATTGATTTTAATCTAAATTTCATCATGAATTAGTATTTAGATTAGATCTAAATATTTCATGATTTTTATGTAATGTATATAGCTTTAGATTAAATCTGAATAGGATCTTATGAAGGTTCTATTCGCTGGTCGAGCCGGCTATCTCAAGAATCGAGTTAGCTCGACCAATATGCTAGCCTGAAACAGTCTCTGGACTACTACTCCAATCGATTCGATCAAAAATTGGATCGGCTCGACTTCTGTTCGGATCAGCTTGGATAGGATCCGAGCTAGCTTGACTGAATGTTGGCCTTTTGGACTTTTGTTCGAACTGCTATCTCAAAAATTCAGCTGACTCAGCTTCTGATTGGGCTGGCTTGGATGGGATCTGAGCCAGCTCAATGAAAGGTTGGGTTTCTAATTTTTTTTGCTCAAGCTAGCTGTCTCAGGAATCGAGCTAAGCTCGGCTTCTACTCGGATCGGCTCGATTGAGATCCGAGCCAGCTCGATCGAGAGGTTAGCTGAAGCTATTTATAACTATTTTTGATTGAACAAACCTACAACTAGTGCTTGTTTATGAAATAAGCCGATCCATTTTTGAATGAGTCGATCTATTTAGTTAAACAGTGCTAGGTTGTAAAGAATCTTTCAAAAACTAAAAATTATTTTTGAAATGCAGAACCCCAACCCATCAGTCCAAAACTTAATTAAAAGAATTAAATATTATCTAGTAGAATCTAGAATTGTGAATTAAAGATTCTAAGATAAATTTATAATTCCATGGGTTAAAGGATTAGATGAAATAGGTCCATTTATTGGGTTAGACTTAAATTTAGTTAAAGAATGGATTAATCTAAAGTAGTTGATCAAATTTTATCAAGTGTTGACTTAGATTAGGTCAAGAATACTCTAGTCTCAACTTCAATAGTTGTAGTTGAATGAGTCCATATCTTTAACGAGATCAGATGGACTTAATTCATGGCTAAGCGATCTAGCCCATACTTACTAGGTTAATCTGATTAAATCTGATTAACCGATTGATGTCTAAGATAAGTCTGGTAGTTTAGACTAATGATTTTTAATTGGAAGCTACTCACACTCATTCAATTTTTGATGAGTTAATGGCATATCCCTTCCACTGATTTCACTTATCTGACCGACATGGTCGATTAGGACTTGATTAGATCACTTAGTAATTCGAGCTGGCCGAGGTCACTCAGAATCAATTTGACTGATTTTAATTCAGTAAGACTGAATTAGGTGCCCATGGACTAAAATTGATTCTAGTCCTTATCAATTGATTTGGTGAAGTTAGTGGGAGGATTTAACTTTATGAAGTCACTAGGAGAAATATAGTCCGTATCCTTTCTATCTCAAATCATAAGTAAATTAAATCTTCTAAATTATTAGGTCCTTAAATTGACAACGTTATGGGGATAACTGAGTCAAAGCCTCCTATTAAGATGAATAGTAATGAGTTCAATTTTTTAGATAGACACTGGAGGTGCCTTATCTTAGTATTCATCTAGATATTGAAATTACTATTTATCATATGATGATTAGGTCGCACTCTTTTAATGATGATTAGGTTAGCCAGAGCTTTTCTCAGATCTGGTTATCATTGGTTTGATGCATCGAAGTCAATCATATTAATGGTTGGACCTAACCAGACCTTTTAGTGGAGGCCATAGCCTACTGAATTTGCTTCTGGGGCAAAATCAAATTACTAAAAATTATTTGGAGAAATAATTAATTATGAACCTACCTATAGATGCACGCGGATTAGCCAGAGCTTTTCTTGGGCCCATTTGTATTCTATGTGGATTTCAGTACCCACTAAGAAATTAGTGTAATTTCTCGAATTGGAGGTAGAGGCTATCAATTCATTTAAAAATAGTGAAAGAATCTTTAGACTAAAGTTCAAATCTTTAGAGTTAATTAATTCAAGTACTAATAAGATTTTATATTTTTCTTTTAGATAAATAAAATGACTAGTGTAAATTCACTCCATTCATTGTTGGATAGTGACATGCATTTAGGACATGTAAACGAGGAGTTTAGTATTGACCCTAATCAGGCAGATTCGAAGAGAAATGATTCTCTTGATCTAAATAGACTGAATAAGAGAAATCAGTAAGTGATTGCTGATCAAGACTGTTATATGATAACACCTTATAATTTCTCCATATGTGATACATCTACTTAGATATTAGATACCGGGAGTCCAATTCATATATGTGATTCATTGCATGGACTTCAAATTGATAGAAAATTTGAGAATGATGATAGATTTCTTAATGTTGAGGATGGAAGTAAAGTTTCAGTCATAGCATTAAAAACTCTTGAGCTATTTTTTAAAAATAATAATATTATTTTAAGTGATTGTCACTATTGTTCATCTTTTATGATGAACATAATATCTGTTGGACTTTTGGCCCAGGATGGTTATTATTTATCAATAAAAAAATTATTATGATATCATTATGAATGATATTATAGTAATGCAATAATAATTAAGAAATGATATTTATGTTTTATCACAGTCTATTAGTGTAATATATATGTCTAATAAATGCCCAAAACTAGATTATGTCTTCGATGCCTATCTTTGGCACTGCAGGCTCGATCATATAAATAAGAATAAAATTAACAGATTAGTCAAGGAGTATATCCTTGATATCCATGATTGTGAATCATTGAATACCTGTGAGTCATATCTTCTTGATAAGATGACCAAATCATCTTTTACTAGAAAGGATGAACGAGCCACTGATCTTCTGGGTCTAGTACATACTGATGTATGTGAACCTATGAGCACATATGCTAGAGGTGGGTTCTACTACTTCATTATGTTTATTAATGATCTATCTAGATATGGGTATGTCTATCTTATAAAGAGTAAATCTGATTCGTTTGAAATGTTCAAACGATATCAAAATAAGGTAGAAAAATAATTTGAGAAGAGTATTAAAACTCTTCGATCTGATCAAGAAGATGAATATCTTTCCAACGAGTTTTTAATAGATCTGGGAGAGAATGAGATTCTCTCACAATGGATCCCTTCTAGAATATCACAGCATAATGGTGTATCCGAAAGGAAGAATCGGGCCTTGTTGGACATGGTTCGGTCCATGATGGGGTTTGCGAATCTATCAATTTCATTATGAAGGTATGCACTTGAGACTGCTTATTTTATTTTGAATAATATTCTAAGCAAGTCTGTTGCAAAAACTCCATATGAGATATAGACTGGTCGTAAGCCGACACTCTCTCACTTTAGGGTTTAGGGATGTCCGGCTTATGTAAAACTTTTGCAACCAAAAAATCTTAGACTTAGGTTCGATAAATGCTTGTTCATAGAATATTCTAAGAAAACTAGGAGATATTATTTCTACCTTGCTGTAGAGCAAAATGTGTTCGTCAGCAATAGGATAGTCTTTTTGAAAAAGAAGTTTCTTATGGAAGAAATAGCTATTTCTAATGTTGAGCTTAGTGAAGTTCGACAGATAGAAAAATCGATATATTCTAGTGAACCTACAGAATTGGATTTGATAAGATCAAATCCAGAGCCCATTGAAGAGGCACCAAGAAGATCTGATAGAGTACCGCATCAGTCGGATAGATACTATGATTTTTCGATCTGGGATGGTGATCCTGTTGAACTTGATGAGAATGATGAAGATTCGATCTCCTATATGGATGCAATGTAAAGGACCGACTCTGATAAGTGGCTAGAAGCCATAAGTTCGAAATAGAGTCCATGAAGGTCAACAATGTATGAACACTGATTGATCCACCTGAAGGGATAAAATCTATTAGGTATAAGTAGATTTTTAAAGAAAAATAGGGTACAGATGGAAATGTGGAGACCTATAAAGTCTGTGTGATTGTTAAGGGATATCATCAGCATTATGGTATTGACTATGATAAGATATTTTCTTCAATGGCAATGCTCAAGTTCATTCGGATTATGCTTATGATAGCAGCACCTAGACTATGAGATTTGGCAAATAAAAGTAAAAATAGCTTTCCTAAATGGAGAGCTGGATGAAGAGGTGTATATGATACAGTCTGAGGGATTCACATCCATAGATGAGTTCAAGATGTGCAGGCTTCAGAGATCCATCTAGGTTGAAGTAGGCATGTCAGAGTTGGAACATCCATTTTAATAAGATGATCAGAACGTATGGCTTCATTAAAAATGGAGATGAATCCTATGTATACAAATGAGCTAACGGTTCTGTAATTATATTTCTTATACTTTATGTGGATAATATTCTCTTAATCAAAAATGACATCCCTGCATTATTGGAAATAAAGATCTGATTGTCATCATAATTCTCCATGAAGAACTTGGAAGAAGCTTCCTACATCCTAGGAATGAAGATCTATAGGGATAGATCTAAAAGGTTGCTTGAATTATTGCAGTTCATATACATTGATATCATGCTGAAGAGGTTCAGCATAGAGAATTCTAAGAAGGGCCATCTCTCGATAAGCTATGAAATTTCTCTCTCGAAGAGAGATTATCCGACAACTCAAGAGAGAGAGTGTATAAGTAAAATACCATATGCTTTGGAAGTAGGTTTTATTATGTATGCCATGATATGTACAAGACCAGACGTGGCATACTCACTCGAGGTAGTGAACAGATATCAGTCTGATCCAGGTAAGAATCACTAGAAGGTTGTGAAGTTAATCCTGAAGTATTTGAGAAATACTAAGAACTAGTGGCTCATCTATGGAGATACTGACTTGAAACTTATGAGATACACTGATTTTAATTTTTAGTCAAATCATGATGATAGTAAGAGTATGTCAGGTTATGTATTTATCGTGAATGAAGGAGTGGTCTGCTGGAAGAGTTTCAAGCAGCATACTATGGTCGATTCTATATGCAAGGCAGAGTATGTCGTGGCATTTGATGCTACAAAAAAAGCTATGTGATTGCAGAAGTTCATCTATGAGCTGGGAGTGACATCCTTCTTGAATGGTCCAGTTCTGCTTTACTGTGACAGCATTGGAGCCATAGCTTAAGCGAAGGAGCTAAAGGCACATCAGCGCACCAAGCATATTCTACGATGATATCATCTTGTACGAGAGATCGTAGAATGAGGTAACGTCGAGCTTTTGAAGATCGATGAAAAAGAGAACATGGTCGATCCATTTACTAAAGCTCTCAAAATTAAAAAGTTCGATAATCATAAATGAAAGATGGATATTCGATACTATTCTGAGTGGCTTTAGTCTAAGTGAAAGTTGTTGAAAAATGTATCCTAAAGTCAATCTTCTAGATTGTAGATGGTTGAGCTAAATATAATTTATACTTAAATTTTAATTAAATAAAATTATTATTCTGGCAATCTCATCACTTTGTGCATCTTTCTATAATGAACTCTCTGTGATGAAGTTCTTAGAACTATTTAGACTTAACAAAGGAGGATTTATTGTTTAGTCCTTAAACTGATCGCGACCAAATAATTCGTTGTTACCTAGGATGATAATGTTAATCAAGAGTAGGTCGTTGTGTGTCATAAGTATTGATTGTCCTCTTAACCAAGAAGCATGATGATGCTGTTATAGTATGTAGGTAAAATATAGGGATACATTTCACTAATCGTGATCCAAATTTAGAGCTCACTTCTGCCAAGATTTCTCATGAAGGATATGGATATATATATTCCTTAGATCTGAGATCACCATGGTGACTTGCAAGCAACTCACTATACTTAGGTACTGAACTATCTAAATTTCTAATTCGGTAATGGAAGGCTATTAGGTGCAGTCAAGTACTTGGCTTGTAGGTGCGTAAGTCAAGATGGGATTGATCCCTCTAAGTGTTGTAGCAAATGCATCATCGTATTTTAATTTAAGCAAATCCTCGATTGGGATAGTCCATATGATGGATGCTGAATTTTAAAATATAATATGAATAAATTTTTAGAGTTGGCAGTTAATCCTAGATCATCCTATGAGCATCATGGTCAAGAAGATAAATTATATAGTAACCATATGCCATAGGTTCATCGATGTTGCATTATGATTTTTGACCTATCCGAACATTAGATACCATTTCTACATGGTCACATTAATTGGTATAGAAAATTAGTTTTTGTGCTATCGGCTTAGGATTCATACCTATAGAATCACACACAATAGGAGTTCCTACCTGATCTAATAGTTGATCAAAGGATTCTACTAGATTGGAACTCAGTTATTATTGAAGGATTAATTAGTAATTAAATTATTGATTAGCTTAATTTGATTGAGCGATGAAGAATTGATCAAGTCAAATTGAATTTAATTCAATTAAGTTTGACCTGATTAGATCATGTGATGATCTAATCGCTTATGAAAGATTTGGCCTTGATTTGATCAAGATCTAAATCTAATTAATTTTTAATTTTATTAGAAATTAATTGGATTGGATTGAGCCTAATCTGATTAGGTTTGGCTTAGTCTAATTGGATTTAGAAAAATTAGTTTAGATGAAATCAATTTTGAAAAGTCAAATAAGTTTGAATTTCAAACTTATTTTTCCCTACGCCATGATACTTGGAACCACGTCCCTCTCCATGCAAATTAATTCAAACTTATTTCTCCCTACGCCATGATACTTGGAACCACGTCCTTCTCCATGCAAATTTTGAATTTGTGTGAGAGTTCTCCATGTTGTAATCTGAATTGTGCACCCCTTCTTTTTTCTCTTTGACTTGGTCCAAGTGTTGGATCAAATGAGATTAACTTGAATTTTGAATTCAAGTAAGTTTGTTCCTCCTCTAACTATCTTATCCATTCCCCATGTCACCATGCATTTGTTGCATATATTTTTGTGGCATTTTTTCAGAGTGGGTGTAGAAGGAGAGTCCTTCTGCCCGTCACCCACCTGATAGGGACATTGGAAATGGATAGGACTCCTCTTGAAGTTTGAATTCAAGTGTTATGGTTAGAGGTTGCAACTAATCTTATCATTAACTCTTATCTCTTCCACATTGATTTTCTATAGAAATCACGCCAATAAAAGGGTGATTTTTTTGGGCGTGCATGGGAATACATGAGGTATCTGAGAGGTTACATGAGGTATTTTCATAGAGAGAAAGGTTAGGGCGCATCTCTTTTGGTGTGAGAATTTTTCAAAGAGAAAAGGGTGTCAAAGCTATTGAGGGTGTGTGCTGAATCCTAGAGTAGGGACTTTGAATTTGGGTGGAGAGATTAAGCATTGTGAGTGCCAGATCTCCATTAATTTTCCATCATCACCTCCTCTTCCTCCATAGAGTTTTTGATTTTCTGGAGCATCCAAAAGATTGAGAGCAAACCATTGATTAGATGGATGAAGATCTACCGTCGAAGGCTCTGATGAGGAGCTAGCACTTCAGAAGGATTGATTAGGATCAAGGACTCCGTATGGGCTCACCATAAAGATCGGACATGTGTGCGACTGCAGCATGATGGGAGAGCATCTTTCGGTGGATTTGGATTGTGGAGTTCATCTATCTGCTCATAGATACTATGTTCTGAACATAGATCGATCAGCAAATATGTTTTGCTGATCGAATGTATTTTATTTATTTGATTTATATAAATATGTCAAAGATCTTGAGTAGGATTTTATGATTAAATCATAGCATGCATAAAATTAATGTAGATTAATTTTGCTTCCACTACTATATATTTCAAAAAAATTTCGAAAAGTATGCTCAGACTCCTACTAGTTTTTCTTTAGATGAATGATCCATGAAGATCCAGCAGATTAGGATTGGATAGCTTAGAGCAGTGCAAAGATGAGGTAGGGAGCGCTGGAGTGCTAGAGTAGCATTTCTCTTAAGAAATAGGGGCTGAGAGAGTCTCAGCGGTACAGCAGTCGAGGAAAGTATCTTAGCAGAGAGTGTTAGAAGGCATCTCAGGAAGACTTAGAGCAGATCTTAGGGAGAGTTAGGAGGTTTCAGAAAGCACTAAGAGGTTTCAAGTAGCAGAAAGTATCCTGGATCAGATTTTTTTTACAGGAGCACTAGGGAGAGTCGCGGTTTAGTAGAGAATAGTTTGTGTATAGCAAGAGAGGACTGGATACCTATGAGGAGGCGGTGTTAAGATGAGGCAGAGAGTGTTGGAGTACTGCAGTAGTGCTTTCCTAGAGATATGAGGTTGAGAGAGGCTCGATAGTGCAGTAGTCAAGGGATGTATCTCAGTGGAGAGTGTTAGGAGGCATCTTAGGGAGACTGAAAGTGGGTCTCAGGGAGAGCCAGGGAGTCTCAGAAGCCTCAGAATGAGATAGATGGGTCTGAGCCCAAGATAGGGTTTGAACTGTAGTTCCTCCAAACGAAATTGAAGCAATAGTTGGTGCAGAGGCAGAAGAGGAGAAGTACTTGGATTAATTTTTTTAGGATTTAGTTGCTAAATTCAGAAGAATTGGATGAGCTCTTGTATTTTGAAAGTACCCACAGGTTATGGAGGTATCCGAGATGACTTCGGAGGGATTTGTGGAGTGCAGAAGATCCGAAGGAACAGCGATGGTGTACGAGGTGCAGCGGCAAGTCCAATAGTACAGTGTTGGATAGTTGGCCTCGGATGACTCAGTGATAGAGTCAAGATCTTCTACAGCATCAGATAGACTTCGGATATAGATGGAGCTTTGGAGTGGTGGCTTCATAGATGGAAAAAAAATTTGGCATGAATTCAGAGTGGAGGGATGCAGGAGGATCGATATCCTAGCACCAGCTCCGATGATGCATAGTTTCAGGTGAAGCGGCACATGCAGGTGGACAGGCATAGTTCTGAGAAGATCGTGTCAGATGATACAGCATGTGCTGGTGTAAGAATGCTGTAGGTTCTTCAAAAAAGTTCAGAAAGATGATGCAGCTGCTAAGTAGAAGAGATCCTACAATTCAGAATGGTGCTGAGAAGCAAGCCAAGACTTCAGCTATGGAGACGGTCATCTCAAAGGTCTCTAAGGATGTACAGCAGCTGAAGAGGATTGGTAGAGATATTAAAGTTTGCACAGTGAGTTGTCTAGATATGCTGCGGAGTATAGGTTGGTGTTGCAGCCATGAAATTAGAGCAGGAAGACATTAGTTCAAAGCCAATGAATGCAGTGGTGCACAAGTCTCAAGAGCTATGGAGCATAGGTCAGTGTTGTAGCTTGGGAGGCGAGATTGCTTCGACGGGATGGTGTCAGCTCTGAAGGCAGTAAGATGGTGCAGACGGTTCACGTAGGATTTGCCAAGACTTGGAGGTACCAAGATGGAGATTGTTAAGATTAGTGGTGCTCCCAAGCCTTGGAAGACTACTGAAGGAGTCAGGATGTTGGCTCCAAAAGACTAGGACAAATGTGATCCTAGGGTTAGGATCGGTTTGGTCCTAGGATGGAGGTTCAACCCTCGACGGTCATGAGGCCCTAGTTTATAGGTCTCATGGGAGCTACTCAAAGTTTAGACCAGGTTTGGATCCATGGGGATGAGTATATGATCAGACCATGGGTGTACATGGATTTGGATGAGTGCATTCAGACTAGGTTAGCCTAGAAAGTTTTTTACGGATTAAGATTTTAATCCATGTATAGGTATATATATACATGTATATTGTAAATCCGGATTTTAGTCCATGTATAGGTATATATATACATGTATATTGTAAATCCAAGAAGAAAAGAGAGAAATTCAATAGAACCATTTTCTTCCACATCTCTTTCTTTCTCTAGTTTCTTTACATGCCAAGGTGTCCTAGGGGGCGTGCCTTCAAGCTTGGAGGAAGGAGACGTGCCCCACTCTTTCTTTAGCCTCAATAGATCATCTAGCGATCCTGCACAACAATATGGATATCAACCTTATTCATGTGGAATGATCGACCAGCAATATCACAATATGACATGTAGCATAATATCACAAATGTTTCCTATAGTTCAAATATCACTAATGATCAAACTAAATCACAGGAGATGCACCAAGTGATGCTACCATGGATTGCGTAATAAGTAACAACGTTGCATAATAAAATCCAACATAACCACCAACATTCCATTAATTCATCCAAAAAATGAACAACCTTATTTATATTAAAAATAAAATCCATGCAGTATTGTATAGAATTAAAATAAAATAACATCATGTCCCACATGATGGTCGTCACTTCTTCCTTGAGGGTTGCTTCTGACGATCCAAAGATTACACTTCACTCGAACCCTCGTGCTCCTCGGTAACAATCTCCACATGCATAACTATCTCTTGTGTAGCTCTCTTACCTGTATGGCCTCCTATATGATACGAAACTTTCTCTCCATAAAGCTCGCTTGCCGCATAGTTAAAATGTACTGCAGTCTCCTCAATGGACTAGAACTGGGTCATATCGTCGTACACGGCCGAGGACATATACAGACTCAATATAAGAAAGTCTGAAATCTCATATGAAAAGGCAGTAGGTCGTCGGCTACCCCGTCCATGCATAATAGAAGGTGCTCCTGATGACAATGGATGCAGAAAGATGAGGGGTGGACTCTGACGTGCCGTTACCATAATCGTAGACATCTGGGAAGGTACATCCGGGCTCATCAACGGCATGGAGGACTGAAGTGCAAATGTTCTAAATGACATGCCCAGATGTGGACATGGAGTCCGGATGGGCAAGGTCATGAATCTACATCAAACTAGCACTCTAATATAAATAAAATAATGAGCACAATTAGCAATGATAACAAGCATGAAGCAAAACATGTGCAATAGGATTTAAAGTTATACCAAAAAATCAAACATGGCACCACCACCACAAATGAATCGATGAGTGATGCAATGATACCACTCCATATATGGATCATGATAGTCTATCACACCATCAATTGCTGGATCGTCGACAATATGATCTCGTCGACTCTCCTAGAGCGCAACCCATTGCTGATGGATGATACTCCAATCTTGATCGACCCACCCTCTAAAATTAATATGATGTAGTTTGGAATCGGTATCATAATACTCCAAAATATCCTGCCGCATCCCAAACTACCACATCACTCTATTTGGGAAGTGCCACTCTACGATGTGAAAATAAATAACTAGCATCCGACATCACCATATATCCTATCCCCCGAAGTAATAATCTGACAAAGGTGCAAGGACCTCGGGAGTATATGGCTACCATATAACCTATTAATGAATAAAATTAAGTATAATTACTCTGAGTTGTCATGGTTAAAAAAGTAAATATATGTTTAAATAAATAATTATAATTATACCTCATGAGCCCTAAGACGATCGAGCTGGTATTCATATGCGTTCAATACATGAGTGGAGACCTATGTCATGGAGAAAGCATCTCTCCACCTGTACAGTGAAGTTGGATAAGTCAGTTACATATGATTTACTCTAGGTTGGATATCAAAATAATTGATGGATAGATCATTACTTACCTCATAGCTAGCGGGCCATATGGCAATGCTCCTCCATCAACCAAGTTCATAATAGGATATACGGGAGGATGACCTAATCTACGAGGTGCTAGATATGGAAACCTATCCCATGCCCACACTTGAAGCAAAATCAATGCACCTGCTATATCATGTGCATCTAACCTACTGGCCCTACAAAGCTCTCTACACAATCAGGCTAGACTAGCATACACCAACTATAGTGTCTTACAATTTCAAAACCGGCAAGTAAAGGCAAAAACATGATATGCATTAAGTTCTGTGATTTATCTGCAAACAAATACACCCCCCCCCCATCAATTACAAAATGTATGCCTTGGCATAATGCTGTACGGCAATATCATCTGCTTGAGGAGACAGCATGCTGAACTGTTGACATAACTATACCATGTTCAAACGGGAACCCCTGAGTTTATCAGGGGGTGGCACAACACTAACCAATCTAAACATACCTGCCACCAATCATGATGAGTACTATCCATAACTGGAAGACCATCAAATGGTAAATCAAACTGGATGCCGATGTCCTCCAATGTAATAGTGTGCTCTCTATGGGGCATGTGAAATGTATGGATCTTTGAATGCCACTGCTCGACAAATGCAATAATCAAGTGCCAATCAAGTGAAATGAATCCGACGTGAGCAAGGCCATAAGATCCAGCCGACTACAAATATAGCACTATGCATATATCGAGGGGGGTCATCCGAGATATGGCTAGCTCCCTCCATGGATAGGTAAGGAAACTGGCCTCTTATAAAGATCCAAAAAAAAAACACAAGATCAATATTATAATATTAAATCCATACAAATAATTTATTAACATGATTTTAATGATACAAATATATACATGACTATCCCAGATGGCCGAAGAATGATGAGTAGCCTGTGCACAAAGTATGCAATGATTGATCTGACCTAGCTCCATGAGTATAATATGCTGCATATATTAATATTAACAAAAAAAATTAATTTCCATCACTACTCATGATGAGTATACTATTACTCACAGTGAATAAATACAGTGAAGTAATTTGCAATTTACTAGTACTGAAGCAAAGATAATTATCTAAGATCAATAAATAACAATAACAAACAAAGGTTTAATACACATCATTCAAATTACAATACTAAATGTAAATCCTCGTTAATTTTGTTCGTGCTCTATTTCTTGGACATCTACGTCTATCATGTCCTTCTTTGTTACATATCCGAAATTTAAGCTTATTGCTGACTTTCATCTAATCCATTTTATTCCTAAGTCTCTAGGATCATGGTCTATTTTTTTTGTCACAACCGTTCTCTATGTGGTATTATCAACATATCATTTATAATTTGTGACCAATACTCAGCATGAGGGATTGGATTAAATTAATAGCTATAATTATGATTGTATTCCTCCACACTATAGCACTGGTCAATGTATCACGAGAAATCAATCAAAATATGAGCACAGGCAGCCATCAAATATGAACCTGGTAAATGATAGCACTATCATTTTTGACATGTACATATATGCTCCTATATCCATACGATCTGCATTCAATTTCATGTTGAAAAAAATTTAATAAATTCATTTATTACAAATAATAAGATGACAGTAAATTGGTTCGTTTCGAATTTATGTTCACCTAAGTATTGTTTTCTTTGTTCATATGTGGGCCACGGAATGCCATTTGCACTTGAAATACTCCAATTGCCCTATCGAATCTCATAACAGTATATAAGGTGGCTTTGGATTGCTTTGTTATTATGCGAGTTGTAGCAAAATGGTTAAATTTTTTATCTCTATTTAATGCATCCTCCGCTTGTGCACGTCGACCATCAAAATAAGATACTGGAAGAATGTGAGTGATACCAATAAAGTTACCGATAGAAAGCGAGTATTCTTGAGGACTATTGAAGCATTTAGATAAATTAGTGGTCATCATTCTAAATCTTCGACCACCATCATTTGCAAGGCTCCATTTGTCTATAGGGATTTAATTCAACCATTGATAGGCTTTCGAGTTTATTTTTTCAATCTTGCTCATATACCTGCACCGCTTCCTAGGTTGTGTTTGCATACCAATTCTTTTCAGTAGATCTCTTAGCTTTATATCCCTGAACCTAGTATTGAAGTTGCTCACTACATGATGCAGACAATAAACAAGATACACATAGGATGGCAGCCAACCAAGATGTTCATTTTGTACAGTAGCTAATATATCTACATATCGATCTAAAATCAAACAAATATTTTGATGTGATGTAATAAGAGATCTCAGGCAAGCTAAGAACTAATCCCATGTATCAGTAGACTCTTCATCTATTATGGCAAATGCAAGTAAAAAATTTTGATTATTTCCATCCACAGCAGTTACGATCAACAACTTCTCTTAATACTTTCTATACAAAAAAAGTAGCACCAATACTGATTATTGGTTTATAATATTTGAAGCCTTCAATCGATGGTGCAAAGGTCTAAAAAGCATGATCAAATGCAGCACATGCTAGATGACTAGTAGGAGTGCTAATGAACTTCACCCATGAGCCAGGGTTGAATTTCTCTATGGCATGCAACTATTTCGATAGTAAGTCATATGACTTATCCCAATCTTTATATACCAAGGTCATTGCTTTTTGCTTGGCCTCCCATAACTTTCTATAATCGGGCGTATAGTTGAATATGCTCTTTACTACTACCCTAATCCTAGAGATGGCAAATGTGGATACTTTTTTCATAAGATCTCGTATTTCATTCATGATGAAATTTGAATTAAACCCAGAATGATCTTGAGAAAGCATAGCCAAAATATAAGTATGCGGACCAACATAATGTGTGATTTTAAAAAAATCATGTTGCTTGATTGCTCGAAGCATCAAATTACATCCAAACTCTATTTTTATACTTAACTAACCAAAGCTTAAGCTCCGACTCAACAACCTTAAATTTATAATGTGTATCGATAGAATACTATTTTACTGTATTTTCTAATTCCACCTTATCCGCAAAATAAAGCCCTTTACATAGTTCATCATCTCTTTGCCAAGTGGTACACTGTGCCTCTAATGCTACAGAAGACAATGATACGTTAGCAGCCACCCAATCAATACTTCCAAATGTTTGAGAAAGAGCTTCAAATACTAGCAAATTTGGATGCTCCGTAATAAGTCGACACTCCACATCACGTGATGTACTGGCTTCCTGAGCATCATGGTCCATGTCATCTTCATTTAATACATCATCTTCCTTCAATAACCAATTATCTGTATGACCCATATCATCGGCTATTATGTATAGTGAAGTTTATCCAATAATAAGATCTAACTCATCACTATTCATTATAGGGACATTATCAATCTATTTACTACCTTGAGTTGTCATTCGTATGTCCTGATCAGCTACATCATAATCCTTCGAATCAGAAGCAAATCTAGTACCTTCAATTGATTGTACATCAACATACAACTCGGCACCAAATAAATAGGGATGCAAACTTATAGTTGAAAAGATAATCTGCATATCATCATCATTAATCAAAATAGGTTCATACTTAACCACTGTTGGTTGCACGACAACGGGATATCTATATGTTATCATTATTCTATTTTTTTTGTCTATTCAAAAGATTCTTCATAACTTATCCTCCAACTTCTCAACTTTCATTCCATATTTCATTCTAATATCTTTCTATGGTTGGTGAGTGTACCCTATTCTATATAGTTCTTTAACCATAGAACTATTTGAAGGATGCAGTGCAGGGTTTGTAGTATTACTTTCAAAAAAAAATTCAAAAATAGCAAAGATGCAATGAAAAAAATAATTAATCTAATTAATTATCTACTGATCATATCAAAATATTAAATCCAACACTAAGGATCTAAACATAATATACATGCATTCTTATAGATCTAAAAATAAAATTATGCAGCAAACTATTTACTACATCCATATTTTCAGAATATAATATCTTTTCATGGATAGCTGATCATCACAATCTGAATCCATTGAATAATGTTTTGATATCGCACCACAGCCACACACATATCCGATTTCTATGGTTGGTCCACACGGAGCTCCTAGTCCCGATCAGTCCCATTAGAGTGCTAGCTCCTCGATGGGGCCTTCGACGGTTGATCATGATCGATCCAATCGATCGTCTATTTTTTAATTTTTTGGATGCTCCAAAAAATCAAAACTCATTCTTTGGTGGATGATGAGATGGTGTACAAAGTTTGATGGTGATTCAATGCTCTCAGCACTCGATCTCTCCATCCGAATCTAGATTCTCAAATTTTGGATTTCACTCAGCCCAAAAATCCTGACGCACTAAAAATCCTCTCACGCCCTCTCTATGTGGAGTTTTTCCATGAAAAAAGTTTTCATGAAAATATGACTTTCAAATCTATAAATCTTATTTAGATCATATCTAAAAATTGAGTATCCTTAGAAACAAAAATCAAAAGAGAATAGAGGCATGAAGAAAAAATAAAGTGCTGTATGACCCTACTCACCTTCACTCCAGGATTATTTTTGCCCAAAACCAATGCCTAATCACTTTTAAATTTTTACCATGGAATGGTAACCCCTCTGACTTCATGCACAAAAATTTTCATAATTTATTGCATGAAAAATAAATGAAAATGCCATGTGGAGTGGATAGGTTAAGATTCGTTGAACTAGTTTCAACCAACTTCTAGTATTTGAATTCAAATGCAAGCCTATCCAATTCCAACGCCCATACCACCTATTTCACACGCAAAAGAACTTTTCTTCTGCATGCATGCCCTTTTTTTAGAAAAAATTGATGATCAAAAAGAGAGAAGGGCATGGAGATAAGGATAAGAGGGAGAGAGAGGTTTCAACCAAACCAACCTTTATAAATTAAAAATTCAAAAAAAAATTTGAGCTAGTCCAACACTTGACCAAGTCAAAAAGAGAAAGAAAGAGGGTGCAAATTCCTTCTCTTCATAAGAGAAACTTACGTAAAAAATAAAGATGGGCATGGGCAAGGTAGAAAAGTCAAACATGAGGTGGCGCATGGGGAGGTTTGAATTCAAACAGGATTTGAATTAGTCCAAGCTGGTTTCAACCAAATCAAATTAATTCAAAATCAATTAGATCAGATTAAATCCAACCAAATTAAGCTTAATCCAATCTATTTAACTTTTAATCAAATTCGAAATTAATTTGGTCCAGCTCCTAATCAAATCAGGATCACATCTCCTACAGTGATTAAGTCAACTCCTAACCTAATCGGGTCAAATCCAATCGAATCTAATTCAATTAAACTTGATCAAATCCTCATCGCTCAATCAAATTAAGCTAATTAATAATCAAATTATTAATTAATCCTTCAATAAACATAAAGTTTCATCAGATAGAAGTCTAGGCAATAGAGTCCCATCACTATGAAACTCTCGAAGAGTCCTAATCCAGTGGGACTCTTGAACCCAGTGTCCTAAATGAATGGAACTCATGATCATAGAGTCTTAGACTAGTAAAACTCTTGATCAGAGAATTTTAGATGAGTGAGGCTCAAAGTTTTAGTCCATCAAGACTCTAGATCAGCCATCAGATCAAGTAGTAACTCCTATTGTGTGTGACCCCATAGATTCAAATCCTAAGTCGGTAGCACAAAAATTGATTTTTTGTACCAATTGATGTGACCATCTAGTAATGATATCCAACATTCGGATAGGTTGAATTTGTCACAATACAACATCGAAGAACCTATGGAATATGGTTACCATATAATTTATCCCTATAACTTCTGTGTAATAGATAACTCAGAGTTAGACTATCAGCCCTAGTAAATATATCCATGTCGTATCTTAAAGCAATTAGTCCCGTGACTCCTCACTAAGACTACCCTGACCAAGGCTTTGCTAAATTGAAACATAATTGAACATAGCTCCTAAAATCAGGAGTGGTCAATCTCATCTTGATACACACACCGATTCCTTAAGTACTTGACTGTGCCCAAAAATCTTTCATCACTAAATTAAAAATTCAAATAGTCTGATACTAAAGCATAGTGAGTTGCTTAAAAGTCACCATGGTGATCTCAGGTTAGAGGGACACTTACATCCATATTCTATCGGAGCTAATCTTGATAGAAGAAAAGCTCTAAAGTTGGTCACGTTCAGTGTAGATGTATCCATATATCTCACTTGCATGCCATACCAGTGTCTTAACACTCCTTGATTACGAGGACAACCAACCCATATGGCATACAAAGATCTATACTCGATAAACATTGTTGTCCTAAGTAACAACATATCTTTTGGTCATGAATAATTTAAGAACTAAATGATAAATCCTTCTTTGTTGAATCTAGATAGTCCTAAGGACTTCATCACAATATAGAAGTTCATTAGAAGATAACAGAATTTATGATAAAAAATGATAAAATAATTTTTATTAATTTATAATTCATATATAATTATAAATATATAGTCCAACTATCTACAGGCTAATGATTGATTTTGGAACATATTTTCAATAATCTTTCATTTGGACTAAAGCCAATTGGTGCAGTATCTAATACTTATCTTTGACTTGAAGTCGTTGAATTCCTTCATCGCAATAGCTTTAATGAATGGATCGATCAGATTCTTCTTTTCATCAATCTTCTGAAGGTCGATGTCACCTCGATCCATAATTTCTCAGATAAGATGGTAGCAACGCAGAATATGCTTCATCTATTGGTGTACCTTTGATTTCTTCGTCTGAGCAATGGCTCTAGAGCTATCGCAATAGAGTAGAACTGGACCATCAAGAAAGGGTGCTACTCCAAGCTTGATGATAATTTTCTTAGCCACACCACTTCTTTGACAGCATCTGATGCAGCGATATACTCTGCCTCGCAAACTAAGTCAATTATAGTGTGCTGCTTGAAACTCTTCCAGCAAATAGTCCCACCATTAAGGATGAATATATATCCTGACATACTCTTGCTATTATCACGATCAGACTAAAAACTGGAGTCTGTGAACTCCATAAGTTTCAAGTCTGATTCACCATATACAAGCCACTGATTCTTAGTATTTCTTAAATACTTCAGGATGATTTTAACAACCTTTTAGTGATTTTTTCTGGATCAGATTGGTATCTACTCACTACCGCTAGTGAGTATAACACATCTGATCACGTACATATCATGACGTACATTATAGAACCTACTATCGAAGCATATGATATTTTACTCATACACTCTCTTTCTAGAGGTGTTGTCGGACAATGCCTCTTTGAAAGAGAAATTCATAGCCTATCGATGATAGTCTTTCTTGAAATTCTCCATGTTGAACCGTTTCAGCACAGTATCAATGTACATAGATTGGAACAATCCAAGCAACTTTTAGATCTATCTCTATAGATCTTCATCCTTAAAATGTAGGAAGCTTCTCCTAGATCTTTCATAGAGAACTGTGATGACAGCTAGATATTTATTTCTTGTAATGTAGGAATATCATTTTTGATTAAGAGAATATCATCTATATACAATACTAAAAATACTATTGCTGGACCATTAGCCCACTTGTATATGCAGAGCTTCTCTTTATTCTTAACGAAGCCATACATTTTGATTGTTCTATCAAATCGTATGTTCCAGCTCCGAAATGTCTACTTCAGTTCATAAATGGATCTCTGAAGCCTACACACCTTATACTCATCTACTGATGTGAATCTTTCATGCTGTATCATATACACCTCTTCATCTAGCTCTTTATTTAGAAAAATTATTTTCACATTCATCTATCAGATTTTATAATCCAGATGGGCAGCAATGACAAGCATAATCTGAATGGATTTGAGCATTGCCATAGGAGAGAATGTTTCATCATAGTCAATACCATAATGTTGACAATATTTCTTGGCAATCAGACGAACTTTATAGGTCTTCATCTTTTCATCTGCACTCCTTTTTCTTTTGAAGATCCACTTATACCCTATAGGTTTTATCCCTTCAGATGGGTCAACCAATGTTTATACATCATTGATTTTTGTTGAGAATAAATTCCACTCCCATCGAAGTCCAGCTTGATGCTTAGCCTAATGCAATTGGTAATCATAGAAGAGCTTCGATCGAAAATTTTTCTCCAATGATCGAACCCCAATCGAACTTCTCTAGTGGCCAAACCTTAGCCGAACTCCTTCAGTCGGTCAAACTCTTCAGCGGTCGAGCCCCAGCCGAATCCTTTTCGAATCTCTCCTTCAGTCAGATGTCTCCAGGAGACGAACTCCTTTCGAATCTCTCCTACAGTCGAATTTCTATAGGAGCAGAACTCCTTCTAGATTTCTTCTTCAATCAAGTTCCTCCAAGAGCCAAACTCCTCCTGGACTTCTTCTTCAGTCGGACTCTTCCAGGAGCCGAACTCCTTTCAGATCTCTCCTTCAGTCGGACTTCTACAGGAGTCGAACTCCTTCTCGATCTCTCCTTCAGATGAATGTCTATAGGAGCCAAACTTATTTCGAATTTCTCCTTCAGTCGGATGCCTACAGGAGATGAACTCCTTCTGGATTCCTCCTTCAGTCGAACTCCTTCAAAAGCCAAACTTCTTTTGGACTTCTCCTTCAGTCGGACTCCTTCAAGAGCCAAACTTCTTCTGGATCTCTCCTTCAGTCGGACTCCTACAGGAGCCGAACTTCTTGCAGATCTCTCCTTCAGATGGATGTCTATAGGAGCCAAACTTCTTCTGAATTTTTTCTTCAATCGAACTCCATTAGAAGGCAAACTCCTTTCAAACTTCTCCTTCAATTGGACTCCTATAGGAGCCAAACTCCTTTCGAATTTTTGCTTCAGTTGGACTACTCCAGAAGCCGAACTCCTTTCGAACTTCTTCTTTAGTCAAACTCCTCTAGGAGCTAAACTTCTTTCAGATCTCTTCTTCAGTCGGACTCCTACAGGAGCCAAACTTCTTTTGGATCTCTCCTTCAGACGGATGTCTACAGAAGCCAAACTCCTTCTGAATTTCTTCTTTAATCAAACTCCTTCAGAAGCTGAACTCCTTTCGGACTACTCCTTCAGTCGGACTCTTACAGAAGCCAAACTCCTTCTGAATCTCTTCTTTAGATGGATGTCTACAGGAGCCAAACTCCTTCCAAATTTTTTCTTCAGTCGAATGCCTACAGGAGCTGAACTCCTTTCAAATTTTTTCTTCAATCGGACTCCTTCAGGAGTCGAACTTCTTTCAGATCCCTTCTTCAGTCGGATTCCTTCAAGAGCCGAACTCCTTCCAGACTCCTTCTTCAACTAGCATCCCTCCCGACTGATCCCCTCTAGTCGTATCCCTCTTAGGAGTTTGAGCTTCTCTCAAAATTGATGTATGTCGAAGCTCTTCACCGATCAACATCTGCTTTCTCCGAACTTTGATTATTGAATCTCAATGAATGGTCACTATCAGTCTGACGACATCTCTCCCTCTCCATACTGAACCCCATGTGGCTTCGAGTGGCTCAGTACCGGATAGCTATGGCTATCGCCATTAGTCTGCTACAGACGGTGCTATATGCGGTGCCCTCCTCCATGACAAACTCCACCAGGCCTCAAGTGGTCTGCTATCAGATGATTGTAGCTGTCACTATCAATTTGCTACAAGCTTCATCTACAAAAAAAATTTTTTTAGATATATTTTCTTTAAGCTCTCTTCTCTTTTCTAAAATTCTGCTAAATTCTTTTCTGAGCATTCCATTTTTATTGGCCAGAAGAGATGACTTGATCGTTGGAGGGTCCTGCCAAAGCCACCACCACCGACTCCGGATGGAACTTTATTTTGTAGATCATCGATGGCGATCTCATCTTCCTCGACTCCAGCTCAATCTAGCATTAACCAGATTCTGTACCAATAAAATTGATGCTAGAGGAAGGGCCCTCTATTCCTAAGGTATCCTTATTCTTAAAGGAGTACTCAATCGATTCTGTGGATCTTCTTCTTCAAGGTCCATCTCCATTCTCTCCCTCAATTTTGAGAAATACCTCCAAAGAGGGCGACTACATGGAGATCTACCGCTAGATCTGGACCAGATCCGTCTGTCCCTACTCCATCATCAGCACTTCAATCTTCTCCTCCACCAACAGCCATGGTAGATTTGAAGTGGTTCAACCTGCTGATGCAGCGAGTTCAGGACCTCACCAAGATGGTGCAGGCCATGCAACAACCTCCGACGGTGATTTTACTAAGAAACCCACCATTAGAATGTCAGAAACTGGCCCCAAGGAGGAGCACTTGGACTAGCATACCCATCGCCCCTGAAAAAGAGAAATAGAGAGCAGAGAATCCATATTCGAATCATGATTCTTCTTCGAAAGAGACCTTTTCCATCTACAATCAGAAGCCATCCAAGACCTACGATCAAGATGACATCCTCGATCACAAACTGTGAAAGATGGACCAGTGGATTGAAGAACTCTACCATGTTGCCCCAGCTTTTCATGATGATGTCTGTACCGATCTTCCTTTTTCTCTCCAAATTATGTAAGAGCCTGTTTCACCAAACTTCAAGCTTCCCCAATTTGAAAGCTACGATGAAACCTCTGATTTGGTTGATCACCTGGAAGCCTTTCGAACTATGATACTGCTCCATGGCACACTAGATGCCATATTATACCGAGCTTTTTCATTTATCTTAAAGGAAGCAGCAAGAAATTAGTACTCGATATTGAAATCGGGCACAATCTTCTCCTTTGATCAGATGAGCCATCAGTTTGTGGCTCACTTCATCAGTAGCCGACGTCCACACCGAGGTTCAGATTTTTTTATGAATGTCAAGCAGAAGGAGGAGGAATCCATCCAGACTTATGTCATTCGATTTAATGCTGCTACATTAGAGATTCGAAATTTAGACCAGTCTATTGCAATGGCCGCACTCAAAGATAATCTTCAGAAGAATAATTTACTATTCTTTCTGGAGAAGATGTACCCCAAGAACTTTATCGATCTACTAGTCCGGGCCAAAAGATATGTCCATGCGGAAGAAGCCTTCAAGTTGAAGGATGAATAAGTCGTAGGAGAGCGATGGGCGAACGAGCCAAATAGACCCACCACTGATGAAGGGCCGAATGAAGTTTGACCGTACTCACAGACTTCCTTCGAGCGCAAGCGATTCCGAACTCCTTCTCGAGCTCATCATCGAAGAAGCTCCGACAGAAGGGCACAAAAAAGTTCTCCCTCCGAAAGGTTCCACAACTACGTCCCCATTAATATTCCTAAAACTCAAGTTCTGATAAAAACCAAGAATCAGCTACCAAGATCAGAAGAATTATGGTCTCTTCTAAATAAGCACGATCGAAGTAAGTACTGTCTTTACCATCATGACCATAGCCACGATACTGAAGAATGTATTCAGCTCTAAGACAAAATCGAGAAGCTCATTAGAAGAGGCCGACTGGATCGATTCCTCAGACACCAACCTGAAGTAAGAGAAGATCGGCCAAGGGCACTGCCGTAGCCAGAACCATCAATGAGGAAGAAATAATAAGAAGATCGACCATCTTTCGACATCATTAACACTATCTCCAGAGGACTTAGTGCTTCGATGAGCCGCCATCTCTTAGCCTCAAAGCTAGGGAAAGCTTACCCCAAATTAGAAAGGCTAGTATAAAATAGAGAAGATCGTTCGGCATGGAACTTATCACCTAAAGGAGCTCGAAGGAACAACGCTCCCATGACCTCAGAATTCAAAAAATCTGAGGATGTACTATCAGTAATTTTTCTTCAATAAAACTCCTTCATTTCAATAATATTATTTCTTGGTGCAAAAACTATGTAATGACAGAAAAGAAGTAATCAATAGTGGCTATGTTAGAAATAGGAGGAGAACCTCATCCTAACATGAGCAAGTCGAAGTCCTTCAACCTCGACTGGAGATAAGATCTTTCCCAAGCTTCAACATCTACGTCAATAGGAGATAAGATCTTCTTTAACCTCGGTTGGAGATAAGATCTTCTCCAAGCTTTTACATCAACAGAAGATAAGATCTTCTTCAACCTCGATTGAAGATAAGATCTCTCTCGAGCTTCTACATCAATAGGAGATAAGATCTTCTTCAACCTCGACTGGAGATAAGATCTTCTCTAAGCTTCAACATCTACATCAATAAAAGATAAAATCTCTTTTAACCTCGGTTGGAGATAAGATCTCTCCCGAGCTTCAAAATCTATGTCAATAGGAGATAAGATCTCCTTCAACCTCGACTAGAGATAAGATCTTCTCTGAGCTTTAAAGTCTATGTCAATAGGAGATAAGATCTCCTTCAATCTCAGCTAGAGATAAGATCTTCCTCGAGCTTTAAAGTCTACATCAATAGGAGATAAGATCTTCTTCAACCTCGACTGGAGATAAGATCTCCTTCGAGTTTTAACATCTACGTCAACAGTATAACCTCGATTGGAGATAAGATCTCCTCCGAGCTTTAACGTCTACGTTAATAGGACAACCTCGATTGGAGATAAGATCTCTCTCGAGCTTCAATATCTATGTCAACAGGAGATAAGATCTCCTTCAATCTCGACTAGAGATAAGATCTTTCCTGAGCTTCAAAATCTACGTCAATAGGAGATAAGATCTCCTTCAACCTCAGTTGGAGATAAGATCTCTTCCGAGCTTCAACGTCTACGTCAACAGGACATAAGATCTCCTTCAACCTCGACTGAAGATAAGATCTTCTCCTAGCTTCAACGTCTATGTCAACAGGAGATAAGATCTCCTTCAACCTCGATTGGAGATAAGATCTTCTCCCAAGCTTTTACATCAATAGGAGATAAGATCTTCTTTAACCTCGGCTGGAGATAAGATCTCTTCCGAGCTTCTACGTCAATAGGAGATGAGATTTTCTTCAACCTCGACTGGAGAAAAGATCTCCTCCGAGCTTCAACATCTACGTCAATAAGAGATAAGATCTCCTTTAACCTCGGCTGAAGATAAGATCTCTCTCGAGCTTCTATGTCAATAGGAGATAAGATCTCCTTCAACCTCGGCTGGAGATAAGATCTTCTTAAGTTTCAAAGTCTACGTCAATAGGAAGATAAAATCTTCTTCAATCTTGATTGAAGATAAGATCTCTTTCGAGCTTCAATGTCTACGTCAACAGGAGATAAGATCTTCTTCAACCTCAGTTAGAGATAAGATCTCCCTCGAGCTTCAAAGTCTACATCAATAGGAGATAAGATTTCCTTCAATCTTAGCTGGAGATAAGATCTCCTCCGAGCTTCGACGTCTACATTAATAGGATATAAAGATCTCTTTCAACCTCGACTGAAGATAAGATCTCTTCCGAGCTTCAAAGTCTAAGTCAATAGGAGATAAGATCTTCTTTAACTTTGGCTAGAGATAAGATCTCCCCCGAGCTTCAACATCTACGTCAACAGAAGATAAGATCTCCTTCAGCCTCGGTTGGAGATAAAATCTCCTCCAAGCTTCTACGTCAATAGGAGATAAGATCTCCTTCAACCTCGACTGAAGATAAGATCTTTTTCGAGCTTCTACGTCAATAGGAGATAAGATCTTCTTCAACCTCGACTGGAGGTATGATCTTTCCCAAGCTCTAACCCTTTAACAGGGGATAAGATCTCCTTCAATCTCGACCAAAGATAAGATCTTCCCTAAGCTTCAACTTCAATGACAATCTCGATTGGAGACAAGATCTCCGCCGAGCTTCAACTTCAACGTCAACCTTGGCTGGAGATAAAATCTTCCATGAGCTTCAACCTGAATTGGTTCAGAGCCCTGAAAAGGACTTCAGCAGTCATCTTTTTTTATACTCCCTTCCTTCGAATTTTGAACTCAGGAGTGGGAGAAAACTATTATTGGGGATAAACTCTACTCCTGCCAAAGTCCAGCTTGATGCTTAGCCTAATGCAACTGATAATCAAGAAAGAGCTTCGATCAAAAATTCTCCTCTAGTGGCTGGACCCCAGTCAAACTCCTGCAATGGCCAAATCTTAGCCAAACTTCTTCAGTCAGTCAAACTCTTCAATGGCCGAGCCCCAATCGAACCCCTTTCGAATCTCTTCTTCAATTGGATATCTTCAAAAGCCAAACTCCTTTCGGATCTCTCCTACAATCGGATTTCTAGAAGAGCCAAACTTCTTTCAGATTTTTTCTTCAGTCGGACTCCTCCAGAAGTCAAACTCCTTCCGAACTTCTCTTTCAGTTAGACTCCTTTAGGAGTCGAACTTCTTTCAAATCTCTCCTTCAGTCGAACTTCTACAGGAGCTGAACTCCTTTCGGATCTCTCCTTCAGACGGATGTCTACAGGAGCCAAGCTTCTTTCAAATTTTTTCTTCAATCGGATGCCTATAGGAGTCAAACTCCTTCCAGATTCCTCCTTCAGTCGAACTCCTCTAGAAGTCGAACTTCTTCCAAACTTTTTCTTCAGTCGAACTTCTCTAGGAGTTGAACTTCTTTCGAATCTCTCCTTCAGTCGAACTCCTATAGGAGCTGAACTCTTTTCAGATCTCTTCTTCAGATGGATGTCTATAGAAGTTGAACTTCTTTCGAATTTCTCCTTTAGTCGGACTCCTCTAGAAGTCGAACTTCTTTTGGACTTTTCCTTCAATCGGACTCCTATAGGAGTCGAACTCCTTTTAGATTTTTTCTTCAATCAGATACCTACAGATGCCAAACTCCTTTCGAATTTTTCCAAAAGCCAAACTCCTTTTAGACTTCTCTTTCAGTCGGACTCCTCCTGGAGTCAAACTTCTTCTTAATCTCTCTTTCAATCATACTCCTACAGGAGCCAAACTTCTTTCGGATCTCTCATTCAGATGGATGTCTATAGGAGCCAAACTCCTTTTAGATTTTTTCTTCAATCGGACTCCTCCAGAAGCCAAATTTCTTTCGAATCTCTCCTTCAGTCAGACTCATTCAGGAGCCAAACTTCTTCCAGATCTCTCCTTCAGTCGAACTCCTATAGGAGCCAAACTTCTTTCGGATCTCTCCTTCATATGGATGTCTATAGGAGCTGAACTTCTTTCGAATTTCTTCTTCAGTCAGACTCCTCTAGGAGCCAAACTCCTTCCAGATCCCTTCTTCAGTCAGATTTCTTTAAAAATCAAACTTCTTCCAGACTCCTTCAGCTAGCATCCCTCTCGGATGATTCTCTCTAGCCATATCCCTCTTAGGAGTTCGAGCTTCTCTAGAATTGATGTATATCGAAGCTCTTTATCGACCAATGCCTACTTTCTTCAAATTTTGATTATTAAATCTCAATGAATGGTCACTATCAGTCTGACGATACCTCTTCCTCTTCGTATTGAACCCCATGTAGTCTTGAGTGGCTCAATATCGGATAGCTACGGTTGTCGCCATCAGTCTACTACAAGCGGTGCTATAGGTGGTGCCCCCCTCCATGATAGACTCCATCAAGCCTCGAGCAGCCTGCTACCAGATGGCTACAGCTGTCACTATCAATCTGCTACAAGCTCCATCTATAAAAAAGAAATCTTTCAGATACATTTTCTCTAAGCTCTCTTCTTCTTTTCAAAATTTTGCTGAACTCTTTTCTGAGCACTCTATTTTTATTGGCTAGAAGAGTTGACTTGATCGTCGAAGGATCTTACCAAAGCCACCACCATCGACTTCAGATGGAACTTTATTTTGTAGGTTACTGGCGGTGACCTCGTCTTCCTCGACTTTAGCTCAATTCAACGTCAACCAGATTCTACACCAATAACTTTCATGAACTTCATTTTGGATTTCATTATCTCAAGCCATTTCTCAAAGTTGAATCTTTACATTATATCCATGTAGGTGATCGGATCCTTATCGTTCTCATCGAGTTCAATAGGATCCCCATCTTGGACCAAAAAATTATAGTATCTATTTGGTTGACATGGTACTCTACCAGATTGCCTTAAGGGTGCATCTATAATGGATTTTGATTTTGATCTAATCAGATCTAGTTCAGGTTCAACAACTTATATTTGTTCTTTCACCTGCCAAACTTTATCAAGTTTGACCTTAGAGGTATTAGTTTCTTCATCAAGAAATTTCTTTTCTAAAAAGAATGCCTTAAGACTGACAAATACTTTTTGCTCATTAGTAAGGTAGAAGTAATATCCTTTTATTTCTTTTAGATAATCTATAAAACTACACTTATTAAACCTAGGTCCAAGCTTGTCTATTATTAAACATTTGACATAAGTCGAACACCCCCAAACTCTAAGGTGTGAGAGCACTGGCTTACGTCCTGTCTATATCTCATATGGTGTTTTATTAATAGATTTACTCAAAATTCTATTTAGAATGTAATAAGCTGACGCAGCCAAGGCATGGTAATCATTAGGGAAGAGGATGAAAGATGCACAAAATAAAAAAAAATGGAAGCAAGAGGAAGAAAAGCTCTTCTCTCAAAATTTTATTTGATAACTCGGAATAAAACTGACTATAATGGAGGCTAAGAGCCCTATTTATAGCTAAAAATCTTAATTCAAAAGTAAAAGGACTCCTAAACCAAGTCACAAAAAAAATTCTAAATAAAATAAAATAAAATAAAATAAAATAAAGTCAAAGACCTGATTCCTACTTGGACTAGGAAACCTAATAATCTTGCATGCTATCGTAAGCCTGTCAGACAATAAAAATTGATCCCAAAATTTATAGTGACTGCGAAGCATTAGGCCTATAGGGCTCGGAGAGAGATTTTCGAAATGAGGTCATAATAAAGATTCTGACATCAAATGACAAAGTTATGGCCATTCTAGCTCGACAGTGTTAGAACCCTGCAAATCAGTGCAATCAGATCGAATTCGCACCCTTTTGGATCCGATCCTTCAAATTCATATATTTGTCAGCTAAGACATCTACGTCATCCTCTCCTAATTGGAAGAAACTTATCCTCGAGTTAGAAGCTTCTTCATCTGATGAATCTCCTTTATAGGGAATGAGATGCTTCACATTGAACACATCAGAGATTCGAAGATGACTTGGTAATTTCAACTAATAGGCCTTATCATTGATCTTTTTAATTATCTCAAAAGGACCCATCTTTTGCTGGCTCAACTTGTGATTTTCTCCCACTGGATACCGCTCCTTGGTTAGAACAGCTAATACATAATCGTCGACTTCAAAAATTACCTTCTTTCTATGCTTATCTGCAGCCTCCTTATATTTAGCATTGTTGGCTTCTATCTATTGCTTTACTGATTGATGAATTGCTCGTAGGTCTATAGCTAAATCTTTAGCCTTTGTACTGGATCATCCTTTAGAATTGATCGAGATTAAATCTAAAACATTACTTAGGTTCAATCCATAAATGATTTGAAATGGGCTATAGCCTATAGTCATGTTCATGGATCGATTGAATGTGAATTCTACCTGTGCTAAAGCCAAATCCCATTGCTTTGGATGCTCTCCAGCAAGACTTCTTAATAGATTTGCCAAGCTCCTATTGATGGATTCGGTCTGTCCATCTATCTGAGAATGATAGGCTGAACTGAATTGCAATGTAGTTCCCAAACTCCTCCACAGACTCCTCCAAAAGTGGCTCATGAACTTTGTGTCTCGGTCAGATATAATAAATTTGGATACTCCATGAAGACACACTATTTCTTTAAAGAACAGTTAAGCAACGCTTGAAGCATCCATGGTCTTCCAACAGGCGATAAAGTGAGCCATCTTCGAGAACCTATCTACCACAACCAGCACTGAATCACATCATCTCTGAGTAACAGGTAGACCTAACACGAAATCCATGCTGATCTCTTCCTATGGATGGTTTGAAATAGGTAGAGGAGTGTATAATCCTACATTTATTACTGTTCCCTTAGATATTTGACAGATCCTACATTGCTCCACAAATCTGGTTACATCATGCTTCAATTTTGGCCAGTAATATTTGTTATGAATGAGCATGAGAATCTTGTCTCTGCCAAAGTGTCCTTTATTATGCAACTCTTGTGCAATCTTTTCTTGCAAAGAATAATTTAGAACACATAGCTACACACCTCAAAATAAAAATCCATCATATATTTGGTAATCAGTTCAAATATGAGAATGTACCTCTTATAGAATTCTACCAAAGTCAGGATCACTGTCATAAAGATCTTTCAGAGTATCGAAACCAATCACTTCAATGCGAAGAACTCCTAGCAGCTTGGCTGTCTGGCTTAATGCATTTGCCATCCGATTCTAAGCATTAGATTTGTGCTTCAGAATAAAGTAGATCTCCTGCAAATAGTTCATCTATTTGATATACCTTCGGCTTAGCTTTTTTTGACCATTGATGTATTTGAGGGCTTCATGATCAATGTATAAGATGAACTCCCTTTGAACTAAGTAATGACGCCACTATCGAAGTGCACTGATCATCACATAGAATTCTACATCATATGTTGAATAATTCAGTTTGGATCCAGATAATTTTTTGCTATGGAAACAAACAGGCCATCCCTCTTGATTGAGAACTCCACTGACTCTAGTAGAGGATGCATCACACTCCACTTCGAAAACCTTGATGAAATCAGGAAGGGCAAGGACATTAGTAGAGGTGATCTTTAATTTGATTTTCTCAAAAGTAGCCTATGCCTCAGGTGTCTATTGAAATCACTGTCCTTTCATGTAATCAGTCACAGGAGACATTATAGAAAAAAATCCATGGATGAATCTGCGGTAGAAGAATGCCAAGCCATGAAAACTTCGAACTTTAGAGATACTACGTGGCATTGGCCAGTTTTGAATAGCCTGGATCTTGGATGGATCAGCTTGTAGTCCTTTGGATATAGCCCAGAAAGGATAAGCTATCCACTACAAAACTGCACTTCTTGGGATTGATGAATAACTTTTCTCTTCTCACTGTACTAAGGATCTCCATAAGATGCTATAAGTGATCCTCTAAAGTAGGGCTATAAATAAGTATATCATCAAAGTAAACCATAATGAATTTATCAATATATGATTGCAGCACATGGTTCATCAGTCTCATGAAAGTACTCGGTGCGTTGGAAAGTCCGAACGGCATCACCATCCATTCATACAAGCCCTCCCTTATGTTGAAGGCTATCTTCCACTCATCCCCAAGTTTGATCCGCAATTGATGGTAGCCACTCTTCAAATCAATCTTGGTGAATATCCTAGCCCCAGCAAGTTGATCAAGCATATCATCCAGCCTTGGGATTGAAAATCGGTATTTGATGGTAATCCGATTGATGGCTCGACTGTCGATGCACATACGTCATAAACCATCTTTCTTTGAAACCAATAGGATAGGTACTGTGCACGAACTTATGCTTGGATGAATGTATCGTTTGTCTAATAGCTCCTGAACCTGTCATTGCAGCTCCTCATGTTCAGCTGGGCTCATGCGATATGCCGGCTTGTTTGGTAGACTTGCTCCAGAAATAAGATCGATGTGGTGTTGAATATCTCATTCTGGTGGTAATCCTACAAACAAGTCTTCAAAAAATACATCAATAAATTTTTTGAGAATAGAATGTACCTGGGATGGAATGTCATACTCGGCTAATTTGCCCTTCTCCACCACTGCTAGAAAGTAGCTGACCTCCATCGCCTCCTTTAGGCATGCATGTCTTGTCAGAAGATTGATGTTGGACTCCGATTTTGATTTGGATAACTGCTCTTTCTTCATCGATGCTAGAGTGATCTTCTGATTATCTTTGAAAAATATATATGTATTCCATCGGCCATCATGAGTGACATTGCGGTCATACTACCACGGCCTCTCTAAAAGTAGATGGCAGGCATCCATGGCTACTACATCACACCAAATACTATCATAGTACTTCAGTCCAATCGAGAAAGATACAAGGCAACGACTATCAACAATGACTTTACTTCCTTTTTTGAACAATGAAAGTTTGTATAGCCAAAGATGTTTTACGGTTGACAGGTTCAGCTTCTTGACTGCCTCCTGGGAGATAACGTTCTCGCAGCTACCGCCATCGATAATTATCTTACAAATTTTCTTCGTAATTATACAAGTATGAAAAATATTTGTTCGCCTCCAATCTTCTTTCTCTCCTTTTCTTGGAGCCAGCAAGCTCTTTCACACAACAAGGGCTTCTCCGCTATCTCCCAAAAGTACAAAATCATCCTCCTCACCATCAGTTTCATCATATGCAGGTTCTTGATCTTCACCAGTAGGTTCTTCTTTTTCAATTAATAGCTATTTTTCAGGATGACCAGCAGGTTTTTGGCACTCATTCCGGGTATGCCAAATCTCACCATAATTAAAACATCTAATCATAGAAGATCCTACTTGAATTGGTCTTGGAGGTCTCATATCAATAGTATGGATAGGAGGGGTAGGGGCTGGGTTGCACCGTATATCCCTTTGATTATCAATTATCGGTGATCGATTGGTTCACAGGGAAGGTTCAGGTCGAAAAAAAGATCTTTGCCGCAATTGCTCCTCAGCCACCACTGTCCTGTGGTATGCTTCTTTGACTGTCCACATGGTGTGAAGTCATAGGACGTCTTGGATTTGTTATTGTAGGCCTCCGAGATATCGTGCGATCATCTGCTCCTCGCTTTCAGTCAGATCGTTTTGTGCCGCCAGTTGATAGAATTTCTTTGTATAATCATCAATGGATCTGGAGCCTTGTCGAAGATTCTACAGGCATTGATATAGAGTTTGTGTATAGTTGAACAGTAGAAACTGCTCTCTTAACGCCTTCTTCATCTTCTTCCAATCTTGAATTTTTGGTTTGCCTCTATGCTCTCGGGTTTTCTTCAATTGCTGCCACCAAGCAGAAGCACGACTAGTTAATTTAAGAGCAACAAGTTTTATCTTTTTATTGTTAGAAACCTCTTTGTATTCGAAGATGCGCTTGATTTGATCCAGCCAATCAAGGAATACCTTTGTTTGTAAACTAACCAAATATTCAACTAAATCTACTCTGATTGAGTTGAACCAATGGGTTGATCACTCGAACATTTCTCCACGATCCTCTCATCAGCATGTGGAAAGATCCCTATGAAAGAAATTTTTGAAATCTGACAACTCTCCTTCAGATCCGTGATCATCAGGTTCTGCCTCAAATCTCGTATCCTGAATTTCTAACTGTATAAGACGTAAAGTTAGATCTACCAATTATCTCCTCAAATCTTTACACTCAAACATTAGGTCCCGTTCTCATTGCATGATTTCTTCGTGGGCTGTTGTTTGATTCACTGATTGAGTCTTCTTACGACCACCACCAGCCATCTAAACTACAGAAAAGAATCACTGCTCATGGATCTGAAGGGCTTTGATACCAACTGATGCAGCCAAGGGACGGTAATCGTTGGAAAAGAGGATGGAAGATGCACGAAACAAAAGAAAATGAAAGAAAGAGAAAGAAAAGCTCCTCTCAAAATTTTATTTGATAAATTGAAATAAAACTAACTATAATAAAAGCCAAGGGCCTTATTTATAGCTAAAAAACTTAATTCAGAAGTAAAAAAACTCCTAAACCAAGTCATAAAAGAAATTCTAAATGAAATCAAAAGGAATAAAATAAAATAAAGTCAAAGACCTGATTCCTACTTGGACTATGAAACCTAATAACCTTTTACGTTGTTGTAAGCCTATCAGACAATAAAAATTGATCCTAAAATTTGTAGAGGCAGCGAAGCACCAAGCCTGTAGAGCTTGGAGAGAGATTTTCAGAATGAGATCATAATAAGAATTCTAACATCAGATGATAAAGTTATGACTATTCTAACTTACTAGTATCAAAACCCTGCAAATCAGTGCAATCAGATCGAATTCACATCTTTTCGGATTTGATCCATCAAATTCATATATTTGTCGGCTAAGATGTCTACATCATAAGCTGACTCGAGTGCATATCCTCATAGAAAGATCGGCAAACTGGCAAACTCCATCGTGGATCAAACCATGTCCAACATAGTCCGATTCCTCCTTTCAAACATACCATTATATTGTGGTATTCCAGGAGGGGTCCATTGAAAGAGAATTCTATTATCTCCTAGATCTGTCAAAAACTTATTGAAAAGGTACTCATCCTCTCGGTTAGATCGAAGAGTTTTAATACTCTTTCTAGTTTGCTTTTCTATCTTATTTCGAAATAGTTTGAACATTTCAAACGACTCTGACTTATACTTCATTAAATAGACGTACCTATATCTCGATAGATCATCTGTGAAGGTTATGAAGTAGAAATATCTACCTCTGACACTTGAGTTCATGGGTCCATATACATCTGAATATACTAGACTCAGGAGTTCAGTGGCTTGTTCATCTTTTTTAGTAAAAGATGATTTGATCATCTTACCAAGAAGAAAGGACTCACAGGTCGGAAGTGATTCACAATCACTAATTTTAAGAATTTTTTCTTAAGCTAACCCATTTATTCTATTCTTATTAATATGACCCAGCCTACAGTGCCAAAGATAGACTTTGGATACATCATTAATTCTAAGATATTTATCGAAGGATTGAACCACGTTAATAGGCATAGTTAATAAATAAATATCATTATTTAATTATCTAATAAAAATTATAACACCATTCAAAATGATATTATAAATTTTTTTTATTGATATTTCAAAATCATTCATGGCCAAAAGACTTATAGAAATAATATTCAACAAGAAAGTTGGACAAAAATGACATTCATTAAGAATAACTTTATTTGAATTGATTACAAGGCTCATGATTTCTAAAGCTAGAATTGAAACTTATCTTCCATCTCTAATGTTTAGGAACCTCTCATCTTAATCAAATCTCCTACTGACCTATAAGTCCTGCATAGAATTACAAATATGATAAGGGCTTTCAGTATCTAATACCCAAGCAATAGAATCAAATAAGAAAAAATTGTAAGATGTTATCATATAATTACCTTATCCAGCAACCACTTGCTTCTTCCTTGGTCTGTTCGGATCTAGGAAGGCAATGTACAGAGAATAGTTTCTCTTTTAGTACTCCAGCTTCTTACAGAAGAAGCACTCTACCTGGCTCTGGTCGGGCTTGCACTTCTTGGTCTGATCCTGTGCAGTCGTCCCAGTATGTGGCTGCATCTTTTTTTTTTTTTCATATTTTTCTTTTCTTTCTAAAAAGATCGATGACCAGAAGAAGACCCTCCCACTGCATTCACTGTTTTCTTATGGAGTTGGTGATCCTTCTCAAAGTTCCGTAGCAACCTCAATAAGTTATGATAGTTGACTGTAGGCTTTGTCATTCTAAAATGAGTTAGAAAAGGAAGAAAGAACTTGGGTAAGAAATTAAAAATCGCATCCTTATCGAGCTGCTCATGCAGGAGAAAGCCCAGCTTGTTAAGGTGCTCAATCATCTCGATTATGTGCAATACATGAGTGGTGACTGAGGATCCATCCCTCATCCGAGCGTTGAAAATGGCATAATTTATTTTGTGTCTATTAACATCGTCAGACGTGCCAAAGGAGTCGTTCAATATTTAAAACATCTCTTGTGGCTGGGCATTTTTGAACCTACAGCTGAACTCATCATTCATTGTCGCTAGTATTATGCACCGAATGATGATGCGATCGTTGAGCCACTTCTGATAAGTGTCTCATACCGCTCCTGGAGCTAACTTCTCAAGTGCTGGATCCGTTACTATATAAAGGATCCGTTCATGCTCCAGGATAATTTTTAACTTATGATACCAGCTATCGAAGTTGGATCCCATTAATTTATCATTATCTAACAATGACTGTAGCGACAGGTTAGTGGCCATTTCTGCACAAAAAGAAAAATCAAACCTAATTAATATATGAATCAATTATCCTAAAGATTTGGACTTTAGTCTAAAGGTTCTTCTACTATTTTATACGAATTAGTAGCCTCTACTTCCAATTCGAGGAATTACTTTAATTCCTTAGTGGGTACTAGAATCCACATAGATTACATACGAATCCAACTTTGGTTGGTCAACCCATGTGCATCTATGGGTAGATTCAAAATCAATTATTTCTCTAAATAACTTCTAGTAATATTGATTTTGCCCCAGAGATCTAATCAGTAGGCTTTGACCTCCACTGAAAAAGTTTGATTAGGTCCAACCATTAACATGACTATATTTGATTTTATCTAACCAATAAATGATCAAGCCTAACTTTGGTCGGCCAACCTAACCACCATGAAAAAGACTTAACCAAATTATCATTTGATGAATGATAATTTTATTAGTCAATAATCACCAAGCCTTTGGGCCTCCAATGATCATTACACTAGTGAACCCATTATCACTCAACTTAATGGAAGGCTATGATTTAGTTATCTACATAACTATTTTATTTTTAAAAACCTAATAATTTTAGAGAATTTAATTAACATATTTTAAGAAGAGGAAGAAATACAGCGAGCTAATTTCGATCCTTTCACTGACTTCACAAAGTCAAATTAAAAAAGGATTTAATCTAAGCTGGCATTAGGAGCATCTAAATTAGTCAGATTGATTTACCTAATTGACATGGATGAGTCTAAATTATCAAGTGATTTAATCAAAATCTAATTCATCAGGATGGCCAGGTAAGTGAGATCAGTGAAAGGGATATGTCATTAACTCATCAAAGACTGAATCAATGTGAGTAGCTCTCAATTAAAAATCACTGGTCAAACTGCCAGATTTACCTTACACACCATTCAGTTAATTAGTTTTAATTTGATCAACTTAATAATTACAGGTTCGACCGCATAGCCATAAATCAAATTCATTTGGTCCTCCTTAAAGGCATGGACTTGACCAACTACAACTATTATAATTGATTCTATAGAGTCCTTGACCTAATCTACATTAATATTTAATTAGATTTGATCAATTACTCTAAATTAGTCCATTCTTTAAATAACCTTAGGTCTAACCTAATTAATGGACCTAATTTAACTAACCTAATAATCCACATTTTATGATTGATGACTTAGAGTCTTAATTCATAATTCTAGACACTAAATTATTATACTTAATTTTAATTAAATTTATGGGCTGAGGATTAGGGTTTGATATTTTAAAAATATTTTTTAAAATTTTGAAAGATTCTTTATAACTTAGCATTGTTCACCAATTGAGTCAACTCACTTTAAAATTGAATCGGCTTAATTCACAAACAATAGTAGTTGTAGGATTTAATCTAAAACTATGTACACTATATAATACTAATTTATAAATTAAACTTTAGATCCTATCTAAATATGCATTTATGATAAAAAAATTAGATTAAAATCTTATTTAATTAGATCATAAAAATGTTAGATCAAATCTAAGATTTTATGATTAATATTTAGATCAGCAACGTACCAGGACAATCTTTTACTGTAGGAGGTAAACCCTACAACAGGGCAACTTTCAGCCCATGTGATCTAAATTTTAATTTTTAAATCTAATTAATTAAATTATTAGATTAATATTTATATCAAATATAAATTATGAAACTAAATATGCAAGCATATCATGTTTAGCAAACCTTGCTCTGATTGAAGGATGCAGTGTAGGGTTTGCAGTATTACTTTTAAAAAAAAATTTTAAAAATAGCAAAGATACAGCAAAAAAAAATTAATCTAATTAATTACCTACTGATCATATTAAAATATTAAATTCTATACTAAGGATCTAAATATAATATGCATGCATTCATATAGATCTGAAAATAAAACTATGCAGCAAACTATTTACTACATTTATGTTTTCAAAATACAATACCTTTTTGCAGATAGCTGATCACCATAATTTGAATCCATCGAATAATTCTATGGTGTTGCACCACAGTCGTACACATATTTGGCCTCTACGGTTGGTCCACATAGAGCTCCTAATCTTGATCAGCCCCATTGGAGTGCTAGCTCCTCAACGAGGCCTTCGATGGCTAATCATAATCGATCCAATTGATCTTCTACTTTCTAATTTTTTGGATACTCTAAAAAATTAGAACTCATTCTTTGGAGGATGATGAGATAGTGTGCAAAGTTTGATGGTGATCCGATGCTCACAGCACTCGATCTCTCTATCCAAACCCAGATTTCCAAATCTTAGATTTCACTAGGCCCAAAAATCCTGACACACTGAAAACCCTCTCACACCCTCTCTATGTGGAGTTTTTCTATGAAACAATTTTTTGTAGAAAGATAACTTTCAAATATATAAACCTTATTTAGATCATATTTAAAAATTGAGTGTTCTTAGAGACAAAAAATAGAAGAGAATAGAGGCATGAAGAAAAAATAAAGTGCTATGGGATCCTGCTCACCTTCACTCCATGATTTTTTTCACCCAAAACCAATATCCAATTACTTTCAAATTTTTTCCATGAAATGGTAACTCCTCTGGATTAATGCACAAAAATTATCATAATTTATCGCATGAAAAATAAATAGAAATGCCATGTGGAGTGGATAGGTTAAGATTGGTTGAATTAGTTTCAACCAACTTCTAGTATTTGAATTCAAATGCAAGCCTATCCAATTCCAATGCCCATACCACCTATTTCACACATAGAAGGACTTTTCGTTTGTGTGCATGCTCATTTTTCAAAAAAAAATTGGTGACCAAAAAGAGAGAAGGGCATGGAGATAAGGATAAGAGGAAGAGAGAGGTTTCAACCAAACCAACCTCTATAAATTCAAAATTCAAAAAAAAATTTGAACTGGTCCAACACTTAACCAGGTCAAAGAGAGAAAGAAAGGTGGTGTAAATTTCTTCTCTTCATGAGAGAAACTTACATAAAAAATAAAGGTGGGCATGGGCAAGGTAGAAAAGTCAAACATGAGGTGGCGCATGGGGAGGTTTGAATTCAAACAAGGTTTGAATTAGTCCAGGTTGGTTTCAACCAAATCAAATTAATTCAAAATCAACTAGACCAGATTAAATTCAACCAAATTAGATTTAACCTAATCTAGTTAATTTTTAATCAAATTAGAAATTAATTTGGTCCAGCCTTTGATTAAATTAGGATCAAATCTTCCACAGTGATTAGGTCAACTCATGACATAATCGGATCAAATCCAATCAAATCCAATTCGATCAAACTTGATCAAATCCTCTTCGCTCAATTAAATTGAACTAATCAATAATTAAATTATTAATTAATTTTCTAATAAATATAGAGTTTCAATCGAATGGGAGTCTATGTAATAGAGTTCCATCACTATGAAACTTTCGAAGAGTCTCAATCCAATAGGACTCTTAAACCTAGTATCCCAAACAAATGAAACTCATGATCATAGAGTTTCAGACCAGTAAAACTCTTGATCAAAGAGTTTCAAATGAGTAGAACTCAAAATTTTAATCCATCAGGACTCTAGATCAGCCATCAGATCAGATAGTAACTCCTATTATATGTGACCCCATAGGTTCGGATCCTAAGCCGGTAGCATCGAAATTGATTTTCTGTACCAATTGATGTGACCATCTAGTAATGATATCCAACATCTGGATAGATTGAATTTATCATAATACAATATCGACGAACCTGTGGAATATGGTTACCGTATAATTCATCCCTATGATCTCTGTATAATAGATGACTCGGGGTTAGACTGTCAGCCCTAGTAAATATATTCATATCGTATCTCAAAATAATTAGTTTCATGACTCCTCACTAAGACTACCCTATCCAAGGCTTTGCTAAATTGAAATACAATTAAACATAGCTCTTGAAACTAGGAGTGGTCAATTTCATCTTGATACATGCTTCGACTTCTCAAGTACTTGACTGTACCTAAAAATCTTTCATCACTGAATTAAAAATTTAGATAGTCTGATACTAAAGTATAGTAAGTTGCTTGGAAGTCACCATGGATCTCAGATTAGAGGAACACTTATACCTATATTCCATCGAAGCTAATCTTGATAGAAAAAAAGATCCGAAGTTGGTTACGTTCGGTGCAGATGTACCCATATATCTCACTTGCATACTATACCAGTGTCTCAACACTCTTTGATTATGAGGACAACCAATCTATATGGTACATAATGATCTATACTCGATAAACGTTGTCATCCTAAGTAACAACTTATTTTTTGGTTATGAACAATTTAAAGACTAAACGATGAATTCTCCTTTGTCGAATCTAGATAGTCCTAAGGACTTCATCACAATATAGGAGTTTCTTAGAAGACACTAAAATTTATGATGAAATAATATCAAAATAATTTTTATTAATTTATAATTCATATATAATTATAAATGTGTAGTTCAACCGTCAATAGATTGACGATTGACTTTGGGACATATTTTCAATACTATTAATATAATAGAGAGCCATGACAGTTTCTCCCATTTCACACTATCTATATAATAAATTGAATAAGTTCAGCATCATTAGAATAAATCATCATGCATATAGATGAATAAATCCATGTTGAATAAGATCAACATGCATGCAATAAAACTTATCCTGCATACTCAATCTATAGACCAATTACCACGACTTAATGATGATCAATACCATGCATACTCAATACAATATAATTAGTCAACTATGATCAATTATAATTAATTATCATGCCTTAACATTATATTAACTAAGATCAATTACCAACTAGATTTGATTTTTTGTATTTTTTATCTACCATTTTTTTAAAAAATAAATTATAAAATAAATAATAAAACTTAGAGAGGACTTATCATAAGGAACAATAATACTGGTTATAGATGCAAAGAGCGAACCAGATGGGGGCTGGACAATGATGATCATAGAAGAATGGATTGGGATGGGCCAGAGGGGAGTGATCCAACAGAGGTAGGGCCGGAGGTGGGGAGTCAACTCGAGTGGGGCTAGAGATGGGGTGTCGACTGGGGTGGGGCTGAAGGTGCGGGGTCAACCGGAGAGGGACTGGGGTGGGGGGTCGATTGGGGTCAGGTCGACTGGGAAGGGACTAGAGGTGGGGGTTCGATCGAAGAAGGTCTGAGGTGGGGGGTCGACCATGGTCGGGTCGAAGGTGGGAGTCAATCGAGAAGGGACCAAAGGTGGGGGTTAACCAAAGAGTGATCGGGGTGGGGGGTTGATCGGGAGGGACCAAGGTGGGGTTGGAGGTGGGGGTCAATCGGCAAGGGACTAGAGGTGGGGGGTTGATCAGGGAGCAACTGAAGTGGGGCCGAACATGGGAGTTGACCAGAGTGGGGCCAAATGGGGGGCAATTGGATAGGGGTAGGGGAGATTCCGACGATCGAAGGATAAGAGGTGAAGTGTCGGTGAAAGGGGTTGAACGTGGGGGGTCGATTGGGGAGGGCCGATCATAGGGGGTCAACTAGGGAGGGCCGAACGTGGGGTCGACCAAAGCAGGGCGAATAGAGGGGCAATCGAACTGAGGTAGGGGAGATTCTGGCAGCAAGGAGAGAGGTGAAGTGCCGATGGAATGGGAAACAAGGGGGGATCGCGGGAGAAAGATGGCCTAAAATTGTGACTTCAAGACATAATTTCATGAAACTATGTCTTGAAAATATAATTTTACGTGGCAAACTCCACCTGCTATATGGTGTGGCGAGGTGGGACATCTGGAGGGGGTGGTGGGATACCTGGCCATGAAATCATGGGTTGAACCCATAATTTCATGCTGGCACGGTAATCTTAGAAATAAGTTGAGAGTGGGGGTATTTTGGGAATAAAGTTTTAAAAAATATTTTAAAAAATTCAGCTATAAATTGTGATTGCACCACTGAAGATTTTATTGAAAATTATGTTCCAAAGTCAATCGTCAACCTATTGACGGTTGAGATATTGTATTTATTTTATTAATTAATAAAAATTTTTTGGTATCTTTTTCATCATAAGTTTACATCTTCTAATGAACTCTATTATTATAATAAAGTTCTTAGAACTATTTATTTTTGATAAAAAGAGAATTTATCGATTAGTTCTTAAATTTGTTCACGATCAAATGATAGGCTATTAATTAGGATGACAGCATCTATCGAGCATAAATCGCTATATACCATATAGATTGGTTGTCCTCTTAACCAAGAAGTGTAGAGACACTGGTATGGCATACGGATGAGATGTATGGATACATCATCATTGAACGTGACCAACTTCAGAGCATTCTGCTGTCGAAAATATCTCTGATGGGATATAGGTAAAAGTATCCCTTAGATCTGAGATTACCTCAGTGATTTACAAGCAACTCACTGTGCTTTGATATCGAACTAACTGAATTTTTAATTTAGCAATGGAAGGCTTCTGGGCACAGTCAAGTACTTATAAAATCAGAGTGTGATCAAGATGGAATTGACCACTCCAAGAGTTGGAGAAGAATGTATCACTGTATTTTAATATAGCGAAATCTTGGTCAGGATAATCCATCAAATGAATTTAATATTTTGAAATACAATGTGGACAACCTGATCAGAGTTGACAGTTGAGCTCTGAGGTATCCTATGAGCATTATGGTCAAGGGGATGAATTATATGAAAACTATATCCGCATGGATTCTAAGGATGGTGTTCTACTCCTTCAACCTATCCGACCGTCGAATATCATTACTAGATGATCACTTTGATTAGTATAAAAATTTATTCCTATGCTACCGACTTAGATTTGGACCTATGAGGTCACACACATTAGAATTCATATTTCGATTGGATGGTTGATCAACGATTTAGAATCATTTTAGGATTAAATGATCAATACGGTTGATGCTTGACCTAGTGCGAGTATTACAGAAGGATCGATTAGTAATTTAATTACTAATTAGCTTAATTTGATTAAGTCAGTAGACTGAGATTAAGTCTAATTAAATATAATTTAATTAAATTTGGTTTGGACTTGATTAGATAAAATTCAATTGATTTATTGAATAAGCCAAGTGCAAGGAAGAACTAGTCCTAGTCTAACTAAGACTTGGATCAATCTAATTTTTTAATTTGATTAGAAAATAAATTAAAATTAAATTTAATTTAAATAAATTCTTAAATAGATTAGGGCCTTATTTAATTGGATTGGATTACTTTTATTTTTATTTGGTTAAAAGATCTTGTTTGACTAGATCAAAATAGGAGTCCTAGTGTGACTATGACTCCCTATTCCTTGCGCCACCTAATTCTCATGCCCCACCCCTTTCTCTTTATATTTTTACGTGAAAAATCTCCACGCCCCAAGCAATCCCATGCCTCCCTTCTCTCTTTCTTTTTCTCATATGAAAATTTGTTTGATGCCCAAGTCAAAAGGGGAGGTTGGTTTTGCTTTAGGATTCTACGAGATAGAATCCTAGTCAACCAAAAGACTTCCTTCCTTTCATGCCACCACCTCCCTATTCTCTCCCTCTCTCTCTCTCACTGCATTCTTTGGCATTTGTTGCACCCTCTCTTATTGGTCCATGGCAAAAAAGTAAGGTGGGGTCGCCCAAGAGTTGGGTGCCCCAACAACCTACCATTTGGTGACTTTCCTATCTAGATTTTTTACCAATCTTGGATTCTATATATCTTTTTATTTAAAGAGAATTTTTTATTAAAATTTTTGTTGATTGTAGACATTTGAGAGGTCTCTTTGGTGTAGAAAAATTAAAGAAAAATTCATCTAGATCATAAAGATATTAAAAACATAAATCAGGATATCTAGAAAAAGAACAAAGAAGAAGAAGAGGGTCTTCTTCTAAGATTTTTGTTCCAAATCTTTTCCTCCATTTTTGTGAGCTTTTGAGAGATATCTTGGATTTACAAATCTTCTTCTTTTTCTTTTGATATTTTGGAGTATCCAAATTTTTAAGAAGGAAGCATCGGATCGACCGTCGAAGAGAGATCAACATAGTGCTAGCATACTGTGCTGATTTCCTGCATCAGGATCTCTGATCGTGTTCATGGGCTCATGTGGATGACTCCTAGAGGTCAAATGCATGTGCGGCTCATGAGTTCATCCTCAAGTCTGGATCAGCAAGTTAGAATGTCTAACTTGCTCAGGTAATAGATCCAATCTGTTATTTTATAGCTGCATTAGATGTAGTATAGATCTAGATTGATATGATTAATATTTTCTTTCTTGTTTAATTTTTAATTTTTGATTTAAATATCATATAATAATTATATAATAAGATCTTAGATCTAAAATATTTTAGATTAATTTTGATTGATTTTAATCTTTCGCTGTCTGATCTTGAAAAGTTTCAAGATCTAGTCCTAAAATTCTAGATTTGATTCCTACAATTGGTATCAGAGCCTAGATTCTTATTACATAATTTTTATGCATATTTAGATTATTTTTTAGATTAAATTTAATTTATAATCTAATTATTAAATTTAAAATTAAAAAAAATTTAGATCTCATGGACTGTCATAAGGTTGTCCTACTCTAAGGTTTATCCTTTATAGTGAAAAGATTATCCTAATTCGTGATGATCTGACTCTAATCATAAATTTATTAGATTTAATCTAATTTTATTTATAATTTAATAAATTTAAAATAATTTTAGATCTAAAAATAAAATATTTTAGATTGCATGGACTGCCGTAAGATTGTCTAAGATTTACCCCTTATAGTGGATAAGTTATCATAGTATGTGCTGATCTAAAATATTGATCATAAAATTTTAGATTAGATCTAAGAGATTTTATGATCTGATTAAAAATATTTTAATCTAATTTCAATCATCATAAATATGTTAGATTTGATCTAGAAAGATTTATGATTGATTATTATTAAAATTATTTTAATTATATGAACCTATTTAGATTAGATCTAAAGTAGTTTTATATTTATTTTACTTGCATATTGATTATGAATCAAATATACAACTTGATTGATAGAACCATGTTGTAAAAATATTTTATAAATATAAAAATTATTTTTGAAAAGCCAAACCCCAACCCTCAGTCCAAAAGTTAATTAAGAATTAAGAAGTTGTTTGATTAGGTTCTATGATTGTAAATTGAAGATCCTATGACATGAATCATAACACATTAAGTTAATGGATTAGTAAGGATTAGGTCTATTAATTGGATTAGACTTGAGGTTAGATTAAAGAATGAACTTAATTAGAGAATTGACTAAATCTAATCAATTATTGTCTTAGATTAGGTCAAGAATTCTCTAGATCAATTATAGTAGTTATAGTTGGTCAAGTCCATATCTTTAACAAGAACCAAATAGACTTGATTCTTGACTAAGAGATCTAGCTCGAAATGTTAGGTTGATCTAATCAAGACTAATTAAATCAGTTGGTGTCTAAGATAAGTTTGGCACATACGATCGGTAGTTTTTAATTGACAGCCCGCTTACCTGGCCATTTTTTATGGTGTCTGAGGCAAACTTTGGCAGGCCCTTCCACCGATCTCACTTACTTGACCTTCTTGGTGAGATTGAGTTTTGATCAGGTCACTTGACAATTTGAGTTGACCCATGTCAGCTAGGTAAATTAATGTGACTGATTTAGATGCTCCTAGACTAGCCTGTTAGTGGTCTTCCTTAAGCTGATTTAGTGAAGCCAGTGAGAAGATCATGACAAGCTAGTTAATCTGACCTACTCATTTTTATAAATAAATTTTCTAAAATTTTTAGATCTCTAAAATAAAATAGTTATATGATAATTGGATCATAGCCTTCCATTAAAGTGGATGATAATGGATCCATCATTTGGATCATCATTGGAGGCTCAAAAGCTTGGTGCTCATCGGTTGATGGAATTATCATTCATTATATGATCTCTTGGATACATCTTTCTAAATAGTGGTCAGATGGGCTAATCAAAGTTAGGTCTGATCATTCATTGGTTGGATGGGCCAAGTATGGTCATGTTAATGGTTGGACCTAACTGAACCATTTTCTTAGAAGGCCAAAGCCAACTGATCAGGGCCTGGGATAAAATTTAATTACTAAAAATTATTTAGAGAAATAATTGGTTATGAACCTATCCTTAGATGTACATGGGTGGGCCAACCAAAGTTGGGCTTGTGTACAGTCTATGTGGATTTTAGTACCCACTAAGAAATTAGGATAATTCCTCGAATTAGAGGTAGAGGCTACCAATTCAAATAAAATAATGAAAGACCCTTTTGATTAAAGTTCAAATCTCTAGATTTAATAAATCAATTACTAATTAGGTTATATTTTTTTTTATGCAGATATGGCCACTTTCTTATCGCTTCGATCATTGTTGGATAATGATAAGTTGGTGGGATCCAACTTCGATAGCTGGTACCAAAAGTTGAAGATTATCCTGGAGCATGAATGGATCCTATATGTACTGACGGATTCTACACCTAAGGATCCAGCTATCAATGCACGTGGAACAATCAGAGACACTTATCAAAAGTGGCTCAATGATCGAATCATGGTGTGTTACATTATACTGGCTGCGATGAGCAATGAGTTTAGTCATAGGTTTGAGATAGCTCAGCCAAATAAAATGCTCCAAGTATTGGAGGATTCTTTTGGTACACCCGATGACGTTGAGAGGCATAAAACTTATTGCACCATCTTCAACGTCAGAATGCAGGATGGAGCCTCTATCACTGATCAAACATGATCGAGCTGATAGAGCACTTAAACAAGCTCGACTTTTTCTTGCACAAACAACTTGAAAAAGATGCAATACTGAACTCGCTGCCCATGTCTTATCTTTCATTCTTTATACATTATAGAATGTCAAAGCCTAAAGTTGACTACCATGGGTTATTGAGGTTACTTCAGAACTTTGAGAAGGATCACCAGCTCCACAAAGAGTCGATGAACTTAGTGGGAGGTTGGTCTTCTCATTCTCGATCCTTTGGAAAAGGAAAGAAGAACAAGAAGGAGAAAGCCAAGAAGGTGCATGTTTAGGCTAGGACATCTGTGCAGGCTCAGACCCAAAAAATTAAGTCCGATAAGAGTCAAGCCGAATGCTTCTTCTGTAAGAAGTGGGAGTGCTGGAAGAGGAACTGTCCTTAGTACATTGCCTTCCTAGATCCGAATAGGCAGAGAAAGAAGCAAGCTATTGCTGGGCAAGATATTTATATGATAACTTTTTATAATATTTCTGTGTGATATTACTGACTGGATATTGGATACCAAAATTTCTTATCATATTTGTAATTCGTTGCAGGGGTTGCAGGTCAGTACAAGATTCAAGCAAGGTGAGAGATTTCTGAACGTTAGAGATGGAAGATCAGTTTTAGTTCTAGCTTTAGAAATTTTGAAACTTGTATTTGAATCTCATACCGTTATTCTTAGTGATTATCATTTCTATCCTAATTTTTTTTTAAATATAATTTTTATAGGCCTTTTGGCCATGAATAATTATAAAATTTTAATAAAAAAATGAGTTTGTAATATCATTGTGAATGGTGTTACTGCTTTCTATAGATAATTGAATAATGGTGTATATATGTTATCACAATCTATTAATGTAGTCTATTCAACTAGTAAACATCCTAGATTAGATAATATGATAGATATCTATTTATGGCACTATAGGCTGAGTTATATAAATAAGAACAGGATAAGCAGATTGGCTCAAGAGGATATCCTCGAACTTAGTGATTGTGTACCACTTCTAGCCTATGAATCCTATTTTCTTGGTAAAATGACTAAGTCACTTTTTATTAGAAAAGATGAGAGAGCCACTAAACTCTTAGGACTAGTACATACTAATGTATGTAGACCAATGAGTACTAGTACCAAAGATGGATATATCTACTTCATCACTTTCATAGATGATCTATCTAGATTTGGATATGTCTATCTAATGAAACATAAGTCGGATTCATTTGAAATGTTCAAATGATTTCGAAGTAAAGTAGAAAAATAAATTAGAAAGAGTGTTAAAACTCTTCGATCTGACCGAAGAGGGGAATACCTTTTTAGTGAGTTTCTCACATATCTAGAAGAGAATGGGATTCTCTCTCAATGGACTCCTCCATGAATACCATAGCATAATAGTGTATCTGAAAGAAGAAATCGAACTCTATTAGACATGGTCCGATCCATGATGGATTTTGCTAGCTTACCGATATCTCTCTAGGGATATGCACTCGAATCGGCTTGCTATCTTTTAAATAGAATTCCAAGTAAATCGATGGTTAAAACTCTATATGAGATATGGATAAGACGTAAGCCAGCGCTTTCACACCTCAGGGTCTGGGGTGCTCGGCTTATGTCAAAGGTTAATTACAGATAAACTTAGACCTAGGTCTAATAAGTGCGCATTTATAGGGTACTCAAAAGAGATCAAAGGATACTATTTTTATCATGCTGATGAACAAAAGGTGTTCGTCGGTCTTAAGGCAACCTTTTTGAAAAAAAAGTTTTTTTAGTGAAGAAACTATTGCCTCTAAGGTTGAACTTGATGAAGTTCAATAGGTAGAAAATCCGACACAGAATGTTGAACCTAAGTTGGATTTGATCAGATCAAATCTAAAGCCTAGTGAACCCGTACTATTAAGATGATTCGATAGAGTACTACACCATCTAGATAGATACTATGGATTCTTGATCCATGAAGGTGATCCCATCAAACTCGATGAGAACGATGAGGATCCGATCACTTATATGGATGCGATGCAGAGATTCAACTCTGAAAAATGGCTAGAAATCATGAGATTCGAAATGAATTCCATGAAGGTCAATGATGTATGGACATTAGTTGATCCACCTAAAAGGGTTAAATCCATTAGGTGTAAATGGATATTCAAAAGAAAAAGAGGTACAGACGAAAATATGGAGATCTATAAAGCTCGTCTGATTGCCAAGGGATATCGTCAACGTTATGGTATTGATTATGACGAGACATTCTCTCCAGTGGTAATGCTCAAATTCATTCGGATAATGCTTACAATAGCTGCCTACCTGGACTATGAGATCTGGCAGATAGATGTGAAAATGGCTTTCCTAAATGGAGAGCTAACTGAAGAGGTATATATGATATAACCTAAAGGATTCACATCCATAGGTGAGTCCAAGGTGTGCAGGCTTCAGAAATCCATTTATGGATTAAAGCAAGCATCTCAGAGTTGGAACATGCATTTTGATAAAGTGATCAAAACGTATGACTTCATTAAGAACGAAGAAGAATCCTGCATTTATAAATGGATAAATGGTCTAGTTGTGGTATTCCTTATTTTGTACGTGGATGACATTCTCTTAATTGAGAATGACATCTCCGCACTATAAGAAATAAAAGTTTGATTGTTATCATAGTTCTCCATGAAGGACTTGAATAAAGCATCCTACATCCTAAGGATGAAGATCTATAGGGATAGATCTAAAAGGATGCTTGGTATATTCCAATCTACGTATATAAAAATTATGCTGAAGAGGTTCAGCATGAAGAATTTCAAAAAGGGCTATCTCTCGATAGGTCAAGAAATTTCTCTCTAAGGATTGTCCGACAACTCCTGAAGAGAGAGAGCATATGAGTAGAATCACATATGCTTCGATAGTGGGGTCTATTATGTATGCAATGACATGTATGAGATCAGACATGGCATACTCACTAGGAGTAGTGAGTAAATACCAGACTGACCCTAGAGAAAATCACTAGAAGATGGTTAAAATAATCCTTAAGTATTTGAGAAATATTAAGAATCAATGGTTGGTTTATGGTAAGTCAGATAAAAAACTTATGGGATTTATAGACTCCAGCTTTTAATCTGAGCATGATGATAGTAAAAGTATGTCGGAATATATCTTTACTCTAAATGGTGAAGCCATCTGCTGAAAAAATTTCAAGCAGCATGTAGTGGCTGACTCTATTTATGAAGCAGAGTACATGGCCGCATCAAATGCAGCAAAAAAAATTGTATGACTGAGAAAGTTCATCACTGAGCTCGGAGTAGCACGCTTCATTAATGGTCCAATCCTACTCAACTGTGACAGTACTGGTGCCATAGCTCAAGCAAAGAAATCGAAGGCACACCAGCGGATAAAGTACATTCTACACCGCTTTCATTTGGTCCGTGAGATCGTGGATCGTAATTAATTTACATTCTCTTCAGAATATCGATAGAAAGAAAAATCTAGTTGACCCCTTCACTAAAGTCCTGGCAATCAAGAAGTTCGACAACCATAAGTCGAAGATGGATATTAGAAACTGTGTTGAATGGCTTTAAAAAAATTAAAAGCTGTTGGAAATTATGTTCCAAAATCAATCATGAACCTATTGATGGTTGAGATATTATAATTAATTTATTAATTAATAAAAACTTTTTGGTATCTTTTTCATCATAAGTTTACATCTTCTAATGAACTTCATTGTTATGATGAAGTCCTTAGGACTATTTAGTTTCAATAAAGAGAGAATTTATCGATTAGTTCTTAAATTTGATCACGATCAAATGATAAGCTGTTAAATAGAACGACAGCATCTATCGAGTATAGATCACTATATGCCATATAGGTTGATTGTCCTCTTAACCAAGAAGTGTAGAGACACTGGTATAGCATACAGATGAGATGTATGGGTACATCATCATTGAACATGATCAACTTCAGAGCATTCTGCTGTCGAGAATATCTCTGATGGGATATAGATAAAAGTATCCTATAGATCTAAAATCACCTTAGTGACTTGCAAGTAACTCACTGTACTTTGGTACCAGACTAACCAAATTTTTAATTCAGTAATGAAAGGCTTCTGGGCACAGTCAAGTACTTACGAAGTCGAAGTGTGATCAAGATGGAATTGACCACTTCAAGAGTTGGAGAAGAATGTATCACTGTATTTCAATATAGCAAAACCTTGGCCAGGATAATCCATCAGATGGATTTGATATTTTGAAATACAATATGGACAATCTGATCAAAGTTGATAGTTGAACTTTGAGGTGTCCTACGAGCATTATGGTCAAGGGGATGAATTATATGAAAACTATCTCCGCATAGGTTCTAAGGATGGTGTTCTACACCTTCGACCTATCCGACCGTCGGATATCATTGCTAGATGATCACTTTGATTGGTATAGAAATTTATTCCTATATTATCGACTTAGGTTTGGATCTATGAGGTCACACATATTAAAGTTCATGTTCTGATCGAATGGTTGATCAGCGATTTAGAATCATTTTAGGGTTAAATGATCAATACGATTGATATTTGACCTAGTGCAAGTATTGCAGGAGGATCGATAAGTAATTTGATTGCTAATTGGCTTAATTTGATTAAGTCAGTAGGCTGAGATTAAGTTTAATTAAATATGATTTAATTAGATTTGGTTTGGACTTGATTGGATTAAATTCAATTGGTTTATTGAATAAGCCAAGTGCAAGAAAGTACTAGTCTTGGTCTAACTAGGACTTGGGTCAACCCAATTTTTTAATTTGATTAAAAAATAAATTAAAATTAAATCTGATTTAATCTGATTTAAATAAGTCCTTAAATAGATTAGAGCCTTATTTAATTGGGTTGGATTACTCTTGTTTTCATTTGGTTAAAAGATCTTGTTTGATTAGGTCAAAACAGGAGTCCCAATGTGACTAGAACTTCCTATTCCTTGTGTCACCTAATCCTCATGCCCCATCCCTTTCTCTTTGTGTTTTTACGTGAAAAATCTCTACGCCCTAAGCAATCTCATGCCTCCCTTCTCTCTTTCTTTTTTTCATATGAAAATTTGTTTGATGACCAAGTCAAAAGGAGAGGTTGGTTTTGCTTTAGGATTCTATGAGATAGAATCCTAGTCAACCAAAAGACTTCCTTTCTTTCATGCCGCTACCTCCCTATTTTCTCTCTCTCTCTCTCTCATCTAATTGTTTGGCATTTGTTGCACCCTCCCTTGCTGGTCCACAGTAGAAAAGTAAGGTGGGGACGTCCAAGAGTTGGGTGCCCCAACAACCTGCCATTCGGTAATTTTTTTGTCTAGATTTTTGACCAATCTTGGACTCTGCATATCTCTTTATTTAAAAAAAAATTACTAAAATTTTTATGGATTGCAGATATTTGAGAGGTCTCTTTGGTATAGAAAAATCAGAGAAAAATTCATCTGGGTCGAAGAGATATTAAAAATACAAATCAAGATGTCTAGAAAAAGAACAAAGAAGAAGAAGAGGGTCTTCTTCTAGGATTTTTATTTCAAATCTCTTCCTCCATTTTTGTGAGCTTTTGAGAAGTGTCTCAGCATCACAAATCTTTTTCTTTTTCTTTTGATATTTTAGAGTATCCAAATTTTGAAGAAGGAAGCATCAGATCAACCTCGAAGAGAGATCAGCACAGTGCTAGCATACTATGTTGATTTCCTGCATCAAAATCTTTGATCGTATTCGTGGGCTCGTGTGGACGACTCCTAAAGGCCGGATGCGTATGCGGCTCATGATTTCATCCTCAAGCCCGGATCAGCAAGTTAGAATGTCTAACTTGCTCAGGTAACAGATCCGATCTGTTATTTTATAGCTGCATTAGATATAGTATAGATCTGGTTGATATGATCAATATTTTTTTTCTTGTTTAATTTTTAATTTTTGATTTAAATACCATATAATAATCATATAATAAGAACTTAGATCTAGGATATTTTAGATTAATTTTGATTAATTTTAATCTTTCGCTGCCTGATCTTGAAAAAGTTTCAAGATTTAGTCTTAAAATCCTATATTTGATTCCTACGGATTTTTCATTTACTACTAATGCTGGAAATATGAGATACACGTGATAGCATGTTAGTGATTTTTTATTCTTTTGATTGGACCAGAAAATCACATAAGTTTAGTGTGAATACATCCAAAAAAAAATCAAAAAGCAAAATATCAATTGCCGATTCTCACCTATGATACTTAGGACAAGTCCATTTGGGGTTTTCAATTATGGTGCTAAGGGCAGGGTGAAAGACCTTTATGAGGTTCACAGGTGTAGATCGAACAAGCAGATTGATGGACTTAGGATGTGAAAATTCGATCTCCATTTAAGAGTAGCTTTGTTCCTCTGGAAGGTGGCTTGGAGTTGCCTTCCTACTAGAGAAACCTTGAGTCATCGAGTGATGAACTTAGAAACTAGTTGTGAGGTCTGCATGGCCATAGCCAAGTTAGTGGTGTATGTACTCTTCTTATGTCCGAGAGCACATACCACTATCTTTCCTTCGATCAACGATACCCATGAAGGCCTTCATCTCTTATCTCATTAGGTATACCAGTGATCAAATAGAAAAAACTAGAGGGGTTTAATGTGTTTACTTGGCTTACGGCACCTAGCTTGCTAGGAATATCCAGATCTTTGAGAGGTATTCACAGTCTTCGAGATTCACTTTACAAGAAGCATTCATTCAAGCAACCGAGGTTATGCAGCCGTTTTCTATTAGAGAGCCCTTGAGAGCTCAGGATACTTGGGACTCCTTGCTAACTATCACAGCGACCCAGATGATTTTTATCACTTGAGAGCTCCTTTTTTAAAATACCTCTTCTGTTTCACTAGATGTCAAGCATTTTATAAGATAAATATTTGGATTTATGTCTATTAATAACTTCTATGTCACTTTAGCAATTGCGCTTTCTTGGTTTTATTTCTTAAATAAAATAAAAATTGAAAGAAAAAATAAAACTATTAATTTAGATATTATATATAAAACATATGGAAAATAGAGACAATTAATGTCTAGATAAGATTTCTTAAGAAATTGGCAATGACCTACTAGTTGCATGCCGAATAGGAAACCTTCTATATTGGAGAAATTATTAGGTAGACTCTAAGCAAAGCCAATAAAAACATCACACACATCAGTTGTTCTTCATTTATTGCTAATTTAAGTTGATCATGATTAGCCATGAGGTGAAAAAGAAGCCAATCAAAATCCACAAATACTTTATCAACCATAGAATGAGTTTACCTAATAATTTCTTCCTATATTGAGCGCAACCCATGCCTAACATTAATGGATGACCATGATCCCCATCAAATGAAAGATTTTTCTTGTTTATGCATAGCTTGTTGTTGTTTTTGTTTTCCTATCTTATAGTTTATGGAGAATATGCATTGACATATTTATATATATGGAGTGCAGAGTATAGCAACACTTGACTTCAATCTTAAATATGCAAGTGAATGGCTATGTTCCAAAAAGACAGCTCTCGAGACTCCCTATCTTTGCATAATCTGAGCAGGGGCAAAAATACGCAACCTTACCCTTGCACGTGGAAAAGTTATTTTCATATTTCAAATCTACAACACTAAGATCATAACAGAGCACTCTTACTATTGTGGCTAAGATCCACTCTAAATGACCATTTTCCAAGCTAGTGATAAATATTTGTATAACCGATAAGTATGCTCAAATTTCCCCCTTTTTTTCATCTTGGTGCCTAAAGCTCATAGGGTTGTGTTGATAAACAACCAAAAAAAGTGATAAAGGAAATGGGCGAGTTGGATTTGCGCATCATGCAGCAGAGCTAAACCATACCCCTTCCTCGTAACCTACACAGAAAATTCCATGCAGGCTACCAAATTAAGCCTGTAATGTCGTTCAAGCTATGACTGGGCAAAACACCACGAATGAACAGACATTAAGTCTTTGGTGGCATTGTAGAATGAACACCGTGCATCACTACATTAACGGTCAAAAGAACAATAAAATTCGTTATTGCAATTTCGGACCCCTCCCTTTATGTCAAATATATCTGAGATTTAATTACCGATACCTGTTATCCTCTCAACTTTTGGAAATGCCTGGTTCTTTGATCAATCGTACACATTTCTAGTCTATCACCATAACATCCAGCGTAATTGGTTAACATGATTCCATCAGAGTCATCATTCCTACCCACTTCCCCTTTTTCCTTTTTTTCCAAAAAAAAAAAAAATGCATTCCTCATGACCCTAACAGCAGTGGTTGATTCATTATTTAATTGAAATGTCATTCAAATCAAAACCGCATGCCAAAACTAGCTTGCAACCAAACAGCATATCACTTATCAGTGCTCGTAGAAGGTAAAAATGGACCTAGCCACTAGTTCTTGCCTTGTATTAAATGAGTATTTCATTTCCCTCAATTTCAGTTGTCTATTCTCTGTATAATTGGATACAGTTTACAGAAAATGGAAGCAAAATGAAAAGACAAGAAAGAGAGAAAGAAAGAAAAGGTGGAAAAAGAGAGGTTAGAAAGTGCAATCAAATTCATCAACACCAGGGAAAAATTACATCAGCACTATACAAAAGTTCAGAAACCTACAGCCCGTACGATTCACCACAGCGACACGTAGCATTTGCGGAGAGCCAGTTCAGGTCACTTGAATGAATTCATTTACTACAAAGCAGCTTCATCATTAAGGGATCCAACTGTAGAGATTTCTTTTTCAAGTTCACTGATCGCAAGCTCGATATTCCTTTTGTAACTTGGCATGTAATGGTCATTGATCATTGTCTGCGAGAGTCTTAATTTACCATATAATGTCCTTGGTGTCAAGAAAATCCCAATCTTAGGCTCTGGTTCTGTGCTTTCATCGTCATCATCGGCATTTACATCTTGGTCTGTTGTCTCGTCGGGAAGGATGGTCACTATGTGCATGATTTTTCCTGGGGGGTAGAACCTATGAACCTCCTTTGTTTCGGTAAGCACACCCTCCGATGTTCTCTCAGCTACCTCAGCAGCAGCAGCAGCATTCTCCTCCTGTATTTCTTTCTGCATTTCAGCTTCTCCATTCTCCCTTGGCCTGTACAACTCATTCTCAAGTTGCTGCCACAGCTCAACCTCAGTCATGCTGTCCTCCTTCCTACCATGACCCATGAGCTCTTCACCATCACTATCATTGTTATCATCCTCCACATCAGCAGCATGGGATGTTTCACAGGTATGAGAGCACTCAATTTCTGAAGTCCATCCTACACCCTCAGATGTGATGACCTCTGTGGTTTCCACAGTGCCGGTCCCAGTTAATGTCACCGGAGGTTCAATAGTTTCAGTTGAAGTGGAGGATTCTCTACTGCTTTCTTCTAATCTTAAACCTGAGACAGATGAGTTGGTGCGAAAACGGGGCCCAATACATGACCATGATGATAGGCGGAGTGGTTGTCGAGTCCATGCAGCCTGAGCCACGTTCCGAGCACTCCTCATCACCACCTGGAAAACACATAAAAAAGCTGGATCATGATTCATAAGGGGGCAACAATCCACTGGTAGGAAGCTAATATAGCCAAAATGGTACTATTCTTAAACAGACTTCCCAATAAGCTATGTTTGTTCTTTTGTTTGATCATGCAATACCAACTGGCATCATCCACATTACAATCAAGGGGTAGTCCGAATTTGCATCAACTACCGTTGAACATTTTTCAGACCAACAATTCCATTCTTCATTGCAAGCATAAATGTCAAAAACATGAAAAATTGCATAATACTTCGAAAAAGTAAAAGATAGATGGTCCACTGGCCCAGAATAAAGAACAAGGCAACAATAGACTAAGAAGTTGATGAAGCAAACCTGTGTGCCACTAGAAACTGGGCGTAGGATAGCACCAGCCCCAGCTACTCTTGCTCTAGCACTGGCAATTGATGGAAGTCTAGACCCAAGGGCAGTAGCAGAACGATAAACTGTACTCAGTATTCTTGTCTGCTCAATTTGACTTCGAAGGTCGTTCAGCCAAGCTGATGCTGTCACCTGTCCAACATAAATATCTTGAATAAACAAAATTTAATGACTAAAAGAATTTCCAGATAACACCACTGATTGTTAAAACATAGTTGATAAAATATAGAGAGATCTGATTGACAGGACAAGAATGGAAAAGGGATCAAAATTCCACTCAGATTATCATATTTTATTACTCCTGCTACTCTTTAGTTTCTAAAACCCCATTGTATCACTGCAGCAGCCACACATTCTGATATTTGGATTGATATATGATAACAAGTTTTCTTGTTTAAATGAGTGTAGTTAATCACAACAAAACAAAAACATGTCACTTAGATCTTCTACATCCACAAACAAGCATTTCAAAAAACTTTTAGTCAAACCGAAATGAATAATCAAAGTTGTGCATATAAGGATTTAGTCCGCCAGATACTGATAATGAATACAAAAGCATCAAAATTATTATTATTATAGACATTGTAGAACATTGACAACAGAGAAAGAAATCTTGTATGGTAGCAGATTTGAACAGAAGGGCATGGATGAGCCAGGTATGCAGAAGCACGGACCAAAGTTTAAGCGCCGGTGGCATAGGCGTGCTGGCCATGCATAGCACATGCCACTCCGGTGCAAAATACCATTTTTGTGCCAAAACAAAAACATAAAAATAAAATAAAAATAAAAAAACACTTTTCAATGAAGAGATGTTCAAAAAAAGATTTATGGATGCTGTGCCAGCTGCTGATACCAACCTGGTGTTATATGTGCCGGTTGGCACAGCCGAAACTTAGATCCATCGCAAGGATGGTTGTCACACTAGCAATGGGTAGAATCAGGATACATCATGAAAGCCAGCTTTAGGACCCTATGTTTTCACTAGGAATTCTCTAAATGCTCAGAACTACAATGAGACTCACTGGGCATGCTTTGCACAAAAGATACAAGTACTAGTTGAGGAATATAATATCACAACAAACACTATTTCAATTATGAAAAGGATGCCAAAAGTATTTAGATTCAAAAATTAGTCAGACCAAAAAAAAAAAACACAAACTGCAATCTTTATAGGAATATGGGTCAAATCAAGTAGTTAGTGTTTCAAATTTTAGGGCATGATATTGTCCCAAAGAAAGCATATTTCACTAGTTGTATGTAGCCTATAGGGAAATAAGAGAGACATTAGAATCTCTCCGAATGCTTAATGTAAAGCTAAGCAAATCACATCCAACACACCCAGCCAACAAGCCAGATTTTGGGCAGGCGCAGGCACTTCTGGCTTGGCGGCCCAGGCTTGGGCTCAAACATCAAGGCCTGACCAGAATTTGGGCCTGACCCGAGCAATATCAAAATAAAATACCCTCAGCTTGACCCAGCCACATCTGTGAATTGATATATTTTTATTTCTTCTGTTCTAATCTCATTGGGGAGATGTACGAGGTTCGCGACCATTATCACACCCCCTCCTCAGCACTGCAACCATTATCTCTCAATCCCCCCCCTTCTTTTCTTCGCCCTTTCTCCCTCAGCACTGCAACCATTATCTCTCATCCCTCTCTTGATTTCTCCCTCCTTCACCCCTTTCTCCCTCGGTACTGCAATCATCATCTCTCACCCCCCCCCCCCCCCCAATCTCTTGATTTCTCCCTCCTTCACCCCTTTCTCCCTCAGCACTGCAACCGGACAGAGCAGGCCCTCCAGGTACATCCACTCCAACCCCACCTCTCTCTTCCCACCCCTCTGACAGAACCATCATAAGGCATGACCCCATCCTTTCAACCAATGCCACTAGTGCAGCAAACCTAGGGCAAAGAGGTTAATCTGAACTAGGTTGTGCTCAGGCCCAGAGATTTAATGTTGCTGTCCGAATTGTAGAGGTCTAGGTTAAAGCAAGGTGGATGGAACGGAGGTCACTGCATGACCCATTTTTTTGTATGGACAAACCTACTTCCTCAGTTGACTCAGTTTGTTCAAATGCGTCTTTAGCACTTGCATATAATTGTACTCTTTAATTCAAATTCACTCAATTTACAAGCCAACAATGTATCATCATTCTTCTTCAAGCATATGGCTAATATGAATTCACCTCAAACCTATTTTAAGTCACATTAAGATACCTATCAGAGGATGATGTCATACAAACCCATGAAAAGTTTCACCATGAACAACCACCAATCCTCAGAACTATACTCAGGACCTAGCACTGGACCATCTCACTAACGGCCCCTTGCTACAATTAATAATTGGCAGAGTTTTGGTTGTAAGCGAAGACTAGACAAAGTTATCAATTCTCTAGCCAGTCACCTACAGAACATCACCCCATCTGTAAATGAGATCATAAAGAAACTTTAACATGATGAACCTCTGGCCTTTTTTCAATGCAAAGCTTCATAAACGTTAATATGCACTTCAGATTGTATACTTGGTCAATGTTTTATCGAATCTTCCATTATTTTGAGGTGCCTAATATGCTACCTCCTCACTGTCAAGGTTAAACCCGTGAAATTGAATGACATCATCCTGGATTACACTCGATAATGTTGGCATACTTGTCCATGGGTGGACTACATGCAGATGTGCAATTATAAATTATAATACACACAAGATGTAAAAAGAGGACTTTATGCCCATTGCAAAATCAATGATCCAAGTCAGAAGGAAAAAAATTCTAAACCATCAAATATGATCTATAAGATACACAATGCCTATTTGTAAAATATCATATGTTTTTATAATACACACAAAATGTACAAAGAGGATTTTGCAGATATCGCAAAATCAATGATCCAAGTTGGGAGAAAAAAAAAAAAAAAAAAACCTATACTATTAAATGTAAGCTACAAAATATATAATGCCTATGTACAAAATATCATATGTTTTAAAGACCCCTATCCTATAGATCAAGTTATCCCACATATAGTTCTAGTAGCACAACACTGTGTTGGTTTTGGTGCACCATGCACAGCTCTAGGGGGTCTCCAAAACATATAACTTTTTAGGCATTTTAGACCTTGGAGATCACATTCATTGTTTCAACTTTTAATACATCGTGTTGGTTTTGGTGCACCTCAACCAAAAACATATGATTTTTTGTAAAATTTATCTTACTGATTTTTTTACTAGGTGTAAATTCTCGCCTTTACATAGAAATATGCATGTATGTAAGCATTATAAAATATTCCTCCAAGTCCTGATGCAACCATTAATGGTTCTGCCCCAAAAATAATTAACATGCAATTACACAAAATCCTCTCTCACTTGTAACTAATGTGTGCAGCAGAACCCTCCATGTCCAATAGACTCTTTGTTAAATAAAATTGTTTAAACAGGTTAAAATAAATGCAATGCTTTAAATTCTTTCAAAACATATCAAATTGCAGAACAACAAATTGACCTACCACTCCTCATTTTAAAAAAGCTTAAATTTTTTATTTTATTTTATTTCATTCTGTTTATGTTTTAAATTTTGGTGCTGGATTATGGGCCATGTCCTGAAAGTTGCAAATATCCTTATTGACTAAATAGGCCTGCTGCCACCTAGTTAAAGAAAATCTATTCTTTTCTTATTAAAAAAATCATAGATTAATTAGACTAAAAAACATTTATATTCAAATATTACCTCAGTTCGCAGATCATCTACTGAAGCAGCTGAAAATGTTGGCACCAAATCAGCAGAATTAATAACTGAAGTAATAAAGTGTGTGCCCGACTCTGCCAACTCCCATGTCATACAAGCAGCTGCATGTGCAATAAAAGTAATTAGTTGTTAAGATCATAATCACAAATTTAGAGTCCTTGAAATTTTGGCTAGGGGAGAAGATGTGGAGGTCAAAAAAAAACACAGCAAATTTGTAAAAAACTTGGGAGAGTAGAGCTAACCAAAAATAGGGAATAGAAAAAAATAAAAAATAAAAAAAAATAAAAAACTAGCAGTGTCAGTATATGGCACATTGGCATGAATAGTTTGTAAGACAAAGATTTCTCAAATTAGCCTTGAATAACTTGCAAATAAATCATAAAACGTGTGCATAATTTGTGGATGATTGAATGGTTCTGGTTTCATTTGTTTGCAGAATATAACATGGAGAAAAATTTGGCCACGGGGAAAACCAAGAATCAGTCTAGAATGTTTCAAACTTGGATAATATTGTCACCATGCTTAAAAATAAGCTATTGTTCTAGGATTAGCATGATATGGTGCATATACTACACCAAAAATGCTAGTGATCTCTTTGTTATAGTAGGCTACTATAAGCAAGCAGTCAACTTGCCCCTAAATGGTCTAAAAGTTGCATTTTGAAGAGCACAAACTATATCAAATAATAGATCACACAAGGCAGTTTCTTGGCAATATGAAAGTAAATACAGACAAATTTTGCATTCTGATAGACTGAATTATTATGACACTTGGATATGCATATCCGAATGCCAATTCCTATAAGCACAAGTGTAAGTTACGAGTTCTATGAATGGTAAAGAACTAGTGTCACACAAAGAAATTACATGGTCGTCTATGAAAGATGTAGTAACTGGAGACAGTTTCTTTAGAGGAAAACCAAGATTTGGACCCTCCTAGTTGCATGCACAATCTGTCTTACTTATCCTCCAAGCACATTGGTACTGGTGATGACACTAACCATCATTTAAGTGCAACACCGAGCCTCAGAAAGAAGGATCAGAAAACATCAAACATTAACAGACAGCATATGGAATCAAGCCAGCCTTGTGCAACAGTTTTATCATAGTAAATGACAACAATATCAGAAATAACATCAAAAAAAAGAAATGACATTCCCAAATTTTATATTCTGCAAACTTATAAAAAAATTATCAATGACGGTGACAAGAGGGCAGAAAGTTGACAATGCCAATACAAGTTTGGTCCCGAACAACATGTGATTAAATTTGTCAAGACCAAAAATAAAAGTTGATTTTATGGGGAACAACACACTTCCTCAATGTGATGGATGTCGTTATCAGTTACCTCCTTAACTTGATAGGACTTCTAAAGGGACAAGGAGAGAGATACAGAGAGATGCAAAATTACCTTTAAATATAGTTAAAACAATTCTTCTAAAAAAGATGACTATGTTCTCTGAAGTTACTGAAATTGATGAAGTCCCTGAACTCACTTCAAAGTTGCTTTATTTTATTCTCCTTGTGTTTCTCATATGACTTCATGTATCTAGTGCTTGTAGCCCTCCATGTTTATTAACTCATGGCTGGCCTTTTCTTCTTTTATTATAACCCGTTCTCTTAGCACTCCGCCTGGCCAATCATACCATCTAGTGAGTATGAGTGAAGTATATGCATTCTCCCTACTTTGGAGGATGATATGGAATTTCTCCCCTAGAAGACTGAGAACCAACAGATTCACCATGTGAAAAGGGCACAACTAGGTGGAAGGATAAGGGCATGAGTTGTCTTGTGCTGGATAGAGGTATAAGAATGTGGATTGCATATAACTCATTTGATAAATGGCAAACCTTCATGAGAGGTGGAAAAACATGTGACATCTGCGTGAGAGCAGTTGTCTTACATTCTATGCAAAAGAGTAAACATATAGCACATAAAACAAAAATGATAATGCACAAAACATGAGATAGAAAAGGGGCAGAAAAAAGGAGAGAAACAAGAGTAGTTAGTTTTCTCCTTTCCACTTAAAAGATATGCTTCAAGCTAGCTATTGTACTTACTGAGGAAAGAATCTTTGCCTTCCATCTAGATAGGATTTATATCAATAAGTTTGCTCTTCTTTGGCTTCTCTTTAGCCCTTTAACTACTACAGTTTAAGATATAGAGGTTTTGACCTTGTTATATTAAATATTAAGATACTAAAATGAAAGTTTTCTTCTTGACCTAGGTCTGGCTCTTAGCTAAAACTAGAGGCACCACCTTTACAAGGGAATCTCTTGCCTCCTGCTTATCGATAGAAGACAAAACCAAAACAGGCTTAGCTATTTAGTAGCACAATTCTCAAGGCAAAGGTTTCATCCACCTTGGACCTGTAACTAGAGGCCCAACACTGCACCTTCTAATTTAAACCAGGTCAGCCAACTTAATGGACCAAATTCAGTCTTACCCAGATGTTTGGTACTAGCACCAAGAGTCCAGGTATTCCAAAGTGTTTGACACCAACTTCCGCAAGATCTAACATGGGGACAATCCCATCCAGTACAAATATATGAAACCATTAAGAAGTAAAAACATCAAATCAAATTGACTACTAGTTAGTTGGCTTGCCCCTATGCAAATTATAGTTAAAATAGAGAGATGTGTCAATTTGGTGCTTAAATAATTTTAGTACTAGAAAAATAAGTGCAAACTCAAGTATTATCATATACAAAAAACCTCTATACATGACATTCCGTAAAAACTATCAACATAGGTGAAGGGAAAAAAACATGTTTTCCAGATCAGGTTCGTTCAGATCTGATTGGATCAGGAGGGATATTTCAAAAATTTTTCTTCTAAGATCCTAATCAGATATGAGACTCCTCAGATCTAATCTTATTGATCTGATAATAAAAATAAAAATAAAAATAAAAATTAAATCTAATTTAATCATACCTTTGTTTTGGGTAATCCAATTATCCTGTGATGATCTCGATGTTTGCCTGAGGTTCTGGATGTAGCCACGCAAGTGCCTAGCCTATACCGGTATCCACTCGGGCAGGATCTGAAGATCTCCTTCTCAATCAATCCTCCAAAAATCAAATCTAGATCTGATCTTGAAGGTCTTCAAAACGGCTTTGGAAGAACAGTCGTTGTCTCTTGCAGCAGTACTGCCTTCTTCCTTTCCTGACGCCTTCCACTTGCTTGGATCGCACCTTCTTCGTGCCCACAGTTCCTTGGGCGTGGAGAGAAGAGAGAGGACCAGAGGGTGGCGTGGAGGGAGAGGGGCTATGTGGCATGGGCTAAAGGCAGAAGAATTAAATTTTAGACGCAGAGAGGGTTTATATAAACCCTGCTGCACCATACAGTGCTACATCATCCTGGCCAATCATGGCTCTTTGTGCAATCAAATCTAAATCTGATTGGTGGGATGACATCATCTGACCCAACCAGATTAGAGACCCTCAAAACTCTTCTTAGGTGGCACCAAGACTGGATCAAATAAGTCTTCTTGGTGCCACCTAATTTAATCCCCTGAAGCAACTGGAGTCCCATATGTATGGGACTCCATCTTCTATCCTCATGGGACGCATGCCTCCCTAGGCGTGCGCCCCCTTTCTGTCTGCTTTTTAGCAGGGCGACAAGTCCCCAGATACTCTCCTATGGGTGCATGACACATGGGCAGATGTCTAAGTGTCCAGGGTCAACATTTGACCAATGTAAGATTTAGAAGGTGACAGAAAATGGCAGATGTTGTCTCAAATTTATCTCATAAATAAAAACAACCCTTTTCTGATCTAGACAAGCTCCAGCCAGACCAAGTAAAGATTCCTGAGTAAGCCCAAACACATTTGGCTCAGTTGAGACAAGCTTTAATAATTGTTAAAGGAGAATATTAGGCTCAATCATGTGCTAGCATGATTTTCTTAAACCTAATTGAATCTTATTCAAATCAATTGAACTGAGTTAATCCAATTGATGACATCCAGATCCAAACCCTTGTTTGTGTTATCCATTTAGGTTCAGTTCTATATGGTAACGGGATATGTTGTGATCTCTATCATCGACATCATCAAAACACCTTCCGATGGATCAGAACTTTTCTGATTCAGATAACTAGTATGATCGATTATCCAAATCATTCTAATTATTTTCAAAATCCATCAGTGACACCTAGCAGAATATGGTGGCAATCCATCAGAACTGAAAGCGAATCTCTCGATGCAGTTACCTGTGTGATTAAGTTCCTCTATCTTGAGCTCCGACAGAATTAGGGTTAAGGTGATCTCGTCAAATCCTAATTTCCATCATATGAATTAATCATTCGATTCAAGTCCAATGTGAAAAACTTTAATAGAAACTCTCTATTATTTCACTCTGCCATAGCCATCGACTTATGGACTTGATTCTCATGATCATCATAGGGCTACTCCTCATCTACCGAGGTAGATAGATCTCATATTGGTGCAATCCAATTCCTACAATGAACATGCTATAGCCAACATACACCTCAGGAATTCCGAATGGCTAGGAGATCGAGTCATGGTGTAGTCAAACTATAACACCCTCAAGGTGAACTATCGATGCACCTCAGGTCAAAGAAATCAGACACACCACTGCAGCTTCGAGCCAGTCATCGAATGAGAAGGTAGACTTCCTCAATGACTGCTCGAGGTGGTCACGCTCAGTGCCCTCGTTCTCTAACGAGTACCTGTACTTCTCCACTTCGATGTCTCTTACACCGTAGACTCAAGACTCATCTACTATAAAGAAGTGATTGTACACCAACCTTCCGGATCAATCACCAATCCTCATGATGATCCTATGGTCAGGAGCATTTTATGAGTTAATAATGAAAATTCATGTCTTAAATTTTCAACTCTTGAAAATATGAATTATCATTACCATTAACTCAAGGGATGTATCACAGACACTAAATACACATTATGATAGAAAATAATTTATTTTATTATTTCTAGTCAAAATTATAATTTTGTCCTTAGAGGTGTATAACAAATGTCAGCCAATTCTGGCTTCTAGGGTACAAATATCTAACAAACTCCTACATAACTTAAAGTCAATTGGCTACAAATCTAAGTTCCATTTTCTCAAGATGGACTTTAATCTTCTACTGGCCCAATGGTTTTATGAGTGGGTCTGCCGTATTGTCTGCACAGTCGACTCTCTTGATCTCGACGTAATCTTTCTTGAGGTAATCGTGGATAAGGTGGTATCGCCACTCGATGTGCTTGAATTTCTGGTGAGACCTTGGCTCTTTAGCAAGGGCTATGGCGCCATTGTTGTCACAGTATAGAGAAATGGCATCTAATGGCATCACTTCGATCTCTGTGGCAAACTTCTTATACTAGAATGTCTCCTTCGCAGCTTCTGACGCAGCGATGTATTCTACTTTCATGGTGGAATCTGCTATCACTGTCTGCTTGGAACTCTTCCAACTGACAGCACCATCATTACACACAAACAGACTCCCAGATGTCGACTTTCGATCATCTATATCGAACATAAAATCCAAGTCTGTATACCTTAGACTTGGAGTTCTCCATTACAAAAAATCAAGAACATATCCTTAGTTCTTCTTAAGTACTTAAGGATACATTTCTCAAAAGTCCAGTGTTCTTCATCTAAATTTGACTGATATCTGCTCGTAACACTCACAGCATGGGCTATATCAGGTCGTGTACATAACATGCCATACATGAGACTTCCTATTGCTGAAGCATAAGGAATCTTGCTCATGCATTCTATTTCCTCAGGTGTGCTAGGGTACATCTTCTTGGAGAGATGAATGATATGTCTGAAGAGTACTAATCCCCTCTTAGAGTTTTCCATGCTAAACCTAAATAGCACTTCCTCTATGTACATCTTCTGTGAAAGTCGTAGCATCCTATTTGGTCTATCTCTATAGACCTTAATTCTAAGAATAAAGGAATGCTTCTCATAGGTCTTTCATGAAGAATTTTTTGGATAACCATATTTTAACTATGGTCAACATGGAAATATCATTTTCAATAAGGAGAATATCATCCACGTATAATACGAAGAAGATAATAGCACTTCCACTAATCTTTTTGAAGATACATGGTTCCTCCTCATTCTTAATAAAAATAAATAATTTTATCACATCATTAAAATGAGTATTCCAGCTCCGAGATGCTTGTTTAAGTCCATATATGGACCTTTGCAACTTACATACCTTGCGATCAGCATCACTAGATGTGAAACCTAGCAGCTGTTCCATATAAATATCTTCCTTAAGGTATCCATTTAAGAATGTCACTTTCACGTCCATTTGTCATATTTCATAATCGAAATAGGCTACAATAGCAAGCAATATGCGGATGGATTTTAGCATAGCTACTGACGAAAAGATATCCTGATAGTCAATGCCTTCGCATTGACTATACCCATTTGCCACTAATCTAGCTTTGAATGTCTCTACATTTTCATCTGCATCTATCTTTCTCTTGTAGATCCATTTACACCCAATAGGTACTATACCTTCTGGTGGATCTACCAAGGTCTAGACTTAGTTTGAGTGCATCGAGTCAATTTTTGACTTTATTGCCTCTAACCATTTCTCGGAGTCGATATCCAATATCATCTCGTCATAGATTTTGGGATCATCACCATAAACCCCATTATCTATAAGGAATATTTTCTCTACTTTCTCTGAAATAGTACCTAAGCACCTCTCAGGGAGACAAAAAATTTTTTTCGATCTACGAGGTGAGGGAGGTAGTGATTGTATTGGCTCACCCTAATTTGGTTCGATTTGGTCCTTAACTCATTGCTCTTGTAAGACTGTCTCCTCGAGCTTGATCTGCTTTCCAATGCCACTCTCTTGAATAAACTATTTTTCAAGAAAGATGGCATGTCGACTCACAATCACATTGTGGTCTTCTAGAATGTAGAAATAATATCCTAATGACTCTTTAGGATATCCTATAAATCAAGCTCTAAAGGATCTATAGTCTAACTTGTCCGCTTGTTGTCTTTTGACATGAGCTGAACAATCCCAAATTCTGAGATGACTCAGACTTGGTTTCCTATCATACCATATTTCATACGGTGTGGTAGGAATAATTTTAGAAGAAATCCTATTCAGTAAGTATATTGCAGTTAACAGACTATGTTCCCAAAGAAAATCAGGATGGTCTATGAAGCTCATCATGGATCAGACCATATCTAATAAAGTTTGATTCCTCCATTCTAAAACTCCATTGAGTTGAGATGTTTCAGGTGGAGTCCATTGAGAGACTGCCATTTTTCTTGACATAGTCTAGAAATTTTTGACTAAGATATTCACCTTCTCAATCTGATCGAAGAACCTTAATGAATTTTTTAATTTTCTTTTCTACTTCATGTTTGAATTTCTTAAACTTTTTAAAAGCATCAGACTTGTGTTTTATAAGATACACATACTCATACCGAGATAAATCATCGATAAATATTATGAAGTAGACAAAGTTGCCTCTAGCCGGCACATCAAATTGGCTGCACACATCAGTATGTACTAGGGCAAGAAGATCCATGGCCCTTTTCTCATATCCTATAAAAGGGAGCTTAGTCATTTTGCCATGAAGATAAGATTCACAAATTGGATATGACTCGAAAGTCAATGGACTCAATAGCCCAATTTTTTTTCAATTTGTTAACCCTATCTTCTGCTATATGATCTGGTCTTAGGTGCCATAGATACCTATCATTTGGACTATTCCTAGGTCATTTTGATTTTATGGCTTTCACATTTTGCTCAATATTAAAAATAGATTTACATCAATATATAACTGATAAAGATCGTTAATAAGAAAATCACTTGCAATTTTATTTCTTTCATAAAGAATGTTACAATGGTCCTTAAGAAAACTAATTACATAACCTTCTTATGTTAAACATGAAATAGAAATCAAATTCCTGCTTGCTGCAGGCACAAAATAACAATCCTTTAATACTAAGTCTAAACCAAATGGTAGTCGAAGAGGGTATATTTCCACGGCCACAGCAGCAACTCTTGCTCCATTTTTGATGCATAGGATCATCTCACCATCCCTCAATCTCTTACTATCCTCAAGATCCTGCATGGAAGGTGCACAAATGAGCACTAGAACCAGAGTCAAGCACCCAACTAGGATGCAGAAAAGAATCGTAAGGTTAGACTCAATAACGAGCATACCTCCAGAAGGACCTGCCTCCTTTTTATTCTTCAGGATAGGCTAAGGTAAGTAGGGCAGCTTCCGCTTTCAGTGGCCATCAGTGTTGCAATGGAAAATACTTTTCTTTGTCAGCAGTCTTCTTCTTCAGCTCTGCCTTTTTTTCTTTTTTCTTTCTTCCATCCTTTTGCCTTTTCACAGATTTCTTTTTTTTTTAAAATACTTTCTCTTGGAAGAAGTTTGTTCCATAGCAAGCACTGAGCCTTTAGAACCTTTCATAGAAAGCTCAATAGTAAACCAGCATGTTCATAAGCTCGGCCAGAGAATTTTAAAATTTATGCATATGGTAGTTCATGATGAACTGCCCATATGCATCAATCAAGGATTGCAGAAATTATATCATTCTATAGATCCTAGGTCCAACTTTCACATCCGAGCTTCTCAAGCTTCTTCCAAATCCTTGATCATCATCAGATAATGATCTTGGACTGACTGCCCATCACGCATTTTAGCCTTAAATAGTCGTTTAGTGACTTGATATTTGGCTGTGCACGACTCTGTTCACCAAACATCTCTTGTAGGTGAAGCCAACATTTGGCAAATGGCAGTCTTGATATCTTCATGTTGGCGCTGAAGCTCATCAGACATCGAGACCCAACATGTAGTATCTGATCTCGTTATCTATCTTCCATCCGTCCATTTGTCAAGAGACGCTCTCTGTTCAGTGGATGGACGAGCTGGTAAGGTGGGGGGGTCCTGGTCCAATACATGAAGTTAACTTCTCAAAATCCAAAATGATTTTGAAGTTTTGGAGCCAATTCTTGTAATTGGGTCCGATCAGTCTATGGGTGTCTAGGATATGTGCTAGTGGATTGGATGCAGACATTTTTCTATAGAGAGTCAAAGTTTTTAGTTAGATATTGTAATTAAGACTTGATCAATTTATTTAGAAATTTATTTTTAAATAAATTAGCTCTCACTATTTTCTCAGATCCCTACACTTCCTTTGTAGAGATGCAAAAATCTCCACGATTAATGATTTTTAGTGGGTGGTGCGGTCCCACCAACTGACTCATCACCTCACCTAACAGTTATTGGTGATGGGTTAGCCAATGAGTGAACAACTCTTGTTCAATGATTCTCTAATCATGGTGCACCCAAACTTGATCTCTAATTCATGAATCTCACCGTATCCCAGAATATTGATCCACTCCTTAGTTAAGTCAGACCCACCATTTGCACAGATTGGATTTCCTAATTGGGTCTCTCACCATATCCAGAATATTGAGCCCAATCCATCCTCCAGCCCATAGCATCCAATGCCTAATAGACATGGTTGCATCTTTTCGGTGCAACTGAACCACTGTAACCAGCCGAGAACAATCAACCCCGAAAAGGGCCCGCACATATCTACAATGGTGGAAGACCTTAGACTTAATCTTTTCTTAGGAAGATTTGATTTAGGTCTCATTAAACTAGACTTGACATAGTCATAACCAATTATGACTAACCTAGTGGCATGGGTTAGCTCGTATTATTAGCCACCTCAGATCAGAACTGAGGCCGAACAAATATGGCCAGGTAAGTGAGATCGGTGGAAGGAATATGCCATTAACTTGACAAAAATGCATTCGAGTCGAGTAGCTTCCAATTAAAAATTAGTCGATCGTATCTGCCAAACTTACCTTAGACACCAAATTGTTGAGCCAGAACCAATCGGATTAGCCTACAATCCAGACTCTAACCACTGAGCCTAATTAGGTCTTAATTTGATCGATCACTCATGTGACTCGACCTTGACCCAGACTTAATCCTATTAGGTTGGTCAATTTAAGTACTCCTAATCCCACCTAACCAATTCTTAATTCGGTTTGATTAACCGCTAGACCTAATTGAGCTACCCAAGTCCGAACCTAATTTTATGAATATGTCTTAGATCTGAAAATTCTCAATTTTAGAACTAATATATTTCATAATCTTAATTTTCAATTAAGTTTAGGGTTCATAAACAAAACATGTATATAAAATCCAAGGATTTCAGGATCTAGGATTTTGTAAAAAATAAGTTTTGATTTTTGATTAAGGTCAAACGCCCAGCATCCCTACACACCATAAGAATACCCCATCGAATGGGAGGAGAGGACCTTTAAACCCTACTTCGTTCTTATGATCGGACGGTCAAGGGAAACGTCTTAATCAGAAACATGATAAATCTACAAAACTAGTTAGATTTACATCATATATCATATATATAAAAATTAATCTAACTAAAAACATCTTTTGCATACATCTCATGTATCATATCATGCATGTTTTCAGATCTAAATTATCTCATAAACATCTGAAAAATAATATTTAAATTTGATCATATCAAATTAAAATTTATTCGAGAAAATTTTGTAGAATTATTCTACTAGTCTAAACATGCATCTATCTATCATATCTCATATGAACAAATTAAATAAATTTATTTTCTATTTTCTAAATCTAATTATAACATTTACAATATCAAAAAATAGTAAATAAATAAAAAAATCATAATTAATCAAATTAAAATTATGATCATGCTAGACTACACAGAACAATTCTATTCCTAATCTAGTCATGCATCTCATACATCTTAGATCTAGATTATTTAATTTTAGTTTTCGATTTCAGATCTAATCACATCTAATGTGACATCTAAAATCATTTAATTATTAGATCAAAAATAAATTAAAATTAGATCTAATGAATTATGGAACCTGGCTCTGATATCAGTTGAAAGAAAAAAATCTATTTTTCAGATCAGATTTGTTCAGATCTGATTGGATCAGGAGGAATATTTCAAAAAAATTTTCTCTAAGATCCTAATCAAATCTGAGACTTCTCAGATCTAATCTTATTGATCTGATAATAAAAATAAAAATAAAGATAAAAATTAAATCTAATTTAATTATACCTTTATTTTGGATAATCCAATTATCCTGTGATGATTCCGATGTTTGCCTGAGATTCTGGATGTAACCACGCAAGTGTCTGACCTCTATCGGTATCCACTTAGGCAGCATCTGAAGATATTCTCCTCCTCAATCAATTCTTCAAAAATTAGATCTAAATCTGATCTTGAAGATCTTCAAAATGGCTTTTGAAGAACAGTCGTTGTCTCTTACAGCAGTGCTGCCTTCTTCCTTTCCTAGCGCTTTCCACTTGCTTGGATCGCACCTTCTTCATGCCCAAAGTCTCTTGGGCATGGAGAGGAGAGAGAGGACCAGAGGATGGCGTGGAGGGAGAGAGACTATGTGGCGTGGGCTAAAAGCAGAAGAATTGAATTCTAGATGCAGACAGGGTTTATATAGATCCTGCTGCGCCATGCAGTGCCACATCATCCTGACTAATCATGGCCCTTTGTGCAATCAGATCTAAATCTGATTGGTGGGATGACATCATCTGATCCAATCATATTAGAGACCCTCAAAACTCTCCTTAGGTGGCGCCAAGACTGGGTCAAACAAGTCTTCTTGGCACAATCTAATTTAATCCCATGAAGCAACTGGAGTCCCATCTGTATGGGACTCCATCTTCTATCCTCATGGGGCACAAGCCTCCCTAGGCATGCGTCCCCTTCTTGTCTGCTTTTTAGCAGGGAGACAAGTCCCTAGGTATTCTCCTATAGGTGCATGATACATGGGCAGATGTCTAAGTATACAGGATCAATATTTGACCAATGTCCGAAAACAAGATTTAGCAGATGACGAAAAATGGCGGATGTTGTCTCAAATTTATGTCATAAATTAAGACAACCCTTTTCTGACCTAGACAAACTCCAGTCAGATCAAGTAAAGATTTCTGAGTGAGCCTAAACACATTTGGCTCAGTCAAGACAAGCTTTAATGATTGTTAAAGAAGAATATTAGGCTCAATCGTGTGCTACCATGATTTTCTTGAACTTAATTGAATCTTATTTAAATCAATTGAAGGTTAATCCAATTGATGATATCCAAATCCAAATCCTTGTTTGTATGACCCAGTTAGGTTCAGTTCCGTATGGTAATGAGATATGTTGTGATGTCTATCATCGACATCATCGAAACATCTTTCGATGGATCAGAACTTTTCTGATTCAGACAACTAGTATAATCGATCATCCAAATCATTCTAATTGCTCTCAAAATCCACCAGTGACACCTAGCAGCATGTGGTGGCAACCTATCAAAACTGAAAGCGAACTCTCGATGCAGTTACTTGTGTAATTAAGTTCCTCTATCTTGAGCCCCGACCGGATTAGGGTTAAGGTGATCTCGTCAAACCCTAATTTCCGTCATATAAATTAATCATTCGATTCAAGTCCAATGTGAAAAATCTTAATAGAAACTCTCTATTATTTCACTCTATCATGGCCATCGGCTTATGAACTTGATTCTCATGATCATCATAGGGCTACTCCTCATCTATCGAGATAGATAGATCCCCTATTGGTGTAATCCAATTCCTATAATAAACATGCTATAGCCAACATACACCTCAGGATTCCGAATGGCTAGGAGACCGAGTTATGGTGTAGTCAAACTATAACACCCTCAAGGTGAGCTGCCGATGCACCTTAAGTCAAAGAACCAGACACACTACTGCAGCTTCGAGCCAATTATCGACGAGAAGGTAGACTTCCTCATGACTGCTCGAGGTAGTCATGCTCAGTGCCCTTGTTCTTTAATAAATACTTATACTCTCACTCCAGTGTCTCTACACTGTAGGCTCAAAACTCATCTATCCAAAAGAAGCGATCATACACCAACCTTCCGAACCAATCACCATTCTCATGATGATCCTACAATCGGAAGCATTTTATGAATTAATAATGAAAATTCATGTCTTAAATTTTTAATTAATTCTTGAAAATATGAACTATTATTACCATTAACTCAAGGGATGTATCACAGACACTTTCAAATACACACTATGATAGAAAATAATCAATTTTATTATTTATAGTTAAAATTATAATTTTACTCTTAGAAGTGTATTATAAGTGTTAGCCAATCTGGCTTCTAGGGCATACATATATCTAACAATAGGGATGGTCCATTGTCTGGGTACCAAGTACCATCATGATATGCTCAGGCATCCAACGTTGTAAATCCACAGATCTTAAAAATGAAGTGGCTAGGTAACAAATCCGTGACATAACAATGGTTTCAGATGCCTACACTATCAAACCATCAAACAGAGACTACTGTCATCTCAAGGTAACCAGATACAAAATTTTAAACAGGCATAGCATCTTTATGGGCATGAGCAAAATGAATATGTAGTGCTGATCTGACACTGAATTTGATTTGTTGGTTCGACGGTATGAAGTGGTCAACAGATCCCAGCCCATATGATGTATCATATTGATGCCTATTTGAATGCACCTAAGCACATAAAGTCCACCTAATTATCACATATGACTCATTTATCATTCAACAGGTTTTTAAAGCACATAAAATGTAAAGAGCTGATTTTATGGTGATTGCCGCTGAAAAACATTCTGTTATGGTTAATATATAAATTCCAGAAAGAAATGTAAGTTTCTTCCTGGTGACTGTTTTATGTAAAATGTCTACAATCATATTGTCCATCAAAAAAATAATAATAATAATAATAAAAAGAAGGGACTCACTGAATCAGTTGTTATCATGCTTATAGTGGGCAAAAGGGAAATGAATACATGTCATAGTAGCAATAGGTTTCTTTTTTTTTAATATTTTTAGTTAAATTATAATTGTAAGACGCTTCAACTACTTATGTCCATTAATTATAATTCTTTGAAGTCAAATAATGCAACTAAAGAGATGCAACAAGGACGCCATGGTTAATTCAAAGTTCAAAGAATTATTGAGGAAGAAAGCTGAGAGGCAAATACATAAATAATAAAAAAAGAATGCCCAATGATCTATATAAGGACCATACTTGAAAATTAGATAAACAAAATAAAATACAAATACTCTGTAAATTAGTCGTGTTTAGATTACAGCCATAGCCATCCATCATGTAATAATAAAAATACTAAAGGTTTCATAATGTGAACCCTCATAGCTGAAATAAAGCTTTTAAGTTATAGAATTAACGATTTGGGAAATGTAAACTGAACAAAATGTTGAAAGAGCCTCAGGACAAACCTGGAGCAAATGTAACACAAGTAGTGGTGGCGAACTCCTGCTGCTCCCGCAAAACATATGTTAAAAGCGCTGCTGTGCCTCCACCAAGTGAGTGCCCAATTATCTAAGCAGATTTTGATAAAAACATATCAGAGAAAAAACAATAAGGTGCAACAGTATCTCCAGTAACAGTCTATTAATCAAAATATTATAGAATGATATTAGTTCAGATTTGTGGTAGAATTCAAAAAATGGGAGCATTTGCTGACTCATAAAAATAGTAAGATAGGTAAGAATTAATACAGATAATGGAAAAGAAAAATATAGTAAATAAAAAAATGAAATGGCATATATGATTTCATGCTTAACAAGTTTTCCATACCGGACTCTGAACCGCTACTTCAGATAATTACCATCAAATTAAATTAAAGATCTCCTTGAAGGTGTCATGCTACCGAGGAAAGTGAATAAGATAGAGAAGCAGGGACAGCAAAAACGCTAGATCATAGCTTACTTTTAGTTTGTAATCCGGATATTCATGTAGTGCTTGCACAAGACAAGGAGTTGCAAGTTTCGCAATCCACCGGGCAGCTGCAACCATTCCACAGTGTGCATAGCCTAAAACTACATCACTGACACCACCTTGATGTACAACAGTATGATGGAATGGTACAACCGCACCAGTTGCAGCTGTCAAAGTATCTCTGATGCTATGGGTTCCCCTAATCAACAGCAGAATACATTTTGTACTTTTGTCCACTAAAATTGTAAATGCAGGCTTCAATATCTGCAAAAATATAAAACCAAACAAACCATAAATATGAAGTCAGAAGTAGTTACTTCTTAAAAATATATAGATACATATGTACATACATGCAAACAAACATACATACGAACATACAAATATACATATATATTTCATTCTTAAAAAATGACAATTCATTGCACTGAATAGCAGGAAAGAAAATAACTTTCCAAACTCCAAAAGTAAAAGCTGCTCATCACTCACTCCTGCTTTAGGTTCCTGGAATAAAACATCTTCTTGAGAGTAACCAGTGGCCTCCAAGAATATTGGGAATGGCTTTTTTGAAAAATGCCAGCAAAAAGTCAACAAATTTAAAAGATATTTTAGTTCAGCAATAATTGATGCTCCTTGAAGCTGTATACTCTCCTTTCCAGCGTATATACTAGCTACATGTAAGCTTCCCTGCAAGATATATACACATAAGAAAAAGGTTGAGATGAAAAAAATGTTCACAAAAGCCTGGTTATAAAATAGAACATAAGCTGCATATTGTTTTACAAACAATGACGAATATTTTGCTTGCAAAAAGAACATGACAAACACTCCAAAACCATAAATTCAGTTTTCTGTTTAGCATGAGGATAAGCATGGTTGATACCTGGCACATAAGTGCACCACGATACTTTAATGTAGAGAATAGCATTAACAGAGAACCTATCAATGACCTACTTTGGACTTTCTTTAGTGCATCCTCTTGAGCTTCTTGAGAACAAAAGCCAAATATTGAGAGGATTGGCAAATATATCAGGTCAGAAGCAAAAGCACCACCCAGATAGTGTACCTCTCATGCTCATAAGGTCTATATTATCCAACCTCAAGCTTGTAAAATGTCCTTACCAAATGTGCACCACAATAAAGAATTTACAATGCAACTTCATTTCATAAATATATGACTAATGCTACAAAGCACCATCTGGTGCAAATTATATTCCTACTGTTAATAGGAGGCATAGGCATGGCATATCAAAAATTTAAAAGAATGCATATCTTTTTGCCAATTGGACATAAAAACATTGAGGAATGTATTTGGTCAAAATTTAGCGCAAGTAGCATCTGGTGCAACACACATTTGCTAGCTACAAACAATGTGCTTGATATAGGAAAACTGATGAAGGAACAAGTATTTTTCTTGTCAAATGGCTCCAAAAAATTTGCCACGTATTCTGTGCAAGTTATTTGAGAGGATAACAGGGAGTAGACAGCTACTAATCTTTGCAAATATAAGTTCAATGTGTCACTTCTACTTTGTGAAAAGAATCTAAAGAATTAGAAGAAAGGTTAGGTTCAATATTATAAACAGATATAGACATGTTATGGAGTGCCTAATCAATGATGTATCTATTCAAGGCCTTCCTAGTCTATGAAGTTTCGAGTAAATCTGTTTAAGAACAGGTGCTTCTTGCAGGCATATACTCAACCAAAGTATGGTACAGTCGAATTAACATCTGTGAAAAAAATTGCTCCCCAATTTGTTTTTCCTCTTTCGATGTCCTATCCTCCTACCGAACATAACAGATGAACTTTTCACAAATATCTACCAAATCAGAGAACTCTACAATGGTATCACAGTTAATGACAACATGCAGTCCCGGGTACAAAAGAACTTGTAAGGTAAGACTCCTACAGTGGATGCATGTGACTAGAAAGATTGTTGACAGATATCCCAGTGGAATATGTTTATGCCAAACAATTATTAGCACAAATATTAGCCTTATGGTTAAAAACATTGATAGGACTGCCAAACAATCCCTCAGCAAATGTAATGTGACCTGTGATGTTTGTTGTCATTTCAGCGACAGAATCAGAACTTGCTAGATCTTGATAATTTTATGGATCTGTTTGCTGTTAACTAGGATAGATGTGGAGATTCAAAAGCCAACTTTGGAACTGAAGAAAGTTATAGAGGGGTTACATTTCATCTCACAAAGTACTTTCTGCTTTTTCAAAACCCAATTTATCAGTAAAAGTCAGTGCACTAATTGGTGTCATGTCAGGCCTTCGATTCTTGACTTCCTTTCCTAGAACACCTGGATGCAACAGTTGAAAAGAGACTAGACAATTCATTTTTATGGGAACTACAAAGACTGCACAGGCCCTTCCAATATTTATGTTCTCATGAGGAATATTTTCTTATCCTTTAAAATATTTAGTTTCAAGAAATCAGTGAATTTAAGATAACTTAAGATAAAGGTGATTCAAGCGAAATCATCAGTTGGACAGATAAGGGAAAGGAACTATCAGAACTTTTTTCCTTTTAAGAAACACTGAACATTCTTCATGGCAGGGGAATTTCTACTTCATGCATGGAGGATGCTTAAGTTCTTGCAAACTGATTATACCTTCAATAGGTACCCTCTTTTCCCACCCATCATGAAGGACGAAGCCTCCTGCTTCCTTTTCTTTTTCAAGTTTCAAGATAACATTCTCACTTCTCTTTTCTCATAACAGAATGCATAGAAAACAGGACCCAGACCTCCTGAGCCTTAGCGTGATAAATAAGCTATAAAACAAGCTTAAAGTAACCTTCCTTTCTTTAATTAACAAAAAAAAAAAAAAAAAAAAAGCAAAAAAAGCATGACAAACATGGAAAAAGAAAAATATATAAGTTATGATGTTTTTCAGAAAATATATAAAGCCAATTTTCACAATAACTTTCTAATAGTTTGCTGGTACCACAGATACCGAGCATACTCTCAATTCGTGCATCAATCTTTCATGGGAAACAACCCATAATTATTCATGAATATATTATAAGCTATCAGATAAAACAACAATAGGAGTGTTTTATAGAGTTGAGATAAGTTCTGAATACAACAAGCCAAACCTGAGCAAACCAAAGCTAAACTTCACTCAGCTTGTTCACAACCCTAAATAAAAGGAGTACTCCATAAAGTTGGGATCCATTACTTTTAAAAGTTAAAACTAAAAGGAATTTAATCAAGTAAATAATCATTTTGGCATTCTTTAGTATTGGTAAGCCAGAACCGAAGTATAACAGTTCATATTTCAAACTATAAAAAGAAAGAAAATAACACGAAAATCAGAGGAAAAATTAGTTAAAGACATTGAACGGCCACCAAGAATACCTTGGTAGATCAGAATGCATCTAAGTGAAAGTGAATGTTCAAATGTAACCTATAAACACCTCGCACAGAGACAGCATATAGATCAAGTCTTCTTCTCTAACAATTTCACATTCCATGAGATTTTCAAAAAAAAAAAAAAGAAAAATCTGAACTTTTGGTCCAGAATCTTTTATAGCTATTTTATTCTCTTTGCTTAATGCTCACTTAACAATAACCATCAAAATGCTTTATCTCAACTAACTGGTTTGAACTTTTCTATCCTCCTTTTCCATGCATTCCTCATGGGTATAGTTATTCTATCAATGAAAGCTTCAATAATTTTTTTCTCAAAATTCAATTAATAAACTAGGATGTCAACAACCACCTATATCCATTTCCCATAGCACAATGTCTTGTTCTCTAATAAGTAATATCCTTTAAGTCAGTTCTCCATCAGACCATCCTATTCGAGAAGTCATAAACATCACATAATGTGCTTCAGTCTCTTTCATACCCCAAGTAATGCACTTCAGTGGCGCATTTGTTATCTTAAATTTGTAATCACTCAGCAGAGTACACAAACAAAACTTTCCTATACAGCTTCTAATTTAATTTCTTCAAATAAAATAAAGGCAACAACTGTGAAGCAAAATGCTGGAGCAGCATCATCTGTCTCAGATTAAATTCCATTTAATCGCATAAAACAGTTCATGAGTTCTCAATGAACTTTCTTTGAACAACATAAGCAGATGCATTATTGATTACCTGCCTCTTTAAGAGAAAACTGATGCCAAAAGCCAGATCTCCTATAGGCCATTTACCCAAGGTCTCAGAGTAAGTGAACCTAAGTGTCTCTGACAAGGTTGATATAGTCTCCAACCACGTTGCAGGGGCCCGTGCAGGCCTCTGAGACAACCGATTCCTTTTGAGGAGAGTAGATTTGGACCCATCACCATCATTTTCACATTCACCATCATCTTGAGACCGTTCAGCCTGTAATCTCCGACTCAATGTATAGTAAAGAAGAGCAGCAGCACCAGCTGCAGTAGCCATGGTCGCCGTCGCCATCTTGTTCAAGAATCAGCACGAGGTGATCTACAAGCCATCATTTCATCATAACAATTGGTGGAAAAAAGGAGCAAAATTAGATCTCTATCACGAAATCTAACAAATTCTCTAGTGAAGAACAGTATTTGGTGACAAATTGATTTCTCGGAGCAAGGACGATGGTACTCTATCTTTTCACATAATTTGGAAAACTAATAGTAAAGGAATGGAGAAACCACATTTATCCCCAAAAAAAATTCACGAGCAATTTATTTAAAAAAAAAAAAAAAAAGCTTTCTTGATCACCAGACACAATTCTCAACCGCATCAAACGAGGATCTCCATAGTCACACAAATTCCACCGAAAAAGAGTCGGAAACGAAAAATTGTCAACAAAAACCCTGACCTTGAAAACTCTCAAGGATCGAACCCGGCCGAACCCTAAAAAAGAATCTAACATTCAGGCGTCGACAGAAACCCTAAAAAAAAGGAAGGGAAGAGGCTCGACACGTACCTGAGATCAACTTTGGCGGCACTCAAAGGATTGCGAGATCTACGGGAAGAAGAAAGAAAGAAAGAATCGGCGAGAGGATTTATATAGTTATATATATATATATCTTTTCTCCTTCTAAAATCGCCAGAGAGCTTCCTTTCGTAATCCTTGCTTTCCTTTCTCCGGGCAGCGGTTCCGGGTTCCTTCCACGAGAACGATCGCGTCGTTCAACGCGGGTCGCGGGGCCTACTAGACCGGTCGAGAACGAGAACCGGCGGTCAACGGGCAACGGAAGCCGCTCTAGCGGCGGGATTAAATTTGCTGGAGCCCGGACGGTTTCGGAATCCGGTTCAGGGCACATGTCCCATAACATCTATAATCTATCTCATCAGAACCGACAGTACAACTACATTAAAAATATGAATTTTTAAAAATATATAAATTATTTTAAAAAATGCTTTTCCTGCATTCAATTTATTAAAATTTAAAGGCCCTGGTGAGTGATTTGTGTTTCTTAAATTATAAATATTCATAAATAATTCCAGTAACAGATGCATGTAGATAGATGGGACGAATAATTCAACCAAATAAAAAAATTAGCTAGATTAACAAAGACCGGTTCAACAATAATTATCTAAAAGATCAATAATTATTTATATTAATATTATATATTTTTTATGTATATATATATATATATATATATATATATATATATATATATATATATATATATATATATATATATATATATATATATATATATATATATATAATTATAAGAATAAAAAAAGCAAGTTATCATACTCTTTTCTCTAATTATTTATTTTTTAACACAACTTCTCCGATGATAATTACCTAGAGGGCGGAGTTTAACTTCATATTAGTAATTTCAAAATTTTTTATTGTATATAGTGGGTATATATTAATCAAAAGTTGCCTTATTGGCTAGAATAAATAAATTAACAAAAAAAGTATAATTTTATTGATAATTGTTTAGAAAAAATACATTCATATTTATGTGTTTTAGGAGAAAGTAAATTGCACAAGTTAATAGTTTTATGTAGTTTTTTTTGGCCTTCAGCTAGTCATTGTTTTGAAATCAATGATATCAACTTTTTGCCGAACTAAAGGCATACCAATTAGGTGTATAACTTGCTTAACAAATAAATATATACTTAGTACTATATTTACTTAGAGCCGCATGGACAATAATTGATGCGAATATTGGCTCTAGCTGCGGAGCTATACTCATTGTCCAACAAAGTCAAACTTCATAAAATATGAGACTCTATTTTATTGGGAGCACGAAAAAGAGGATTCAGAAAGGAAAGCATCTTAGCATTATTTTTTTCATGATACCATCACAACCCTTTTCCACATATAAAAGAGCCAATGTCACCAATGATAAATTTTTGGTTTTAAGGGGAGCAATCTTAATTCATGAGGAGTAAAGATATGCCTATAATCAAAATTTAAATTTAAATTTAAATTAATTGAAATAAAAATTAAAATAATTATTTTATTCAATAGATTTGGCTCATGATTAGAATTAAAATCAAAATTAGAATGAGATCTAAATATCATATTGAATTTTGAAGAATTATAATATTCTCATTTCTTTTGGAATGAATGAAAATAAAAGTTCTACCGACCAAACAAGATGCTCTTTTTGTCATTCTTGTTCCATAGCCCAACCTCCTCCAGCTAAATATACCATAAGTGACATATATTTATGATTTATGATCGCAACTTTGACCACCAAGCGCAAGTGTTTCCATCCAACTGAGACCAGCGACGGATATCGCTGATGAGGTTGGTGATCCAAACATACTGCCGTTTCTTGTGTACATATTCAGTTCGGCCGTTCTGCCATCGACGTCATACCAGGGGCAGGATGGGGAGACAGCGCACCTCACCCAGCTTAATTTCGGTGTGGTCCAAGCAACCTACATTTCGCGATTCCAACAGAAAAATCCCAACCATTTTGACGTGTCCCAACTACCATTTAGTTAAAAAAAAAAAAAATGCAAATCATAATTCCACACAAGCCTTTCACTTGTGATGAACAAATCCATGCGGTTAGTTAAACCATATAATTTTGTAATAATATGTCCATCAGTGTTATTTGATAGTACATTGGACAATGCAATTCTTCACCAGCCATTTGAAGTCACTTTGATGCCAGAAATATTTAGATCTTAAATGAAGTCAGAGAGAGTTTTACGGCTAACTGCTGGCTTCCAATGAAATGCATCATCACTGAAGCACAAATTCACCAACAATGATCGGCACTCTAATGTTGGTCATATCCTAAGACGATGCTCCTAGGAAGCTTGTCGATATCATTTATTTCAGATTAATAGCCATTGACATCAAATAGTCAAAATCCATTACCAATTTGATTGTCCTCAACTCTGAACCAATTGAAAAGAAACGTGGACACTCATATTGCAAAAATGGATGATAAAAAATGCAGTGATTCTGATTCACAGCAATTTCCAACTTACTAATTCTTGGTTTCACCAAGGTCAGGTGGTAACATGCTTCTGATCAGGAATATCATCTAGGTCCGCTGCATTGACATGTCTTTCAAGAAAGCATCGAGGTAAAAAGAATGACACTAAAAAAGGATTGCTGATTTGCTGGAAAAGAGAATTTCACTGAAATCAGCCAAAAAATTTACAAAATGTGAATTGAATGCTACTCCTGATAATATTACACTGCTCTTTCCTTCCCAGACTTTGATCCTCTTCCTCCTCCCATATACATAGATACAAAAATGGTGTCTGCTTTTTTTTTTCCCCCATTTTTCTTTTGTATGCAGTGCAGTGTCAATATATCACGACCCAGAGAAGGCCTGGTTGCGGCTGGGTATAGTGAAGGCCTTCTTCTATAAGGTACTGTTCAACAGCAACCGGCAACCTTGCTGGAGTTCGTGATCCCTTAGTATGGTGGCCTGTCCCGACGCATATCATGACCTGAAGTTGTTGCCCAGCGGACCTTGCAGTACTCCTCAGGATGTTCAGTTCTTGCTTTAAAATATGAATGGCTTCACTGACATGAAGGCCATGCAAGTCGATCATACAATCTTGAGCTTTGCCCTGGAGCTGAGGAGCAACTGGATTTCTGCAATAACAAAGTGAAACAAGGAACAGAAGTCATCTGAATACACAAATATGTTCTACCTTGAGAAAAATGATGTTTCAACCAAGAACGGCATATAAACCTCATATTGATCTGTAAGAATACATAAATCTTAATGGGATTCTCTTTTAATATGGTTGAATATGATATATTCTGTAACTATAAGCCAACAATAATCAACAGAAATACCCCATGTCTGCTGCAACTACAGTGAAACATATCTTTTAGCAGCACCTAGATCTTTGTCAAGCACAGTATATAAACCTTATGCAGATAGATGAACTTGGAATAATGCATTAGAATTGATCCAAAACACAGCTAACCAATCCAATACCAAATGAATATTAATCATCACTTTCAGCTTTGCTTAGGCGATGCATAAATCTGTACATTCTCGTATATAAATCATGGCAGGCTTCTGTGACAGATTTGAGGCAAGAATTACCAAATGATATGTCAAAACCTAATCCTCACATTAGAACTTCAACGATCTTTAGCTCGGTAATGTCATCATGAAAATCACTGCCTGTCAAGAGAGATAGTAGCCTAAACGCTGACCTATGTTTCTTCCTCCAATGCACCTCAGTTTTCAGTCAGTGAGACCAAATATCCTGACTCTGCTACAACACTCTAACAGACCGTCTCTTCTTAACCAGGGCCTCCAATATTTCCCACAAAGGGCCAACAATATTTGTTGCATACAAACTCATAACCTCATCAAATGCGACATAAGTCCCAACTAGTTCGCTTACCAAGGAAGTCCCAGAAGTCAGCAATTACAATTAACCATGAGCCTTAAAAGGTCTGATTCAAAATTTCAAAAGCCAATAAAATGAATTTATCATCATGCACGTGCACATTAGCCCTAGAAGACTAGTCCAAAAATTTGTCTCAGCTCTATAAACCAATGTTTCACTCTTACAAGCCAAACATGAAGAAAAGAAGACAGATACCATGAGATTAGAAGGCCTGAAATGTTAGATCGCTTATCACCGACTCCTTACTACTATCACTTTTAAATGAAAAAAGATATACAGATTCGAGTACTCATGTAATTTGAAAGAATAAGAATCCATGACACATTGCTGGCATACAAGACAAATTAAAAGCCAAGAAATAATGAACCTCTGACGAAAGATTGCTTCCCTAGCTTTGGCATGAGCTGCTTTCATCTGCATGTTGTATAACTGCCCCTTTACACTTAGTTCCTTTGCCATGGCCTTGTTACCAATCAGAAAAGCCTGCCTTGCCTGTTAGGAATCAATTGCAATGGTAATGCTTTTGAAACAGAATAAAGTAGATATGTATAATCAAATAAACTAGGATCTAAAAGTTTCAAAAATTAAAAAAAAAAAGGAGCCAGCCTAACAAAAATACAACAATCTTTATGACTAGTCGACAAATTTAAAACAAATGTGGGCTGCCATGTGGTGCAGACATGTAATTCCATCATACTTGACAAGTGAAGAGACAATACAGGCCACTGCCATTATTTAGAAACTGTAACCATTGTCAATATTTTGAAACACTGATAAGAGCTGACTCCAAATCTGATGACAATGATCCACATAAACTCTGGTATGCTTCAGAAATAAAGCACATTGTTTTTTGACCCAACAGAGATGACAAATCACCAAAAACATTATGAAGGGCAAGTTATTAAAAATGTGGATTTCCTCCATCATCAAACCTTGTTACTTGTCCTTGTACCATTCACTATAACATTTCTGATGCACTTGATGGTCAGAGACTCAGAATAATTTATAAGCGTGTACAAGGCCACTGAAACCACAATTAAACAAATTTATGTTATATAGAAATACAGTTATTCATGTCTGAAATCAGATAAGAGGTGATTTGACAGTTTATTTTGTAATAAAAGAAACATTTCTACCACCATCCATGACTAACATAAATAGAAGAATAGCCAGATGCAAGCAAATATTTACATTTTGATCCATGAGTATTTGTTACTGGCCCCTATGGATCCTTCTTACCCACTCATTCATAAATAATGTGATGTGTTCAGTCACTGAAGCATCTTTGAACTATTTTCGCATGCCTATCCAGTTCTTTCAAGAAATTCCCAGGCCCTTTCTAACCACTAAGCCCAAAACCTTTACCATTTCCCTTAGTTTATAAACAATGATGGATCATGGAAAAATGCTGAACTCTCATTCTTTTGGGTGAACATAACAAGAAAGAAAAATGCTGTCATGTATTAATAATGAGTATTGCCACTGACCATGGGAAATGCTACATTTATCCCCATTATGATTTAGATGCTGTCAGAGCATTCAGTTATAGATAAGCTGGAAATCCAAAAAGATGTCAACATCATATTTTAACAATAAAAAAGGCTGAACCATTTCCAAGTAGCATAAGCATGATAATTGTAATTTTACCAACATAACTACCAGAAGAAATGAAAAGGAAACCACAGAGAACAAATTTACACAACAGGAAGTGGGCATTATATTGAAGCAACACTACGACTACACTCAGTTTATTGCTGAAGATATACACTTGACTATGCCAACTGATATATATGTATGAGCTGAACCTGGATGGTCATGCAAACAAATCACACCCACAAGAAGTTACCTGTTCAAAGCATGCATTTCGGAGGCGTGCAAAATCACGTGCTTCTTCCCTTAATTCTGAATACATATTTGCTACGAGAGATGGATACATGTTATATAATAAGACGGATATTCGTTATATGATAAGAAATAGATAGCTCAATTCAAACAAAAAAAAAACAAATATTAATGAATTAAAGATAAAACCACAAGAGTATTACCCACTGCTTCCCCAGTCTCAAGCCAAACTGGAGCTGCCCGAGCTGCACCAGCATTATGCAACTTATCTCCAAAAGCTGATTTTCTATTACCATTGTATTGGCTGGTTGGAAGTTGCGGACCTCTACTTGAGCCAACGCTGCCATCTGCAGAACCAATTCTTTCAAACTTCCAATGACCAGATTCCTGGGAAATGAATTTTCGAACAGCTGAAGCAAAATCTATAGTGCCACTAGATATACTGGAAGGAGATCTATATGAGTTTGGAGTTTGTTGAAGCCCTTCTTCTTTGTACTTTGACTCTGCCATAGGAAGTGCTGGAAAATCCTGCATGCTAAGGCTCGGAGCTGATGAAGACTTTGAATTCAGCTTCTGACCAAAATTACAATCAACTTGCATCTACAAGCACAAGTAGAAAAATGTTACAAGAAACCCTTGTATAAAGATAGATCTGAATCATCACACAACTATGATTCAGAATGTGCAAACTTACACATATCTGAAAGCTTGCACTGACAAAATTCCAAGTTTGAATAGAAATAATAATTCCCATGCTGATTTACTAGAACATGCAGTCTCCTAATATTGACACCTACAATGTGCTTTAAGAAAACAATAATCACATTAATTATCTCACTCCACTTGAATAGTCAAAATAACTAAGAAAGAGCACCATGCATTTTTAATACATCTTCAGCAAACTATGTATATACACACACATACATATAAATGTATGTCTACATGTATGCATGCATGTATGTGTATATATGCATATATGTATATATAAGTATTGAGTTTTCAAAATATTCAAGAAATATACCACATACCAGTTTTTTACTCTCAAAATGCCCCTTATTTCTTCAGGTTTCCCAGGACTTAATTTCCATTCCATGTCAATCAGCCATCTTCTCACTCTTTAAAAATAATGAAAGACAATATCTAGCTAATGTGAAAATATAATCTAATCTCATTATTATCTTTTCCCATCAGTCTCTCCTCCAAAAGCAATAATCCTGCATCTCCTCCCTCCAATTCTTCCCATGTCACAATCCCCACCCGTCCTCTTTCAGAAACCTTTTTCCTAAAACTGAATTTTCTAGTGCATTAACTTTAAATACCAAATATAAATCTAACAGTTGAAATATATATAGAAATTCCAGCCATTAGTTTAAGGTTGAGACGCTCATTAATAGCTAAAAGTATTTTTGTATCTTTCCGGCAAATAAATATTGAAATATTTATTTTAACATCTGAAAATAAATAGTGAAACTTATTTCAGTTAAACAAACAATGATTAATTTATGGATCTTCATGTTTGTCTCAAAGTCATTAATATTTACAAGCAATGACCACATGAAATGCCCATGAGATTAAGCATGGACAGTTCTTAAATTCTTTATGACTGACTATAATGTAACTTACTTCAGATAAGAGAACATGAGGTCGATGGTAAGACAACATCGAATAGATGGCTTGGATGATAAAGGAAATGAAAAGTAAAAAAAAGAAAAAAGAACCCATGATGACTCTCTCTCTCTCTCATCCCAGGTAAAAGAGAACCAATTACTCTCTTCCCCACACCCCCCCCCCCCCCCCAAAAAAAAAAAAAGGAAAAAAAATTGGGATGCTTCATCAACTGTGTAGGCTTTCTTTTCATCCTCTCTCAATTTTAATTGCATTGGGACTCTAACACATTCTCTTCCAATACAAAAAGTCCAATTACAAAGAACAGAGTCCAGCTCTGAAAGTCTCTTCCATTAGATATAGAGAGACCTGCATTAGAAGCTTAATCGAGTCAGATTCAAGTGAGCTAAAGCGAATCTCAAGCTCAACTTGTATATATTTTGAGCTAAAATCTTGGGATCAAGCTTAGCTCATTCTTTGATTGGCAAGCCCTTATGGAGCCAAACACAAGCTGCTCACAAACGGCTTGCTAGTTCAACAGCCCTATCCCTCAGTCCCCAACTTTCATACGGGCATTATGATAAATATGTATCTTAGCTAAATGAAACCATATTAGGCTCTCTTTCCTCTATAATGTGTGGTAGAAAATATTGGGAGAGCATTCATCATCCAAAGTTAGCATAAAGAATAAAAATCCCAATCTTAAAACACAGATATCAATCATGTTCCTGAAATGCATCAAATATCATTCATGCTTGTCAAGTTTACATCCAACAAATTATAAGCGTAATCCCATTAGAATTTGATATAATATACTAACCATTAAACTCCCAAACAATACTGTCAACATATGAATCCTCCTAATATGTCAGTAAATCAAAGCAAAATGATGCATGCCAAGTCCAACACATATAAAGGCAACCTGGAGTCTCCTCAATTAATCATATATTCACCATCTAAATGGTCTAAAAAGTACTTTAGATTTAAGCCCATCTTCTGATGGCTAGCTTACCCAGAATCTACTAGAAAACATAAAGTTATGAAACCCATGGGACAGAGACTACAAACCCGAAGTTTTCCCCCTCAACCAACCCATTCAACTCAAATAAAAGGAGAAGATTCCACATAAATGTTATATTCACCATTTTCAAATAATTTGATCGCTCCCACTATAATTCCTTTCTTTTTTACTTCCCATGACAACCTAACCTTATCAATTAATCCACTAAATATAACATTCGTCTGCCTGCAATCTAACAACTCAATTATTCTCTACAAATGGCTTCTCAAATCCAAGAAAAGAAAGAATACACGAAATGTCCAGAAGTCCTAAGCTATGCATAATTATCATCTGAATATATCATACTCAGAAAGAAGTTTTTTTGTTAGGGAAAAAGGTGCACAAACATAACCTGCATCCCATATAGATGGCCTTATCTTAGCATTAAAAGATACCATTTACATTTCCTTGAAAAAGTGTTCCATGATGAAATTGTTGCAAGTGACACCTATTTGTTTCTAAGATTTCATATTTTCTAATTCTATGATAGTATGATCGGTGAAAAATTAATAATTGCAATACAATAACACAATTTAATATTTATTCATGAGAGTCAATGGCTGGAATTTATCTGCTTTGCTACATTTATAATTTCCAAGTACATATAATAGTTTAAGTAGTGAAGCTAGATACAAGGAATGCTGCACTCATTATTATCAGCAAACAATATTATGGATGTACCAAGCATATTTGTATCCACTGTTATCTTTTAGGATGGACATCAATACTCCTATTCACGTCGAGCTATAATGTTTATGAGTAGTGCATTAATGCTTATAACTCAGAACATGTAGCTAATTCAATTATCCAAGACACCCTTTCAGGACCTTGAATAATTAAAGTTCACATCTTAGTTGCATTTTCAGTTATGATTATTTTCTACATGTGGTTAAACTTACTTTTTAATAGTATACCCATTCTTCAGAATCTCAAATCAAGCAGACTCAACATTCAACATACCTGCCAAAAATTGTCAATCAGCTTTTCAGAATATGTAATTTTAGTACACTAGCAAGCAGAATCTCTTAACTCCATGCCTAAGGTTTTTAACAACAGCAAACATAAGCATTTTAAAATTTAATGCAAGTTAGACTAATAAATGGCTTTCTTTCGATACAATAGTAATCACGTATTGTACATCATTAGGAGCCTTATGCTGACCAGTAATATAGCAATACAAATATATAAACATACCTCAAGTTGAGTGAGTATCTCAATGGTCAAGTTCAGATCATAGCCATTTGCATGGTAGACATCTGCAAGGCTCTCAGGAGCAAAACCTGGAAATTGTGAAGCCAAAAAATCCAAAGGGTCTACAGTACCATCGTCTAGAACTGCATCCTCAGATGAGTTTTTCAGAAAGCCAGTAATGTAGTTGCCATTGTAGTGATGCCCATGCCTTCCACTGGTAAAATGTTGATCACCATTTATAAATGATTGGTTCCAGTTCTTGGTAGCTAATGCCATGAAAGAAGATAAAGGTTGAGTTTCAGCATGGCTAGAGCCAGAAGATCCTGTCTTTTCACTCAAGTTGAGATTCTCAATAGCAACGTAAGATAAGTCATGTTGTGTACCCAATAACCAGCTAGATGTTGATTCAGAGAATTGTGATGATTCAGTACCATCATGTATGGATAAACCAGCAAGTGACAGCTGTCCAGGTGTCTGCAACTCATCTTCTCCCATTACCTTAAAGTCAGGAGTAATATCATCAGGAAGCTGATGACACCAAAACTGATGTGCCTCATCATCTGAATTATTAGAAACATTGGAGTCTGAATGATTTAGGATTTCTTTTCCAGAAGACCCAGGAACATCAACCTTGGTTACATCTGCACTCTTGCTGATCCCAAATTTAGATCTAAGTGCTGAAGGAACAAATTCTGCTGCATTGGGATTTAACGTTGTCATCTTGTTTGGAATATTCGATCTTGTATCCTTGTTATTTGAAAAACCTTTTATGGGCAAACTCATCTTTATTTTAAAGTATAAATATATGATTTTACATACAAAACGTTCAAAGAAAATTTCCACCCAGGATTTATCCTAAACCTGCAAATTAAATTTGACAGTCAGGATGATTCTCACGTAAGAATCAACTACCGCATCATTTGTTATTCCATCAAGGTATAAGATTCATAACAAACCCAATAGCTCAAAAAGAGTATAAAGTATTGTCCCATAACTTTTTTGGAGATAAACTACTGCATCTTTTGATTTACCATGCAGATCCATATATTTTTAATTATTACAATTTTATTGGTGAGATTAAATATCATGGAATCCGGTACATATTAACAGAATAAAGTGCAGAAGGAAAGGTTGTCCAAGGAATGAACAGAGATGGCAAACATAAGATGTAAGTTCTTAGCATGGGTTATAACTTCTCATGACCACTGGTTAATACAAATTCAAGCTTGAAGCAAACGAAAAATGAATAATTCCGATGCAAAAAGCAGGTTTCTCTTTCTTCCTTCAATAAAGCTCTGAAGATCCAACAATAAACATCAACTAATGAGGACTGAACATCACAAAACCAACTTGATAAGGTATCCTGGACAGTGCCACCAATGCCAGGTCATTCACAGGATAAACATGAACTCCCAAAATGTTACTCTTCTCCTCCAGGTGGATGGTCATCTTGCTCACAATGAAGAAGAATATATCTGTTTGAAGGAGGGCATTCCACCATTAAAATGTGGCTCCTATTAGAGAGTACTTGATGGATGAAAGAATGCCTGCTCCATCAGTTGGATGTAAGGAGAACAGGAGGGCAGTTGATGGATGAAAGAATGCCTTCCTTGGATTTCACTAACATTAGCAGCCCAACCTACTCCATCAGTTGGATGTAAGGAGAATGGGAGGCTAAGGAAATCCCTTACCTAGTTAGGCAGACCAAAGTGATTGATGCCAGGTACTTTAAACATCTCCCACAAGAAAAAAAAATTTAAAAAAAAAAAAAAGGCATGGAGTAGTCCATATGCAACGTGGACCATGTGGTCCCATTGAGAAACCAACTGCGATAAGGGACCTTAGCACAAGACAGCATCATGGTAGCATGCTCCACAGGTTTTACCTTTCAAGGGGAAACCTAGCAGGAGATTGAAGTTGCCTAGGCGAGCATGAAACATCATAAAAAAGAATGCACTCAGAAAGAGAAAGCATCTCAAAAGGACATGATCTCATGTAGTGATGATTGAAGACATCAACCTATGCCATATTTATAAGTCTACCGGTGATGAGTCTCATCTAAAATAAGAAAGGATGAGGTCAATTCCAACTCAATTCGGACACCTGAGCATATGGATGGCAATTTTGTGTCATCAAAAACTTGGAATAACAACCTTTTATCATCAGATAACTGAAAATACAACTACCTCTAGGATACTTCAATGGCAATATTCTGCCCTTCAAGGTCAATGATAGCAAAATTTCACCGTCCAAAGCAGACAAAAAAAGGGAACAAAGGGGGGAAACTTTCAACAAACCTATCTAGAAGTGGTATGGGAACAAGAGTTTCCTCTAAACCCAAAAAAAAAAAAAGAAAGAAAAAGAAAAAGGGGATAGGGCCCCGCCTAGTTTCCAAAATTAATGGCCATCTTCAAAACAATAATTTTAGATTCATAATTTTCATGAACTTTAAAGTTCCTTTCTCTTTTAGGCCCATGCATCAATCCTTTCGATTTTTAACAGAGCTAAGTAGGAAAAATGACTAAGGTACATATACTCACTACGATTGGGAATCCTCTTCGAAAGACCTTCTTAGCTATCTTTTGCCAGGCATCTTTTGGATTAGGTCTTGAACTAGTTGCAGGTGAATCTCATTAATAGCCAATGTACCACACAGCTAGGATCCCTATTGCAGAGGCAGATAGTGCTTGACAGACGAAGTTCCCAAAACCCGGTCCAGTTCGGCTTTCAACTAATTTTTGACAGGTTGACCTCTCCAATAGTTGATCTACCACACAGGAAGACGAAGCCTAGCTCATGAAATGCCCCAAATATTCTTTACCTCCAAATACATAGCCTCGCATAATCCATACAAACAAGGTTTTGAACTTAATTTTGAGTTGGCCCCTATATGCCTAATAGACAAAGTTCCCTGAACCCAGTCCTATTCAACTTTGAACTAATTTTTGACAGGCTGACCTCTCCAATGGTGGATGTATCATACCGCCAAGGCCCTATGAAACAGGTAGACAACACCTAGCTCATAACATGCCCCAAATATTCTTTTCCTCCAAATGAGTTAACCTTGCATAACCCCTACAAACAAGGTTTTGAACTTAATTCTGAATTGGCTCCGGTATGATGCATAGATTGCCACTTCACAAGCCCCAAAGAAGGGGTCAGCAAAGCCAAATAAAAGTGTTTTTAAAGGCCTTGGCTAGCACTTTGTCCCATAATACTAGCCAAGGAAGGGCAGCTATAGACACCCCACTTTTGGCACCCTATGCATTCTAGGAGGATGTTAAACCATGTGATGCCCCTAACCCTAAGATCAACACCCCTACTACCAAACTCGTGACAATCATGAATAGAAGATTATTCATTCAACAATAATAAAACAGAGGAAAAAGCTTATGGAGAAAGCAACCAAATAATAAACAGAATTTAGTATAGTATATCAAGATGTTTATATTCCTTTTTTTCCATTTGTGATCCAGAAGTATATTGCTGCAGCAGAAATAAAGAGACCATGCACAGCGATTCCATGTTTCCACATCCAGTACAATGAAACAACAATTAAGCCTAATAAGGAGACCTTTTCTCTTTGAATATAGTCGCCAATTGATTAGCAAATCAAAAGCATTTTAATTAGCAAAAGACAGATAGAACAAAGCATAAAAAGCCAATTTTGCAGAGTAGGCATTTCCACCAGCAACAAGAGTACATAATGCATCGCCTTAAGCCCTTCTATTGCTTTATAACTATCACAGATTAATTAAATCTAATTTCTAGTAAAAAGGTTCCTTACTTTGTGTAAATGTAGTAAAAAAGATGTTGCAACCATAGCAAGAGTGACTGCCAAAAATATTTTTATGGAAAGTTAACCCTTATTGAGTAGGGAGATCAAATAAGCAACTGTTTTCAAGTTACGAAAAAATGCTATAAATGAAAATATTTGATGCAGCCAGCAGTGCTGTGATCATCATTTTTTTTTTTTCATGCCATCTTTTTTTTTTTTTGTGAGTTTGTGTCTAATTCGGGCTTAAGACAATTAGTTTTAGTTGGTTTGGCTATCCTAAACCTATTATCCACCAAAATTACCTACAAAACCCCAAACCAATCTGGTTGAAATTAATGTCCTCTTTCTTTTGCCCCTTATGACTTTTTAGAGCATGTGCCTTGGAGAAAATGGAGGAGTAACGGGCTGAAGTTAATGCCTCTTATTCTCTTTCATCTTGTTATCTTTTGGAGCCCGTACATTGGAGAAAACAAAAAGACAAAAGAAATTAATACAAGTGCTATCTTGGAAAATGAAGAGACAAGCTGACTTTAAATGCAGTGCTGCCTTGAAAAATGAAGGGACAAGCTGATTTTTAATGCAATGCTGCCTTGAAAAATGAAGAGACAACATAAAACAATATGGGACTGATTTTTGGCATTATAAATATCCAATCCGTGAAGCCTGGGGGGGAGATATTTTTTCAAAAGAACAGAAATTTTCTATTGGCCTCCCATCTTCTTCCTTTCTCCTATTAATCGTGTCACTTCTTCCTCGCGGCGTGGTTGGCTTCTTCCTCTTCGTCAACTCTTTTTCCGGACTGCTGCCCTTCTCTTCCTTTCTTCCCCTCCTGCTGAAATTCTACCCGTGATGTGACCGCTATCCTCATCAACAGTGGATTCCCCGCAGCCACGCGATCGGTGCACCATTATCCCTCTTGAATCCTAACCTCTCCTTATATCAAGTATCTTTATTTTCCAGCCATCCCTCCACTATCATCAGCCCTTGTTGAAGCAACCGAAAACTAAGAGTTTTATACCTGATAGGATCAAACTTACTACTTTTGTTGGAACATTTATAAGCAGTTTAGTTGCATAATATTATTGTTCCTTGTATGGTGTGATCCACATCATCTTTTTGTCACTCTTAGTTGGATTTTACAATCACTTTCTTGCTGAAATTTTATTTGCTATATTGCTTATCGTGATTGAAGTTCTTCAGAATTCTCAAAACATAAAAAGGATCAACTAGTTTCAAAAATTTGAATTGAAATTTTAGTTTTTGCAACCTCACATTTGCATCAATATTGAACTAAAAGAAGTAAGCAAAATGCAGTCCAATATGAAATTATGTGGAGATGAGTTTATCAAAATCATAGCCAAAAGATTCGCAACTATTTCATCATCAAGCACTCTGCTACAAAGATAAATGGAGATATCTCTAACAAAATAGAAGGCAATCCTAACCATAATATGATCCAGCTAGCGAGTGAGAAATTTAAAGGAAAAAAAGTGGTAATGCATGATGTTCAAGGAGAAAAGATAAGGCACGACAACAAAGAGAAAGTTTGTATGTGCCAAAGAAGAAAGGAAAGAGAATGTTGGTAGGAGATATGGTAGAACTTAGATGATATATTGCAGGAAGAAAGTTCTAGATAACCACTTAAGATGAAGCTTAATTGCAATAACGAGAATGAACTTAGAGGGGAAAGAAAGGACTGAAATTTGGGTTGAAATTTTTTGTCAAGAATGATTGAGCTATGAAGGCTATCCCCATTGGTTGGATGTCTAGAAATGAATAAGTAATTAAGTTTTGGCCACAGTTTAATGGTATTGGATTGTGGTCATCTGTTACTCTTTTTTGTACAGGTAAAACCACATGAATAGCAATTCCCAGCACCCCCCTCTCCTTTTTATCTATAAGAATTGAAATATGATAGATAAATATTAGGTATCTCAGGTTTCTTAACTTACATATTATCTTCAAGCAGGAAAGCAATAACCACTATAGCAGTATCCAAAATGATTAAGCTAAGACTATAGACTAATCAATTAAAAATAGGCAATCTCATTTAGGAGCGATCAGGTGGCCTTTTAATTGTGAAGATTATTATTATTTTATGAAGTCACGTGCTCTCAAAATTGACCTGTGCCCATAGACTGGTTAGAATTTGGAATATTCATTGAGCTAAGACCATCAGCCTATGAATCAAAACTAGAATCTAATTTAGCACTAATAAGCGGTCTATTAATCATGAAGGTTATTTAGCATTTTACTACTAATAGTGAAGGAAGGTTATTTAGCATTTCATGAAGTCACATATCTCATGAAGCCACACTGTCTGAATTTGAATAAACCAGAACCTATTGACTTGTCAGAATTTGTCTTCTCCACATCAAATGGTTGAGTTTTTCTAAGAAAAGGACTCTATCTATCTCAAACACTGGAAATCTGGCATGCACTAAGTTGCAGATTTGGATACAGATATTTCTACATTAAAGATGCACATTTGGCCATCTGATCTCTGACATTTTCTTGATATGTGAAGACCAACTAATATATATATATATATATATATCCAAATTTTTCAACCCTCTAGGGAAGCCAGAAATCTTCATACTAAAGATGAACGTGCAGTCATCTTATCACTGATATTCGCATACCAGACAATAAGATACATGTTATTCGCATACAAAGACTATATATCAGTAGGAAAACATCCAAACACATCAAATACCTCACTTGATTCAAGCTTCTAAACTACAACTAAAAAGCACCATATATCACCAATACGCGTACCTAAAAGAAGTAGCACCCAGTTAGCAACTTTTATGATACTTGACTATCATCAATAGTAAAAGCAACCAGTCACAAATGTCATTTCCACAGGCCAAAAATGGATGTACGTGCCTTGATAACACCTCGTTACTCCATATGGTTTCTGGGCTGGAGACAGTTGGTCTTACTGTTAATGATTTAAACTCAAAACTGTTCACCCTTACACATAACACAGCTAATTACAACTATTTCATTACATTCACTTTGCCTGGGTGATCCTTTCCTCGTTGCTTCCCTTGACCAACAAATATAACACTCGCCCATCAGCACTTCCGCTTTACAGATTTTCCAGTAGTCCAAAACAGTCTCACATCACTATCCTCCATACCAATTTTTCCATAACAGTCCAAGAAGTCGTACTCTATAAACTTGTATTAAAAAATATATTTTTCAACTTATTTGTTCCGACTTCCTCTCTATAGTTGGATCCTATAGTGCAGTTTAACTCATCATTCTAAAAGAACTCCCAGGTAAGCTCGAAGAAACATGGTCATAACGAGTTATAAAAACAGCCTGGAGATCCAAAACAAAGCAGAAACAAGTAAGAAAAAGCACAAAACTGCAGAACCTCAAAAGACACAAAGCATAAAACCCTAAAATCAACAACCATATATACCACAATAACCATCCAAGCTCCACAAATTTGAGCTCCTGGAGATCCTCGCAATAAATTACGAGAAAACACTTAAAATCCAGTACCACGAGCCCAATATTACAGCATCAGCTACAGAAGCACGCACTATAACCCGCAACAATCGAAAAGAAAAGAAAAGAACCGCATCAAGAACAAAAGAAGAGAGATCTGAAACCAAAGGGAGAGAAAAATAGGAAGGAGTTCCTCGTTACCTTTCCGTAGATCGATAGGAGGGTACAGGGAAGGAGATCGACTCATAGGTAAAACGAACGCGACAAAAAGGCTAGGGGAAAGGCCGCCGCCGCCGCCGCCACCGATGCTGCTTTTCTCCTTCTACTGCTAGAGCTTCGGATTCGAATATTCTGGACAGTGATTCCGGCAAGGGTTTTATAGGGAGCTCTGAAACCCTCGTTTTTCCTTTTCTTATTTTTCTTTTTTTTTTTTTTTTAACCTACGCCTCCGGTCACGGCGACCACGAAGCGTCGGAACGGAAACCCCACCCCCTATCGCCTCTTCTCGATCGGAACCGCACAAGGGTAACGTTTTTTATTTCTCCGTTGGGAGTTTTGTGTGACGGAAATGTCCTCATCTTTGCACAAAATGACGGTTAGGTCGTCGACCCGAGCCGCCCCAGTTTTGTCGCCGTTTACCAGACATCGGTAATTTTTCGCACGTGACCGAGAGGAGAAAGCTTTAGATTGTTTGTGTGCGTGCAATACATTGATTCAGATCAATGATGGATTTAATCTTCTCTCTTCGGATGCTGCTAGAAGTTTACGACCAAACTCATAAATTTATTATCCTACATCGAAATAAATTAGTTGATAGAGTCTTTTCTTTTTTTTCTTACATCCCTATGACGTTGCGAGAGAGATACGGAGGCACAAAACAAAAAAAGAAATAGTGGGATGAGTTTCTCTGGCTTTTGGCATAGCAGGCCTCTCAGTGGGAGGCTTCATGATGGACCATTAGGTTGGTGGTAGAGCATATTCCTGATGATTACATTATGATGCTTAGGTTGTGGGGACTCTCGATCATATAGATGGTTCAATGTACTTATTAATATCTTTTGAAAATAGATAAGTAAAAAAGAAAATTAAAAGATGGTAGAGAAAAAAAAATTATGAAAAAAATTGAGGTTTTTAGGGGATCGGGTAATGGTCGAGATTTGTTTTTGAGAGAGCATTGGCTCAAAACTGCCGAGTTTGTGTACCCATAGTCTAGTCAAGAGATTTTAACTGTTGAGGACATCTGAGATTTTTACTTTGCTCGCGTAGCATCTCGGCAGGTTTTATCACCTAGGAGACCCCATTCTCTAGCTATCTCAAGGTTAACTTCAATGTTAATATGATTGAGACAAATGGTAAAAGCATAGCTAGATTCATTATTCATGACCTGAACACTAAATTTGTCATAGTCGAAGGGGGTTATTTTTTTATGTCGTTGTCCTAAGAGCCAAGTTAAGGGTAGCCTGGGTCGGTATTATTTATACTTGGCTGACAATTATCTAGTCATCGAAAGCGATTCTGCCATTATGGTGGGATAGATTCGAGGGCAAGTGGGGTAGCCTCGCCTCATCTTCTATTATGACATCAAGAGGATTAATAAAGAGAGCATTCTTTTGACGTCAACGATATTTACCGGAAGGCAAACAGGATGGTAGAATCATTATATTTTATGATCGATTTTATAATCAAATTTTTGATTGAAATTTTTGATTGATTTTGTAAATAATTTTATGATCAATTTTATAATCAAAAATTTAAATATAAAAATAAATTTATAAAATATTAATTTTATAAAATTTTACAATCGATTTTTCTACCAAATTTTTTATCTCAAATTTTTTGACCAAAAAATCGGTCAGAAAATCTAAAAATTATATTTCTTTAAAATTTAAAATAATAAAAAAAATATTTTGATTAATTTTTTGATTTAAAAAATTATTTTTTTCTGATCAAATTTTCGATCACAAATTTTTTGATAGAAAAATTGGTCAAAAAAACCAAAATTTATTTTTCTTAAAATTTAAAATAATTTAAAATTTTTTCAACCAATTTTTTGGTTGGAAAATTAATTTTTTTCTGATCCAAATTTCGATTACAAATTTTTTGATTGAAAACTCGATCAAAAAATTTAAAAATTATTTTTTAAAAAATTTAAAATAATTTAAAAAAATTTTCGACCACTATTTTGGTTGAAAAACTAATTTTTTCGATCGAAAAAACCAAAAATTATTTTTTAATTTAGATTAATTTAAAAAAAATTTGACTGATCTTTTGATCAAAAAAAAAAATTTCGACTAAATTTTCGATCATAAATGTATTTTGCAACCAAATATAATTTTTTTTATTTTTTTCTAGATATGGTATAATTTTAGAATTTAAATTTCATCTTTACCGTTCATTATCTAAATAATTATTATTAGAGTATCGTCATAAAAGATCGACTCAATCTGAGAGCCCTAGCTATGTCGATCAATAAAATTTAATTTCAACGATCACAAATGACCGTATGATGATTGATAGATAGAGACCATCGATGGATTCAAAAACTTGTAATAATGATCTCGGTGATATTTATAGCATACTATCAAAATTTTACTTAAATCGGACATCATTATCATGATCAATTTAGCACGGAATGATTTAGATCGTTAAATAAAAAATGATTGATCAAAGGGCCAAACGGCATCCGATTATAAGATGATTTTTTAGATAAATGATCTTTGCTGCTACTTTAATCATTTGTACGGTAATGATCGTAAAATTCAAACTATGTGTATATGAACCATTGATGTTAAGTAGATCTTATAAAAGCATAAGCATAATTACTTAAGAATTTTAAGAATGAATATCAATAAATATATAGTTTTAGATTATTCATATATACATTGTTTGAATTTTATGATCACCACCATACAAACAATCAAAGTAGTTGCAAAGATTATTTATCTAAAAATTTATTTTATAATTGGATACCATTTGATCCTTTGATCAATCATTTTTTATTTAATGGTCTAAATTATTTCGTGCTAACTTGATCATGATAATGATTTCCGATTAAAGTAAAATTTTGATAATATGCTACAAATATCATCAAAATCATCATTACAAATTTTTAAATCCATCGGTGGTCTCTATCTATTAGATCATCATACGATCGTTCGTGATCGTCGAAATCAAATTTTATTGATCGACATAGCTAGGGCTATCGGATTGAGTAGGTCTTTTGTGACGATACTCTAACGATAATTATTTAAATAATGAATGATGAAGATAGACTTTAAATTCTAAAATTATATCATATTTAGAAAAAATAAAAAAAAATTATATTTGATTGCAAAATACATTTGTGATCAAAAATTTGGTTGAAAAAAATAAATTTTTTGACCAAAAAATTGGTCAAAAAAATATCAAATTTAAAAAATAATTTTAAGATTTTTCAATCAAAAAATTGATTGAAAAATTTATGATTAAAAATTTGATCAAAAAAAGTTAATTTTTCAACTAAAAAATAGGTTGAAAAAAATTTGAGTTATTTTAAATTAAAAAAAAATTGGAATTTTTTGATCAATTTTTTGGTTGAAAAAATTATGACCAAAAATAAAATCAGAAAAAATTAATTTTTTGATCAAAAAATCGATCAAAAAATTTTTTAAGTTATTTTAAATTTTAAAAAAATAATTTTAGTATTTTTCAACCAATTTTTTGGTTAGAAAATTTGTGACCAAAAATTCGATCAGAAAAACTAATTTTTAAATTAATTTTAAATTAGTTTTTAATTTTTTTAGATTTTTTAAAAAAATTTCAATGATAAATTTTAATCTATAATTTTTTAAAAAAAATTTGGTATATTATTTAGGGATCGTTTTTTCGATCGGTATATTTTAAAATATTTTTAAAAATTTTTATAGCTTTTGTTGGGTATGCATTTTGCTTGTTATATTGTTTGAACTAGCAGATGCTCCTCTATAAACTATTTTGTATCAGGAAAAAATATATTTCTATGGTTGTTTATTTATTTTTTCTGATGATGATCTAAATTTAATAAAAATTAAAGAGAATGGTTTCGCAAATTATTATAATTTTTGTATCATTATGGTATTTTATTATTTAAGATATGTTATTTAATTTTGTATGGTGGATGCTTAATTGATATTGCTTGGTTTCATTATATTTTAACTTGAAATTCATCATTGGGTATGTATCTTAAAATCTGTGATATTGTATAAATTGATAGGTGCTCCTTTGTGAGCTATTTTGTAATTGACAGGTGCTTCTTTATAAGCTATTTTATATATTTTATTATTTAAGACATGTTATTTAATTTTATATGGTAGATGTTTAATTGATATTTCTTGATTTCGTTATGTTTTAACTTAAAATTCATTATTGGGTATGTATCTCAAAATCTACAATATTGTTTAAATTGATAGGTGCTCTTTTGTGAGCTATTTTATATTAAAAATTATGGTATTTTATTATTTAAGACATGTTATTTAATTTTATATGGTGGATGTTTTATTGATATTGCTTGGTTTCGTTATGTTTTAACTTTAAGTTCATCATTGGATACGTATCTCAAAATTTACGATATTGTTTAAATTGATAGGTGCTCCTTTATGAGCAATTTTGTAATTGACAGGTGCTCTTTATTTGCTATTTTGTATCCAAAAGAAAAATTTTTTAATTATTATATATATATATAAATTTAGCGATTGATTTTGCGATTGATGTATTTTAAAAATATTTTTTAAAAAAATTTGCATCCAAATTTTTGATCGATTAATATTTAAATTTTTAGTTTAAAATTTTTTAAATTAATTTAACGATCGATCTTATGACTAATTTATTTTAAAAAATATTTTTTAAAAAAATTTACTATCAAATTTTCGAGCATAGTTGTTTAAATTTTTAGTTTAATATTTTTAAAATAAATTTAGCGATCAATTTTACAATCGATTTATTTTAAAAAATATTTTTTTAAAAATTTATGATCAAATTTGTGATCGATTATTATTTAAATATTTAGTTTAATATTTTTAATTAATTTAGTAATCAATTTTGCAATCGAATATTTTTCAAAAAAAATACGACTGAATTTTCGATCAATTGGTATTTAAATTTTTAGTTTAAAATTTTTTAAATTAATTTAGCAACTAATTTTGCAATCGATTTGTTTTAAAAAAAAAATTTTCACAAAACTTATGACCAAATTTTTGATCGATAATTATTTAAATTTTTAGTTTATTATTTTTAAAATTAATTGAGCGATCGATTTTATGATCGATTTTTTTAAAAAAATATTTTCAAAAAAGAATTTGATCAATTTTTTTATCGATTATTATTTATATTTTTAGTTTAATATTGTTTATATTAATTTAGAGACCAATTTTGTGATCGATTTTTTTAAAAAAATATTTTTTTTTAAAATTTATGATGGAATTTTTGATCGATTTATATTTAAATTTTTTTAAATTAATTTAATGATCGATTTTGTGATCAATTTATTTTAAAAAAATATTTTTCAAAAAATTAATGACCAAATTTCCAATTGATTATTATTTAAATTTTAGTTTATTATATTTTAAATTTATTTAGTGATCAATTTTATAATCAATTTTTTTTAAAAATATTTTTCAAAAAATTTGCTATCAAATTTTTGATCGATATGAAAATTTTAATAATTTAGTTTTTTATAAATTTTAATAATTTTTGATCAAATTTCTAACCAATACAAAAATTTAAAAGAAATTATAAATTTTTTAATAAAATTTTTCTTTTAGAAATTAGAAATCAATTTTTTATAAATAGATTATTTATTTTTTATAATTTTTAGAAATTAGAAACCGATTTTTTGGTTGGAAAATCAATCCCAAGGTTCTAACATTTTTTTTTTAATTTTAGTAATTTAAGAAATTTTTTCGATTGGTAAATCGATCGCTAGATTTTGCAATCGAAAAAATTGGTCGAAAAATATTTTCAACCAGCATTTTTGCGATCAAAAATTTTCGATGGCAAAATCGATCGCTATATTATTAGCGACTGATTTTTAGTTTTTAGTGACCGATTTTTCGATCGCTAAAATTTTATTTTCTTGTAGTGAATCGCTTCCTTTATGGTGAAGCATTCGGAGGAGATGGTTAGTGTTCCTACTACTCATATTTTGCTTTTTGATTTTATGGTGCATTCATACTGAATATATATGAGCATTCCATCTTATCAGAAAACAAAACAAAAATAAAAATAAAAAAAGAAGAAAATTTAGTGCAAAAAGCATGAAATATGATGAAGATACAATGAGGACAATTACATACATCCATACATACATTTATCCATCCATCCATACATACATACATAATTGGCATTTAAAACTTTTCATTATATAAAATAAGATTTTGTTGTTTTTATGAAAAATTAATAATTATATTTTAGTTTCGAATGTTACAACATATTTGTTTCTCTCTTATAATGTTTGTTTGCATGTCAGTCTAGTAGTTTCTATATACATATATCATGAGCAAATGCAATGCACATGATAAAATATATGGACTACAATCTTCTATTATTTAACTCAATGAAAACATCCTTACTGACATCCATAAAAGAATAGAGAGAAATGAAGAGAGGAAATTTCTAACCATTTGGTTGTTTATCTACATGCAGGTTTTGCTGTTGTACTCTACTGATTCTCTTGCTGATCATGTTGCCAGGGATTGCTTATTTCATATCTTTTATTTCCTTATAGTCTGAATGCTGTGTTTTATATTAATTCTACATGGATCTCAAATGGTTATGGTATCTTTGTTTGAAACCCTAAGACTTGCTTCAAGATGTATTACTTCTAAATCAGTAAATATAGAGACCTATCCTCACTGTAAGTTCTACCGAGATGATCATTATTGTTTTATCCAACCTAAGGCGACTCTTCTTCAATTCACAACCTTTGTCAAGCACTCTGTGGGACAATTCTTCAATAGCCACTTTTTGGGACAACTTTTCAATATTTGCTGTTTGAGTTTCGAGTCATTGTTACAAGATTCTCATATTGGCTCAGGCTCTGATGGACTTAGCCTAATACTGTTGATGCATAAAACTCAGCGAATTTGGTGCTTTTGGGTTAATATTTCTGTGTTTACCTTCCTCATCACAAGATTTAATTTTGTGTGGCTACTGTTTTTAAGATGTTTTTCAGTAACCGTACAGCTTTCAGACAAAAGTTCTTAGTTGGGATTTATGGGAGTTCACATCTATTTATGTGGGTTGATATATCCATCAACTTCAGTCTACTCCACTCCTCAAAAAGCTCAAGCCTCATCTTGTCTTCCAAGTGCTGCATACTGCAACAATTGCGTCGTTTCATTATCCTATACATATCAAGGTATCTCTTGTACTTGCACAGTTTAGATCATACTCTATTGCCTTTCCCAAATGATGTCAAACCTGATGGGATTTGCATCTTAATCTACTATTCTTATATACTTTGGAATCTTGATGGGCATTGTATATGCCTGTCATATTATATTTTTCATATCTATTTTTCTGATGGGAGCCGGATCTTATCCCAAAATTTCACTATTTGCAAGGCTTTTGATCATTATAAATGTGCCACTATAGAGGCAGTATCTTTTCTTGACCTACATATATGGCAAATTGGGCAGAGTTGTCGTGGATTTTGCTAGTTATATTGTCCTTACTGCTAGTTTTATCTGATGAATCAATGGAAGTGAATACTGATGTGATTCGGATCACTTTCTACTTATCTCACATATCTCAGGCTTGGTGCTGCTACCAAAGTTATTAAACCCGGCCCGGGCCTTGACTTGGACAAGGCACCGGATCAGTGGGTTAGTGGTCCAACCGTTGGGTCAATGATTGAACCGATAGGTCAATGCACAAAGCATAAAATCTAAAATTTAATAATCTATTTATATCCAAAAATATAATAATAGTTCTGATAATATATATTCCAATGCTGCAAGTATTAAAATACAAATGAAACAAAATTGTAATCCTATAAATACAAATAACTAGATTAAAATATTGATGAATATAAAGATTTAATGGCATAAAGTTATAAATGCATAATAACTAGTAGTTTAAAATATAACCATCCATATCTGCTAGTAAGATGAAAAGTTTTAACAAATAAGTACATCATAATGTATGAAATTTTACTTTAATATCTTTTAAAAAAAAGGTTAAAAGTGATAAACAAGTACACAACATAAAAATTCAAGTTAATGGACTAAAATTTATGTCAATATTTGTAAAAACATCTCCTTGACTTACAATGTTCTCATCTCCTCTATCTTCTCTCCTATTGGCATCATTTCCATCATTTTCACTATCATCACCATCCAAATCTTCCAAGTTCAATATATCTACAAAGTCACAAATTTAACAAAAAGTTAAAAAGAAAAATCATATGTAATGAAATTATAATAATATTTTATTCATAAACTATATAATAAAATAATTTACTCACCATTATTATCATTTTCTTGAATAGAACATGATGCCAATTCATGGTGAAAATTTTTTAATTCCTCACTAGTTAACTCCGATGGTTCATCGACTAATATCCATGCATCATTATCACCAAACAATTCAAAGTCAATAGGATCATAGTTGTGACCTTTGAAATAAAACCTGTATTTAATATTTGTTAGTTTGAAAATTAAATAACAAGAAATAAATACAAGCAATTGGATATCATTCATAATAAAATTATCTTTGTTGTAGTCTCAAATTATAGTGCATAAATACTAGATCATTAAGCCTTTGGTGCTCTAACCTATTTCTCTTTTTAGAATAAATATGTTCGAAGATGCTCCAATTTCTCTTGCATCCGGACGCACTACAAGTTTGGCTTAAAACACGAATAGCTAACTTTTGCAAATTAAGTACACAACTTCCATAAGTGACGCACCATTCATCTAGATATAAAATATTGTATTTGTTAAAATAGAATATAATTGAAAAAACTTTATTTCAATGAAATTATGAAAGCATAAGAACATAAATAAGGAACAAGCTTACCTGGAGCCAAGTGACTTCGATCATTTATAGCCGACAAGCGTCCAAAATTATTTTCTACATTTCTAAATAACCTCATCTCATTAGTTAAGTTTCCCTGCATAGTTGGATTACCAAATGAATACCTCTCTATGACATCTAAGAGTCCAAAAATACTACGAGGATGTTTATCCATAAGTTCTGAGTCATATTGAAAATAGGAATTCAACTAAAATTCAGCTGCATGAAGATTTTGGTGTAATTGCAAATCCCATCAAGAATTAATTATCCTCAAATAAGGTTCAACTATAATCTTTCTCCTTCTAAATCTTCTGATCATTTCATCTCTAACTTAATGCATAGCATGATATAAGTAATCCATTGAAGGTCTATCATTACTGTCAACAATCCTCAAAACTCGAATTAAAGGCTCTATTAGTTTAACAATGGTTGCACATTCGTTCCAAAAAAGAGAATTAAGTACATCATCGGCAAGCTTTTTTTCTTTACTATCTTTAGCATAAGTTGAAGTTGTCCACTCTCTAGAAGTCATCATTGCTCTTAATGCATCTTTGTGGCCCAATATGCTTTATAAAGCAATAAAATTGATAGCAAAACATGTGGGTGCCGGACGAATTATCTCCTTTCCACCAGTAAATTTTTTCATCAAATACAAAGGATAACAATGATTATAAATATATTTTGTGATATTTGCAGCATAGGCTATGATGTTCTTAACTGAAATTAACTTGCCAATGTCTTGCATGATGGGATTAAGACAAAGAGCAGCACAAGGTGACCAAAAAAGTATAGAAAAGTCTTGCTCCAACTTCTTACCGATAGCAATATAATTTACAGTATTATCAGTCACTACATGAACCACATTTTCAAAATCAATGGACATGACAATTTCTTTGAACAACTTGTACAACATATCAGCTGTCTTTGAGGTATCTAAAGCATCCACACTCTTCAAAAATACGACCCCTCTAGGATAATAAACTAAAAAATTGATCAAAATTCTCCTACACTGATCTGTCCATCCATCAGCTATGATTGTGCATCCTATTTTCTTCCATGTAGCACGAAAGCTTTCAACATACTTTTTCACCTCATCAATATTCTTGGTTAACAAATAACCATGAATAGAATGAAAATTTGGAACTTTATAACCAGACCCCATACTAGCTATGGCATCTATCATGCACTGATAATACTTAGAGTTGACAACATTAAATGGTATACATGCATCTATCATCCATTTTGCCACTGCAAGATCACACCTTTCAATTGCTTCTTTATTTTGCAACAAGCTTTTTATAGTTGGTTGAGCACCAGGAGTTATTTTTGGCATGAAATAATTTTCAATTATTTCTAGTTGTTTTTCTTTTTTACCTTCTATATTTTTAACTTTTGTATTGTCCATAGACTTGTTTGATGAGGGAGGAATTTCTTGTATGTCATCATCTTCACCTAATTGCCTATAATATACTTGTTCCTCATGTTCCTTATGCCTTGCACTAAAGGAATTATAATCTTCACTCATTTTTTTTGTTTCTTCTTCTTCTCACTAATAGCTTGAATATTTTGTATCATTTGATGGCGAATATCCGCCGATACCTTGCAGCATGGTTCTACTTCTCCTTTTACTCCTGCAAAAGATTATTTGAAGCGATTGATTCCACCACCAGCAAATGATTTTCCATAATACAAGCATGCCAACTTCATCCTTTTGGTATTACCACTAAGTTCAGGAGTTTCTCTATAATAATTCCATGCAGGATCACTTTTACCTCTAACCCCGGTTATTTGAGTGGATGAAGTATTACTTGAATCACCCATGGATGGCATATTCTCCTCATCAGAGGCCATTTTGATAATCTACAAAGAAAATTAAATTAAGCTATAATTTATAAGTAGAAGATAAAATAAGTAAATAACAGGATCAAGCCATCGACATCTTCTTTCATTTTTATCCAATTTTTTTTCTATGATTCTATAGTATCAAACTCACAATCATGAGTTATAGAAATTAAAAAAATGATGTTTAGTATTTATTGTGATATAGCAGTCAGTCAACACACATACTAGCACAGCATCATTAAACAAAAAAAATTTCATGTCCACGAATGTCTAGTGCGGTGTTTACTATTTAGCGTTTACTGTTTACTATGACAGAGACAACATCATTAGAAAAAAAAATATTTTTTCTTCATGTCCACGGCTCCCAAGTCCCAAGTTACATAGCATACAGAGGAGGAGGCGGAGGGGGGAGGGAGCCAGATGGCCATACGGAGGAGGAGGAAGAGGCGGAGGGGCGAGGGAGTGGAGGCTGACGGGGGCAGGGGGTGACATACGGAGGAGGAGGAGGCGAAGGGGGGAGAACAAGCGAGAGAGCAGAGGGGAGGGGGTCGATGTATGGAGAGGCGGAGGGAAGGGAGCCAAGGAGAAAGGGCGGCGGAGGGGGGGACTGATGAGGAGGAGGTAGGGGGAGGGGTTGAGCATACGGAAGATGAGGAGGAGGTGGAGGGGGGAGGAAATTGAGCGAGGAGCAGGTGAGGAGAAGGGGGTCGAGCTATGGAGGATGAGGCGGAGGGGGGAGGAAGCCAAGGAGGAGGAGTCGGAGGAGGAGGCGAGGGGGGAGGGGCTTGAGATACGGGAGGGTGGGGGAGAAACTAGGGGAGCGGCGGAGAGGAGAGGGTCGAGTATGGAGGATGAGGAGGGGAGGAGTAGGAGAGTGGAAGGGGGGAGGAGCCGAGGAGAGGGGGGGGGGGTTGGTGGAGGAAAGGAGGGGGGGATTCTCGAACAGCGGTGGAGGAGGAGGTGGAGGGGGAAGGGGGCCGAGCGGAGGAGAAATAGGCAAAGGGAGGTCCTGGAGGGGAGGGGGTGAGCAGAGGAGGGAGGTCACGATTGGAGCCTTGGAGGAGGCGGACGGAGGGGCCGATCCCGATTTTTGGATCCTATTCACTACCGAACTCTGAAGATTTGGAAAAAAAAGGGGATAAGATTTAGAGATTACTCACCGGAGAAGACTTGATCCTCCTCCTTCGCCGCCGCCGCCGCTGCTGATTTGGTCACCAAGGAAGGAAAGACGTGGGATTTGCACTCGAGAATGAGGAAAGTTGAAGGAACGAAGAGATGAGAACTCGAACTATCGAAGCCTCGAAGGTTTTAACTTTTAATTTTTAAATTTATAACTCAGTCGGGTTAGACCGGATCGTACGGTTCACGATCTAATCGATCGGTTTATACGGATTTAACTGGATTTTAAGCATGAATGATTTAATTAGATAACCGGTCTAGTCTCATGACCGGGTCATCGGGTTTTCGGTCCGATCGGCCAGGCCAGACCGAGTTTAATAACACTGGCTGTGACACTTTGAATATCCCAAATGATGCATCACACCTATATGCCACTAATGGAAAAGGCTTCTTGATTATTGCTTTTCAATTGTGCTTGTGCCACTATCAATCTATTTATTATTATTATGGAAGTAAGCTCATTTTGTTGTTATATCATGGTATTTGTTGGGGATAAACCCCACTTCCACCGAAGTCTAGTTCGATGCCCAGCCTAATGCAACCAGTAGCCGCAGAAGAGCTTCTTGGATGCCCAGCAGACGGATTTTAGCCGAACCCTTACAGCCGATCGAACTGCTCAGCCGGCCGTGCTCCTTCAGACTTCTCAGCGGTCGAACTGCTCAGCCGACCATGCTCCTTCGGACTTTTCAGCGGTTGTCCCTCAGCCGAACTTCTAACGATCGAGCTCCTTCCAAACTTCCAGCAGCCGAACCTTAGCCGCACTCCTCCAGTCAGATGCTTACGAGAGTAGAACTCTCCTCCGAGCTTCCTCTCCGGTCAGGCTTCTTCGAAAGCTGGACTCATCTCAGTCATCCTTCGAACGGACTTCTTCGGGAGCTAGACTCATCCCAGACACCCTTCGGATGGACTTCTTCAGGAGTCGGACTCCTCCCTGACACACCCTTCAGCCGACTGAGCTCCTACTGAACTCCCCAACGGTCGAGCCTTAGCTGCGTACCTCCAGCCAGACACCTACGGAAGCCGAACTCCTTCCAAGCTTCCTCTTTAGGAGCTCGAACTCCTCCGAAATGGGCACACGACGAAGGCCTTCAACCCTTCATTCGGTTGGCTCTGCAGCCATCACCATCAGTCCGCCGCAAGCTCTGCAATCATCACCATCAATCCACCACAGACGGCACCTCCTCGAGAGACTGACTCCGTCGAACCTCGAGCAGCCCACCAGCATGCGGCTGAAGGAAAATTCTGATTTCCCAGTCCAGGTTCGTCCAGATCTGATCAAATCAAAAGATATATTTTAAAATTTTTTCTCTTGATCCCAATCAGATCTTGATATATTTCAGATCTGATTCTTATTATTTTAATAAATAAAATAAAATAAGATAAATTAAATCAAATTTAATTTACCTGATTTGGGTAATCCTATTACCCTGTAGATGATCCTGATTGCAGCGGAAGGTTCTGGATCTAGCCACGCAAGCGCTTGGCCTCTACCAGTATCCACTCGGGTTGGATCTGGAGATCCTCTTCTTCTCTATCACGTCTCCAAAAATCAGATCTGGATCTGATCTGGAGGATCTTCAAAACTCTTTTGAAGATCTGCAGTCGTCCTTTTGCAGCAGCGCAGCCTTCTTGCTTTTGATCGCCTTTCCTTGATCTGAATCGCACCAACCAAAGTCCAAAACACCTTTTGGACGTGGAGAGCAAGGGGAGAAGAAGCTATGGCATGGAGAAGGAGGGGAGAGGCAGCCTTGGGGCGTGGGGTTTCTCAATTGAATTGCATTTAATCTGAGTTGGGCGCAGGGTCTTATTTATAGACTAAGCGTGATCCAACTCCTCTTCCTTCCCAACCAATCACAACCCTTTGTGAAATCAGATCTAAATCTGATTGGTGGAATAGAGACCCCTGGATTCCTCCTTAGAGGGTGCCTAAGACCAGTCAAAGTTGGATTCTTAGAAGAACTCTAATTGGAATCCAAAAAGGAGATGGAGTCCTTGTCCAACAAGGACTCCTAGGCGCCTCCAACTTGGGCACACGCCTAGGGTGGCGTGCGCCCTTCTCCTTGCCAGGTTCTGGCAGGGGGACAGGCCCCCACCAGCTCTCCAATAGGTGCATGACATGTGGTCAAAAGTCAAAGTGTCAATGGTCAACGTTTGACCAGTCAAAGGTAGACTTTTGACCAAAGTCAAAGAACAAGAAATGGCAGGTGACCAAAAATGGCAGGTAATGTCTTACAAAATAAGACAACCTTTTCTGACTTGGACAACCTCCAGTCAGACCATATGAAGGCCTCTGATTGAGCACAAACTCCTTTGGCTCAGTCAGGACAACTTATTTATGATAGTAAAAGAAGAACGTTAGGTTCAATCGAGTGCTAGCACGATTTTCCTTGAACCTAATTGAATCTCATTCAGATCAATTGAACTAGATCAGTTCAATTGATGATCACCAGATTCAAACCCTTGTTTGTGTGACCCAGTTAGGTTCAGTTCTGTATGGTAATGGGATATGTCATGATCTCTATCATCGACATCATCGAAACTCCTTTCGATGGATCAGAACTCTTCTGATTCGAACAGCTAGAATGATCGATCATCTAAATCATTCTAATTGCTCCCAAAATCCACCAGTGACACCTAGCAGTATATGGTGGCAACCCATCAGAGCTGAATGCGAACCTCTTGGTGCAGCTACCTGTGTGATTAAGTTCTTCTATCTTGAGCCCCGATCAGATTAGGGTTAAGGTGAACTCGTCAAACCCTAGTCTCTGTCATATGATGTAATCATTCGATTCGAGTCCAATGTGAAAATCTAAATAGAAACTCTTTCTATTATTTCACTCTGCCATGGCCATGGGCTTCTGGACTTGATTCTCATGATCATCATAGGGCTGCTCCTCTACCACCGAGGTAGATAGATTCCATCTTGATGCAATCCAGTTCCTACAATGAACATGCTATAGCCAACATACACCTCAGGGTTTCCATATGGCTAGGAGACCGAGTAATGGTGTAGTCAAACTATAACACCCTCAAGGTGAACTGTCCGATGCATCTCAGGTCAAAGAACCAGACACACTACTGCAGCATCGAGTCAGTCATTGACGAGAAGGTAGACTTCCTAATGACTACTCGAGGTGGTCACGCTCAGTGCCCTCGTTCTCTAACGAGTACCTGTACTCTCGCTCCGGTGTCTCCACACCGTAGACTCAAGACTCATCTACTAAAGAGAAGCGATTGTACACCAACCTTCCGGATCAATCACCATCCTCGTGATGATCCTATGGTCGGGAGCATTTTATGAGTTAATAATGATTATTCATGTCTTAAATTTTCAACTCTTGAAAATATGAATTATCATTACCATTAACTCAAAGGATGTATCACAGACACTAAATACACATATGTGATAGAAAATAACCCATTTTATTGATTATAGTCAAAATTATAATTTTGCCCCTAGAAGTGTATTACAAGTGTCAGCCAATTCTGGCTTCTAGGGCACATATATCTAACAATCTCCCACTTGTCCTAAAGCCAATTGGCTACAAGTCTAAGTCCCATCTTCTCAAGGTGGGCTTCGATCTTCTGCTGGCCCAACGGCTTTGTAAGTGGGTCTGCCACATTATCTGCGGAGTTGACTCTCTTGACCTCAACGTAACCTTTCTCAAGGTAATCGCGGATGAGGTGGTATCGCCGCTCAATGTGCTTGGATTTCTGGTGAGACCTCGGCTCCTTAGCAAGGGCTATGGCGCCATTGTTGTCGCAGTATAAGAGGAATGGCATCTGATGGCATTACTCCAATTTCTGCAGCAAACTTCTTGTACCAGAATGCTTCCTTTGCAGCCTCTGATGCAGCGATATATTCTGCTTCCATGGTGGAATCTGCTATCACAGTTTGCTTGGAAACTCTTCCAGCTGACAGCTCCACCATTGCACACAAACAGACTTCCAGATGTCGACTTTCGATCATCTATATCGGACATGAAATCCGAGTCTGTGTATCCCTGGACTTGGAGTTCTCCATTACCAAAGACCAACATCATATCCTTAGTTCTTCTCAAGTACTTAAGGATACATTTCACAGAAGTCCAGTGTTCTTCACCTGGATTTGACTGATATCTGCTTGTGACACTCACAGCATGGGCTATATCAGGTCGTGTACATAGCATGGCATACATGAGGCTCCCTATTGCAGAAGCATAAGGGATCTTGCTCATGCGTTCTATTTCCTCAGGTGTGCTGGGGCACATCTTCTTGGAAAGATGAATACCATGTCTGAAGGGTATTAATCCCCTCTTAGAGTTTTCCATACTAAACCTCTTTAGTACTTCCTCTATGTACATCTTCTGTGAAAGTCCTAGCATCCTATTCGGTCTATCCCTATAGACCTTAATTCCTAGAATAAAGGATGCTTCACCTAGGTCTTTCATGGAGAATTCCTTGGACAACCACATCTTGACTGATGTCAACATGGGAATATCATTCCCAATAAGGAGGATGTCATCCACGTACAATACGAGGAAGACAACAGCGCTCCCACTGACCCTTTTTGAAAACACATGGTTCCTCTTCATTTTTGATGAAACCAAACTTTTTGATCACATCATTGAAACGAGTGTTCCAGCTCCGAGATGCTTGCTTAAGTCCATATATGGACCTTTGCAGCTTGCAAACCTTGTGATCAGTATCACTGGATGTGAAACCTAGCGGCTGTTCCATATAGATATCTTCCTCAAGATATCCATTTAGGAATGCCGTTTTCACGTCCATTTGCCATATTTCATAATCGAAATAGGCTGCAACGGCAAGCAATGTGCGGATGGATTTTAGCATAGCTACTGGGGAAAAGGTATCCTGATAGTCAATGCCTTCGCGTTGACTATAACCTTTTGCCACTAGTCTAGCCTTGAATGTCTCCACATTCCCATCTGCACCAATCTTTCTCTTGAAGATCCATTTACACCCAATAGGTACTATACCTTCTGGTGGATCTACCAAGGTCCAGACTTGGTTTGAGTGCATCGAGTCAATTTCTGACTTCATTGCCTCTAAGCCATTTCTCGGAGTCGATATCTGATATCGCCTCGTTGTAGGTTTTGGGATCATCACCATGAGCACCATTACCTATGAGGAACATTTCCTCTACTCCTCTGAAATAATACCTAAGTATCTTTCAGGGGGACGGAAAACTCTTTCCGATCTACGAGGTGGAGGAGGTAGTGTTCTTATTGGCTCAACCTGATTTGGTTCCACTTGGTCCTTAGCTCTTTCTGCTTGTGAGACTTTCTCATCAAGCTTAATCTGCTTTCCAATGCCACTATCTTGAATAAACTATTTTTCAAGAAAGATGGCATGTCGACTCACAATCACATTGTGGTCTTCTGGAATGTAGAAATAGTATCCTAATGACTCTTTAGGATATCCTATGAATCGAGCTCTAAAGGACCTAAACTCTAACTTGTCCGCTTGTTGTCTTTTGACATGAGCCGGACAACCCCAAATTCTGAGATGACTCAGACTTGGTTTCTTACCGTGCCATATCTCATACGGTGTGGTAGGAACGGTTTTAGAGGGAACCCTATTCAGTAGATAGATTGAAGTTAACAATGAGTGTCCCCAAAGAAAATCAGGGAGGTCTGTGAAGCTCATCATGGATCGAACCATATCCAATAGAGTCCGATTTCTCCGTTCTGAAACCCCGTTGAGTTGAGGTGTTCCTGGTGGAGTCCATTGAGAGACTATGCCATTTTTCCTTAAGATAGTCTAGGAATTTTCCGGCTAAGGTATTCACCTCCTCGATCTGATCGAAGAACCTTAATGGGTTTTTCCAGTTTGTTTTTCTACTTCATGTCTGAATTCTTTGAACTTTTCAAAAGCTTCAGACTTGTGTCTCATAAGATACACATACCCATACCTAGACAGATCATCGGTAAAGGTAATGAAGTAGACAAAATTGCCTCTAGCCGGCACATCAAATGGGCCGCACACATCAGTATGTACTAGGGCAAGGAGATCTGTGGCCCTCTCCCCATGTCCAACAAAAGGGAGTTTAGTCATTTTGCCTTGAAGACAAGATTCACAAGTTGGATATGACTCAAAAGTCAATGGACTCAATAGCCCATTTTTCTCCAATTTGTTGATCCTATCTTCTGCTATATGACCTAATCTCAGGTGCCATAGATATCTGTCGTTTGGACTATCCCTAGGTCATTTGGCATTCACGTTTTGCTCGAATAATGAGCATACCATCCTAAGCAAGGACACATTCCTTCTTGTTCTTTAGGGTGGCCAGGTAAGTAGGGCAGTTCCAGCTTCCAATGGCCAGATCGCTGTTGCAATGGAAACACTTTTCCTTTGCATCGGCCTTCTTCTTCGGTTCTGCCTTCTTCTTCTTTGATCCTTCCACCTTTTGCTTTTTCACAGACTTCTTTTTCTTTCCATAAGACTTTCTTTTGGAAGAAGTCCGTTCCATAGCAAGAACTGAGCCTTTAGAACCTTTCATAGAAAGCTCAGCGGTAACCAGCATATTCATTAACTTCGGCCAAGGAATTTTGAAGTTTATGCATGTGGTAATTCATGATGAATTGCCCATATGCATCAGTCAAGGATTGCAGAATAATATCGTTCTGCAGATCCAAGTCCAACTTCACACCGAGCTTCTCAAGCTCTTCCATGTCCTTGATCATTGTCAGACAGTGATCTTGGACTGACTGCCCATCACGCATCTTAGCCTTAAAAAGTCATTTCGTGACTTGATATTTGGCTGCGCGACTCTGTTCACCAAACATCTCCTGCAGGTGAGCCAACATTTGGCGAGCAGTCCCGATATCTTCATGTTGGCGCTGGAGCTCATCAGACATCGAGCCCAACATGTAATATCTGGCCTTATTATCTTCGTCAATCCATTTTTTCCAGAGACGCTCTCTGTTCAACAGGATGGACGAGGCTGGTAAGGTGGGAGGGTCCTGGTCCAAAACATGGGTTAACTTCTCGAAACCCAAAATAATTTTGTAGTTCCTGAGCCAATCTTTATAATTGGGTCCAGTCAGTCTATGTGTGTCCAGGATACGTGCCAATGGGTTGGACGCAGACATTTTCCTGTAGAGAGTCAAAGATTCTAGTTAGATACTGTAATTTTGACTTGACCAATTTGTTTAGGGATTTTATTTTTAAACAAATTAGCTCCCACTATTTTCTCGGATCCCTACACTCCCTCTGTAGAGATGCAAAAATCTCCACGATTAATGATTTCTAGTGGGTGGTGCGGTCTCACCAACTGACTCATCACCTCACCTAACAGTTATTGGTGATGGGTTAGCCAATGAGTGAACAACTCTTGTTCAATGATTCTCTAATCATGGTGCACCCAAACTTTGGTCTCTAATTCATGAATCTCACCGTATCCGGAATATTGATCCACTCCTTAGTTAAGTCAGACCCACCATTTGCATAGACTGGGTTCCTAATTGAGTCTCTCACCGTATCCAAAATATTGAGCCCAACTCATCCTCCAGCCCATAGCATCCAATGCCTAATAGACATGGTTGCATCTTCCGGTGCAACTGAGCCACTGTATCCAGCCGAGAACAATCAACCCCGGGAAGGGCCCGCACATCTACAATGGTGGAAGACCTCAGACTTAATCTTTTCTTAGGGAGAATTGATTCAGGTCTCATTAAACTAGACTTGGCTTAGTCATAACAATTATGACTAACCTAGTGGCATGGGTTAGCTCGGATTATTGACCACCTCAGATCAGAACTGTGTCAACAGATATGGCCAGGTAAGTGAGACCGGTGGAAGGAATATGCCATTAACTCGTACAAGAACGCATTCAGGTCGAGTAGCTTCCAATTAAAAATCCAGTCGGTCGTCTGTGCCAAACTTACCTTAGACACCAAATTGTTGAGTCAGAACCAATTGGGTTAGCCTACAATCCAGACTCTAACCTCTGAGCCTAATTAGGTCTTGCTTGATCGTGACTCGATCTTGACCCAGACTTAATCCTATTAGGCTGGTCAATTTAAGCATTGTTGATCCCATCTAACCAACTCTTGATTCGGTTTGATCAACCGCTTAGACCTAATTGAGCTACCCAAGCCCGAACCCAGTATTATGAATATGTCTTAGATCTGAAAATTCTCAATTTTAGACCTAATTAATATTCCATAAACTTAATTCTTAATTAAGTAGGGTTCATAAACAAAAATATGCACAATAAATCCTAGGGTTTCAGGATCTAGGGTTTTGCAGAAAGTAAGTTTTGGGTTTCTGATTAAGGACGAACACGCAGCACCCCTACACGTCATAAGAACACCCCATCGAATGGGAAGAGAGGGCCTTTAAACCCTTCTTCGTTCTTATGACCGGACGGCCAAGAGGAACGCCTTAATCAGGAACATTCAATACTACAAAATAGTATCAGATCTATATCATATATCTCATATATAAAGTAGATCTAATCATGGCATATTTTGCATACATCTCATGTATCAAATCATGCATATTTTTAGATCTAAATTATCTCATAATAATCTAAAAAATTAGATTTAAATTGATCTAATCAAAATAAATTCTAATCTAGACAATTATGTAGAACTATTCTACAACTAGTCTAGACATGCATCAATCATATCTCATATGATATTTAAAATTAAATAATTTTTATTTACTGTTTTTAGATGTTATTATAATACTTATAATATCAAAAAATAGTAAATAAAAAGATCTAAAATATGATTTAATCAGATTAAATCAAAAACATGCAAGAACTATTCTATAGAACTATTCTATTCTAGAACTAGTCATGCATATCTTCTTAATCTTAGATCCAAATCATTTAATTTTAATTTTTTTGATTTCAGATCTGATCACATCTCATGTGACATCTAAAATTACTTTATTTTTTAATTAAAATAAATTTAAAATCAGATCTAAATAATTTAGAACCATGGCTCTGATACCAGTTGAAGGGAAATCCTGATTTTCCGGTCCAGGTTCGTTCAGATCTGATCAGATCAAGAGATATATTTCAAAAATTTTTCTCTTGATCCCAATCAGATCTTGATATATTTTAGATCTGAATTCTTATTATTTTAATAAATAAAATAAAATAAGATAAATTAAATCAAATTTAATTTACCTGATTTGGGTAATCCTATTACCCTGTAGATGATCCTGATTGCAGCGGAAGGTTCTGGATCTAGCCACGCAAGCGCCTGGCCTCTACCGGTATCCACTCAGGGTTGGATCTAGGAGATCCTCTTCTTCTCTATCACACCTCCAAAAATCAGATCTGGATCTGATCTGGAGGATCTTCAAAACTCTTTTGAAGATCAGCAGTCGTCCTTTTGCAGCAGCGCAGCCTTCTTGCTTTTGATCGCCTTTCCTTTGATCTGAATCGCACCAACCAAGGTCCAAAACTCCTTTTGGACGTGGAGAGCAAGGGGAGAAGAAGCTATTGGCATGGAGGAAGGAGGGGAGAGGCAGCCTTGGGGCGTGGGGTTTCTTCAATTGAATTGCATCTTTAATCTGAGTTGGGCGCAGGGTCTTATTTATAGACTAAGCTGTGATCCAACTCCTCTTCCTTCCCAACCAATCACAACCCTTTGTGAAATCAGATCTAAATCTGATTGGTGGGAATAGAGTCCCCTGGATTCCTCCTTAGAGGGCGCCTAAGACCAGTCAAAGTTGGTTCTTAGAAGAACTCTAATTGGAATCCAAAAAGGAGAAGGAGTCCTTGTCCAACAAGGACTCCTAGGCGCCTCCAACTTGGGCACACGCCTAGGGTGGCGTGCGCCCTTCTCCTTGCCAGGTTCTGGCAGGGGGACAGGCCCCCACCAGCTCTCCAATAGGTGCATGACATGTGGTCAAAAGTCAAAGTGTCAATGGTCAACGTTTGACCAGTCAAAGGTAGACTTTTGACCAAAGTCAAAGAACAAGAAATGGCAGGTGACCAAAAATGGCAGGTAATGTCTTACAAAATAAGACAACCTTTTCTGACTTGGACAACCTCCAGTCAGACCATATGAAGGCCTCTGATTGAGCACAAACTCCTTTGGCTCAGACAGGACAACTTATTTATGATAGCAAAAGAAGAACGTTAGGTTCAATCGAGTGCTAGCACGATTTCCTTGAACCTAATTGAATCTCATTCAGATCAATTGAACTAGATCAGTTCAATTGATGATCACCAGATTCAAACCCTTGTTTGTGTGACCCAGTTAGGTTCAGTTCTGTATGGTAATGGGATATGTCATGATCTCTATCATAGACATCATCGAAACTCCTTTCGATGGATCAGAACTCTTCTGATTCGAACAGCTAGAATGATCGATCATCTAAATCATTCTAATTGCTCCCAAAATCCACCAGTGACACCTAGCAGTATATGGTGGCAACCCATCAGAGCTGAATGCGAACCTCTTGGTGCAGCTACCTGTGTGATTAAGTTCTTCTATCTTGAGCCCCGATCAGATTAGGGTTAAGGTGAACTCGTCAAACCCTAGTCTCTGTCATATGATGTAATCATTCGATTCGAGTCCAATGTGAAAATCTAAATAGAAACTCTTTCTATTATTTCACTCTGCCATGGCCATGGGCTTCAGGACTTGATTCTCATGATCATCATAGGGCTGCTCCTCTACCACCGAGGTAGATAGATTCCATCTTGATGCAATCCAGTTCCTACAATGAACATGCTATAGCCAACATACACCTCAGGGTTCCATATGGCTAGGAGACCGAGTAATGGTGTAGTCAAACTATAACACCCTCAAGGTGAACTGCCGATGCATCTCAGGTCAAAGAACCAGACACACTACTGCAGCATCGAGTCAGTCATTGACGAGAAGGTAGACTTCCCTAATGACTACTCGAGGTGGTCACGCTCAGTGCCCTCGTTCTCTAACGAGTACCTGTACTTTCGCTCCAGTATCTCCACACCGTAGACTCAAGACTCGTCTACTAAAGAGAAGCGATCGTACACCAACCTTCCGGATCAATCACCATCCTCGTGATGATCCTATGGTCGGGAGCTGTTTATGAGTTAATAATGATTATTCATGTCTTAAATTTTCAACTCTTGAAAATATGAATTATCATTACCATTAACTCAAAGGATGTATCACAGACACTAAATACACAGGTGTGATAGTAAATAACCCATTTTATTGATTATAGTCAAAATTACAATTTTGCCCCTAGAAGTGTATTACAAGTGTCAGCCAATTCTGGCTTCTAGGACACATATATCTAACAGCGGCTGCAGCTGTCACCATCAACCCACCATAGACGGCACCTCTCTGAGAGACTGACTCCGTCGAACCTCGAGCGATCCATCAGCACGCGGCTGTGGCTGTCACCATCAAGCTCCGCTATAAAAGGGACCCTCCAGATACGCTAATCCCGAAACTCTGATCTCTAAGCTCTCCTCTTCTTCTCCAAGCTCTAAAACTCATTCTCGAGCACTTCATTCTTGTTGGCCAGGGCTGACTTGATCATCGGAGGATCCTGTCGGAGCCACCCCCCCACCGGCTCCGGATGAAACTTTATTTTGCAAATCTCCGACGGTGACCTCATCGGCCTCCACTCCAGCGGACTCCAATGATGACCAATTTCTGCATCAACAGATTGATGCTGGAGGAAGAAACTCAAACCTCTGAGGTTCCCTTATTATTAAAGGAGTGCTCGGCGATGATTTTTCTCTTCCCTCTTCGGAGATCTTCCTCTTCTCTCTCGAAGAGGAAATGCCTCCCAGGAGAGCCTCGACTTGACGATCGACGACCTCCGCATCTTGATCCCATCCAGATCCATCTGCCCCTGCTTCAGCCCTGGGAACTCAGGTTCCACCCATACCCATGGTAAATATGGAGCAGTTCAACCTATTCGTCCGATAGGTCCGTGGCCTCGCGGATGCAATGCGGGCCATGCAGCAGCCTCCGATGGCGACTTTAGGAAATCTGCCATTCGGATGTCGAAAATTGACCACAGGAAAGGGTACTCGGGCCGGTGTTCCCTCCGCCCCTTGGAAAGAGAAACAGGGAGCCAGGAATCCATGTTCGGGTCATGGTTCTCCTTTGGAGGAGACCTTTTTCGCTTGTAGTCGGAAGTCCCCCAAGATCTGCGATCAGGACGACGCCCTTGATCACAGACTGTGGAAGATGGACCGACGGATCGAAGAGCTCGATCGCATCGCCCCGGCTCGTCATGCCGACTTCCACGCCGAACCTCTTTTCTCCCTTCAGATAATGCAAGAGTCCATCCTACCGAACTTCAAGCTCCCTCAACTCGAAAGCTACAATGGGACCTCTGATCCGGTTGATTATCTGGAGGCCTTCCGGACCATAATGCTACTTCACGGCACTTCAGACGCCATGCTGTGCCGAGCCTTCTCATCTACCTTGAGGGAAGCAGCGAAAAACTGGTACTCGGTGTTGAAGCTAAGTACGATCTTCTCTTTTGATCAAATGAGCAGTCAGTTCGTGGCCCACTTCATCAGCAGCCGACGACCACGCCGAGGTTTGGATTCTCTGATGAACGTCAAGCAGAGGCAAGGAGAATCCATCCGAGCTTACGTAACCCAGTTTAGCGCCGCGATATTGGAGGTCTGGGATCTGGACCAGTCTGTTGCGATGGCCGCACTCAAGGACGGCCTTTAGAAAAATGACTTACTGTTCTCCCTGAAAAAAAAGTATCCTAAGGACTTCGTGGATTTACTGGCTCGGGCCAAGAAATATGTCCATACGGAAGAAGCCTTCAAGTTGAAGGACGAAAAAGCCTTAAGGGAGCGGCTAGCAGGCAATGGAGAGCCGAACGAAGTTCGATCACGCTCACGGAATCCATCCGGTGGCAGGCGGGCCCAAACTCCTCGAGTTCACGAAGAAATGCGAAGAAGCCCTCCTCCCAAAAGATTCCGCAACTACGCCCCCTTCAACGCTCCTCGAACTCAAATTCTCACTGAAGTGAAGAACCAGCTGTCAAGATCAGAAGGACTACAGTCTCCCCCAAATAAGCATGATCAAAATAAGTACTGCCTCTACCATCGCAACCATGGCCACGACACCGAGGAATGCATCCAGCTCCGAGACAAAATTGAGGAGCTCGTCAGAAAGAGGCGGCTGGATAAATTCCTCCGGCACCAGTCTAAAGCAGAAAAAGATCGACCAAGGGCACTGCCATAGCTAGAGATGGCAAGGAGCTCGGCGCTGCCATAGCCAGAGACCGTAAGGAGGTCGGCCACCTTACGGCATCATCCACATTATCTCTGAGAGGAGCTTGGTGCATCAGCGATTCGTTGTCTCCCAGCGAAAAATTGAGAAGGCCAGCGTGAGAAGGTCGTCCACCCCGGAACTTATTACCGAAGAAATGCGGAGGAACAACACTACCATGATCTTGAAATATAGAATTTTGGGATGCGCTGCTAGTAACTTCCTTTCAATAAAATTCTTTTCTTTCGATAATATTATTTCTGGATGCGAAAACTATGCGATGACAGGAAAGAAACAGTCAATAATTGCCCAAATTAGGACCAGGAGGAGAATCTCGTCCTAACGCGAGCAACAATCTCGGCTAGAGATAAGATCTCTTCCGAGCGAAGGCCTCGTTCATAAGGACGAGATGGGGGAGAAGGCCCAGCGCCTTATGTGCCCCACTGCCCATTAGGAATAGGAGGAGAACCTCATCCTAACGCGAGCAACAACCTTGGCCAGAGATAAGATCTCTTCCAAGCGACCGCTGACAACCATGGCTAGAGATAAGATCTCTCCTGAGCGATCGAGTAAACCTTGGCTAGAGATAAGATTCTCTCTCCGAGCGACCGAGTCAACCTCGGTTAAGGAACAGGAGGAGACCTCGTCCTACACCGAGCAAACCTCGGCTAGAGATAAGATCTCTCCCGAGCGAAGACCTCATTCATAAAGGACGAGATGGGGGAGGGCCCAGCAGCCCTTATGTGCCCACTGCCGTTAGG
>QRFJ01000227.1:208490-389887 GCA_006176705.1 Cocos nucifera | reverse complement strand
ATGTTATATTAATATAAGATATTAACATAATATAATATAATATAATATAATATAATATTTATTTAATAAATAATATTATGAAAAATATGGATATATCTTAGTAACTTATCCAAAAAATTAGTAATATAAATGAATATGGGTAATAAATTACTGTATTATTTTTTTTTATATAAAAAAATATAAATAAATTATTTTTCTATCTAAATATTATCTAAAAAAATATAAATTTTTACATAAATTTTTTATCCTAAAAAAAAAAAAAACAGGCCCTTGGTGTTACAATAACGAAAATAAGGAGGACAGTAATTTTTGCTCAGCTGATTTTTTTTGGAAAAAAAAATTCACATGTAACTAATAAATATTAAATTATGAATACTGTGTTACATAATTATCATTAAGTAATTCTGACTACAAAAAGCAGAAAAGCCGTTATGAGGATAGATCCATCTTAAATCATGGAGCTGAGAGGTAATTAAGAGGGTAAACATGCGAGTGTGTCATTTCGTGCATTTTGAGTTTGTTTCTCGCGTTTGGTTTTTCTCAAAGACTAATGTGGATGAATTCGTGGGTGTCTGGACGTGGTCAGTGACAATTTCTCGCCCCGATGGATTCAATTTATCTTGTCGAGGCTATTGTGGATGTCTGGTATTGTATTTCCGCAAAACCCTAAATCTTAAACCCTAATCTTCCCGCATCTACAAATTGACTCCCTTGTCATTGTCCTCTTTCGGAGTCTTGCCCATCCGCCGTTCCACCCTTCTTCGATATCAATATCGGGAGCTGTAGACATGAGACCTCCGAGAGGTAACCTTTCTCGCATTCATTCGCCCCTTTTTTTTCCAATCTTCCCTCTTCTCGAGTAATAGTCTCAGTATTTAAGATTATTCTTTTTCTCCTTAAGCGCGATGAACTATTCCTTTTTTACTTTTCAAGGTATATGATTCGATCTTTGATGCGATTCAAAACCAATATTTTGTTTATATTTCGCACGAAATTTCGATTTCGTGAAGTCTGTTCTTGCTTCATTGCTCAAATCTCGGTTATTTTGGCCTTTCATGACTAAAGTTCTTGTTTTCTTGCTCGAATCGTGGTTCTTTTGGCCTTTCTGGTTTATTTGCTTCAATCTAGGTTCTTTTGGCCTTTTATGACCGATTTTCCTGTTTCCTTAAATTTTTATTATAATGGCCTCCTAGAAAAGTCCTTTTTTTTTTCTTTTTTTTGCGTAAATCTTGGTTTCTCTGGTTTTTTATTGACTTTGCAATCGTTCTCAGGTGGTGGCCGAGGTGCTGGCCCAAGGGGCCGGAGCGACGGCGGAGGTAGAGGCAGGGGAAGAGGAGCCGGAGGGAGAGGTGGCCGTGGGGGTGGTAGGGGTGGAATGGGCCGTGGGGGTGGTAGGGGTGGAATGAAGGGCGGGAGCAAGGTCATCGTCCAGCTCCACAGGCACGACGGGGTCTTTGTGGCCAAGGGGAAGGAAGACGCCCTCTGCACAAGGAATATGGTTGCTGGTGAATCCGTTTATGGTGAGAAGCGCGTTTCGGTTCAGGTGATTAATCTATCACAGCCCATGGGGTTTTGGTGCTTTTGCTATCATTGATGTTTCATTTTGGTCAGGTTCTGGGTGCAATCTCTTTTTCTCGCTCTTAAATTTTACTGTGGTTAGATGGTCGTGAGTTTGTATTCTGATGTAGATGAAAATTAGATTTGGCATCCATTATCTTAGCATTATGTTCTTTTACTCTGTGCAGAACGAAGACGGAACTTAGGTCGAGTACAGGGTCTGGAATCCATTCCGCTCGAAGTTGGCAGCAGCCATTATTGGTGGTGTCGACAGTATGTGGATGGTAATCGGTCTCTTCTTCCTTTTGGTTTACCTAGCATATTTTGAAATAGTCGTGAAATTGAAGTTTTAAGGTTGTTTTTTTTGCCCTATTACGAATTACTTGGTTAGACATAGCGAAGTTTATCTATTGCCATTAGTGAATTTTTCGTGTTGGTAGTTGGGCCTTTTCTTTTTCAAAGAATCTTTTCTCCTCCCTTCTCCTGCTGGGAGTTTTTTCATTCGTTTATTTGTAAGAAGGATTTTTTTTTTTTTTTTTTGGGGTGGGGGGGGGGGATGGGGAATGGGTTATCATCCCTTTTCACCTGATCTAACAGCTTCGCTGTTTTATATACCTATCGTTAGTGAAGAGAAGAGTGATGATATATTTAATTTTTTGTTTATTTATGCTTCCTTCGTTCATCCTTTTTTTAAACTTTATTCTTTAGATGCATAAATCTGATGTCTTCTTTTGACTTAACTACAAATCTGATGTTTATCAGTTATTCTGCTAGATGTTATACTTATCCTTGTTTTTCATCGCTATGTTACCGTAGCACTAAAGATGATAATCTAATTTAATTTATCTTTTGGTTCTGAAGAAGCTTAGTTGTTATAGTTATATTGCTTCTGATTTATGGATTCTTATGGAACCGCATTTTTATAGATCAGTTATTAAATTTATTTATGGTTCTAAATAAACTTTATACTTAAGCCTTCTGATTGATCTGTTCTTTTTGGATGGCATGTTTCTGTGTTGTTCATGTAATTTAGTAATTGCTATTTTACTTATCCTTGTATGAATTAATGTTTTCGTTAATTACCCTTTGTTTCCACATTAGATTCTACTGATGGCTTTCTTCTTCTTTTTGAAGTTTCTTGGTGCATCCTCTGAATTCCCTTTTTCTTGTTTGGTTTCCTCATTTTCCATCTGGCCTTCTGATGATAAGCTTTGCTCTGTTTGCTGGATTATATTTTTACTATTTCTGAGTCAACTCTTATTTGTTTGTTCCTTTGTTGTTTAGGGGCCTGGATCTCGAATACTGTATCTTGGGGCTGTGTCAGGGACTACTGTGTCTCATGTGTCTGACATTGTTGGACCTGTAAGTTCTTTTACTGCAGTAAACATTTTGGACAAGTGCATTGTGATCATGATATAATTTATTTTGGAGTTTCAGGGTAATTACATGTCTTATCTTAAGCTTCTTTGCAGACAGGAGTTGTTTATGCTGTTGAATTTTCACATAGAAGTGGTAGGGACCTTGTGAACATGGCAAAGAAGTGAACAAATGTTATTCCTATAATTGAAGATGCTAGGCATCCTGTGAGGTATCGGATGTTGGTTGGCATGGTAGATGCCATTTTTTCAGATGTTGCCCAGTCAGACCAGGTATGCATGTTTTCTTTTCTGTGATTTTATCCTAATTAGTCTTGCCTGGTTTCATGTATTTGTGCAGTGTCATTTTACTCCCCTGATGTTGTGCATTTGCGATTCGTGTCCATGTAGTCAGTTCACCCTAGCAAGTCCACATCTTTCATATCTTCAATATGTGTTATTTCATGTATTCTTATTTAAGTTTTATGCAAAAGATTTTGCTAGTATATTGATATGATCTTGGCCTTAGGTCTGTTTAATTCGCTGTTGTTGGTGCAGAAACTGGTCGTCGTCGGAGGTCGCTGGAGTCGAGGCCGCTGAGGTCGCCGCCGGGGACATGCAAAACAAAGTCTCGTCCGGAGCCGGTGGGGGGTGGCTCCGGCAGGACCCTCCGACGCTCAAGTCAGCTCTGGCCAACAGGAATGGAGTGCTCGGAGTGAGTTCCGGAGCTTAAAGAAGAGAAGGAGAGCTTAGAGATCAGAGGGATTAGCCTTAGCATATCTGGAGGAGGGCCCTTTTATAGCGGAGCTTGATGGTGATGGCTGCTGTCGCGTGTTGGCGGGCCGCTCGAGGTTCGATGGAGTTAGTCTCTCGGGGAGGTGCCGTACGCGGCAGGGTTGGTGGTGACAGCTGCTGCCGCATGCTGGCGGGTCACTCGAGGTTGGTGGTGACAGCTGCTGCCGCGTGCTGGCGGGCCGCTCGAGGTTCGGCGGAGTCAGTCTCTTGGGTAGGTGCCGCATGGGGCTGGTTACGGAGAGAGTGGCGTTGGTAGTGGCGGCCATATCATCCAGTCTCGTTGTTCATCCAAAGGAGTTCGAACTTATAGGGGAGTTCGGCCGAAGGAAAAGCTTGGGAGGAGCTCGGCTCCCGCAGGCGTCTGGCCGGAGGTGCGCGGCTAAGGCTCGGTCGCTTGGGAGTTCGGCCGCTTGGAATTGAAGGAGCTCGGCCGGCTGAAGGGACGGCCGCTGGAGGAGTTCGGCTGGCTGGAGGGGTTCGGCAGGAGCTCGGTCGGGCGAAGTTCGATCCGATGGACGTCCGCTGAGGAGTTCGACCGCTGAGAGGCCCGAAGAAGCTCGGCTGAGGCCCGGTTGAAGGACTTCGGTTGCTAAGTGGTTCGGCTAAGGCTCGTCCGCTGGAAATCAGAAGCTCGGCCGCCTGAACGGGTTGGAAGAAGCTCGGCCGCTGGGAGTTCGGCTGAAGCCCGTCTATCGAAGCTCTTCTGCGGCTACTGGTTGCATTAGGCTGAGCATCGAGCTAGACTTCGGCTGAAGCGGGATTTATCCCCAACACTAGCCCCCCCACTCCCGAGTTCGAAAATCGAAGGAAGGGAGTGCAGGAAAGGCGACTGCCGAAGTCTTCCTCTGAGCTCTGTGCTGGTCTAGGTCGAAGCTCGGGGGAGATCTCATCTTCGGTTTGAAGTTGACATCAAAGTGGAAGCCCGGGGAAGATCCCATTTCCAGCCGGGGTTGACACGGTTGCTTTCTCTAGCCAAGGTCGATGTTGAAGCTCTCCAGCCGAGGTTGACATCGGATAGATCTTATCTCTAGCCGAGGTCGGTGCTCGCGTTAGGACGAGGTTCTCCTCCTGTTTCCTAACCGAGGCTGGCTCGATCGCTCGGGAGAGATCTTATCTCTAGCCGAGGTTGTCAACGGTCGCTCGGGAGAGATCTTATCTCTAGCCGAGGTTGATGCTCGCGTTAGGACGAGGTTCTCCTCCTGTTCCTAACCGAGGTTGGTGCTCGCGTTAAGACGAGGTTCTCTTCCTGTTCCTAATCGAGGTTGTTCTCGGTCGCTCGGGAGAGATCTTATCTCTAGCCGAGGTTGGTGCTCGCGTTAGGACGAGGTTCTCCTCCTGTTCCTAACCGAGGTTGTTCACGGTCGCTCGGGAGAGATCTTATCTCTAGCCGAGGTTGTTCGGTCGCTCGGGAGAGATCTTATCTCTAGCCGAGGTTGATGCTCGCGTTAGGACGAGGTTCTCCTCCTGTTCCTAACCGAGGTTGTTCACGGTCGCTCGGGAGAGAGAGATCTTATCTCTAGCCGAGGTTGGTGCTCGCGTTAGGACGAGGTTCTCCTCCTGTTCCTAACCGAGGTTGTTCACGGTCGCTCGGAGAGATCTTATCTCTAGCCGAGGTTGTGCTCGCGTTAGGACGAGGTTCTCCTCCTGTTCCTAACCGAGGTTGTTCACGGTCGCTCGGGAGAGATCTTATCTCTAGCTGAGGTTGATGCTCGCGTTAGGACGAGGTTCTCCTCCTGTTCCTAACCGAGGTTGTTCACGGTCGCTCGGGAGAGATTTATCTCTAGCCGAGGTTGTCAACAGGTCGCTCGGGAGAGATTTTATCTCTTGCCGAGGTTGGTGCTCGCGTTAGGACGAGGTTCTCCTCCTGTTCCTAACCGAGGTTGTTCACGGTCGCTTGGGAGAGATCTTATCTCTAGCCGAGGTTGTCAACGCTCGGGAGAGATCTTATCTCTAGCCGAGGTTGGTGCTCGCGTTAGGACGAGGTTCTCCTCCTGTTCCTAACCGAGGTTGTTCACGGTCGCTCGGAAAAGATCTTATCTCTAGTCGAGGTTGGTCTCGCGTTAGGACGAGGTTCTCCTCCTGTTCCTAACCGAGGTTGTTCACGGTTGCTCGGGAAGAGATCTTATCTCTAGCCGAGGTTGGTGCTCGCGTTAGGACGAGGTTCTCCTCCTGTTTCCTAACCGAGGTTGTTTACGGTCGCTCGGGAGAGATTTTATCTCTAGCCGAGGTTGGTGCTCGCGTTAGGACGAGGTTCTCCTCCTGTTCCTAACCGAGGTTGTTCATGATCGCTCGGAAGAGATCTTATCTCTAGTCGAGGTTGTTCACGGTCGCTCGGGAGAGATCTTATCTCTAGCCGAGGTTGTCAACGGTCGCTCGGGAGAGATCTTATCTCTAGTCGAGGTTGATGCGCGGGAGCAATCATTGACTGCTTGTTCCCTGTCACCGTATAGTTTTTGCATCCAGAAACAATATTATTTGGAAAGGAAGAATTTTATTGAAGGGAAGTTACCAGTAGCGCATCCCCAAATTCTGTATTTCAAGATCGTAGTAGCGTTGTTCCTCCACGTTTCTTCGGCGATAAGTCCCGGGTGGACGACCTCCTCATGCTGGCCTCCTCAATTTGGTGCAAGCTCTTGTCGCTGGGAGACGGCGAATCGCTGATGCACCAAGCTCCTCCCAGGGGCAATGTGGATGGCGCCGTAAGGTGGCCGACCTTCTTGCGGTCTGTGGTTACGGCAGCGCCGAGCTTCTTGTCGTCTTCGGCTATGGCAGCGCTCTTAACCAATCTTTCCCTGCTTCAGGCTGGTGTCGGAGGAATTTACCCAACTGCCCCTTTCTGACAAGCTCCTCGATTTCGTCTCTGAGCTGGATGCATTCCTCGGTGTCGTGGCCGTGGTCGCGATGGTAGAGGCAATACTTATTTCGATCGTGCTTGTTTGGGAGAGACTGTAATCCTTCCGGTCTCGGCAGCTGGTTCTTTATTTCGGTAAGAACCTGAGTTTGAGCGTTGAGGGGGGCATAGTGGTGGAACCTTCCGGGAGGAGGGCTTCTTCGCGCCCTTCTGTCGGGGCGAGTTTGAAGAGTTCGGGTTCGGCTGCTTTCGGAGGGGGTCTGCGAGCGCAGCCGAACTTCGCTCGGCTCGTCCACCAGCCCCTCTTAGGGCTTCCTCGTCTTTCAACTTGAAGGCTTCTTCCGCACGGACATATCTCTCGGCCCGAGCCAGCAGATCGGCGAAGTCTCTGGGATACTTTTTTTTCAGAGAGAATAGCAAGTTATTTTTCTGAAGGCCGCCCTTGAGTGCGGCTATCGCGACGGACTGGTCCAAGTTCCGGACCTCCAATGCTGCGGCGCTAAATCGGGTGACATAAGCCCGGATGGATTCTTCTTGCTTCTGCTTGACGCTCATGAGGGAATCTGAATCTCGGCTCGATCGTCGGCTGCTGATGAAGTGGGCCGCGAATCGACTGTCCATCTGGTCGAAAGAGAAGATCGTACTTGGCTTCAACGCCGAGTACCAGTTTCTTGCTGCTCCCTTTAAGGTAGATGGGAAGGCTCGGCACAGCATGGCATCTGAAGCGCTGTGAAGCAGCATCATGGCACGGAAGGCCTCCAGGTGATCAACCGGATCAGAAGTTCCATCGTAGCTTTCCAATTGAGGGAGCTCGAAGGTCGGTGGAACAGGTTCTTGCATAATTTGGAGAGAGAAGGGAGGTTCGGCATGGACGTCGGCATGATGGGCCGAGGTGACGCGGTCGAGCTCTTCGATACGCCGGTCCATCTCCCGTAGCCTGCAATCGAGGGCATTGTCTTGGCTGCAGACCTTGGGGTGCTTCCGACTACGAATGGGGAAGGTCTCCCCCGGAAGGGAACAATGATCCGAGCACGGATCCTCAGCCCCCTGTTTCTCCTTCTTCGGGGCGACCGGTATGCTGGCCCTGGTACTCTTTCTTGGGGTCGATTTCCGACGTTCCAATGGTGGGTTTTCCGGTGGAATCGCCATCGGAGGCTGCTGTATAGCCTGCAATGCCTCCATGAGGCTACGGACCTGCCGGACAAGCAGGTCGAACTGCTCCACCTCCACCGCAGGTACAGGTGGAACTTGAGCTGCCGGGGCCGAAGCAGGAGCCAAAGCAGGAACAGACGGATCTGGATGGGATCGGGCCGCGGAGGCCGTCGAGCGCCGTGTCGAAGCTCTCCTGGGAGGCATTTCTTCCTTGGGAGAGAAAAGGGAGATCTCCGAAGAGAGAAGAGAAAAGTCGTCGAGCACTCCTTTAAGAACAAGGGACCCTCGGAGGTTCGAGTCCCTCATAGCGCCAATCTGTTGGTGCAGAAACTGGTCATCGTCGGAGGTCGCTGGAGTCGAGGCCGCTGAGGTCACCGCCGGGGACCTGCAAAACAAAGTCCCGTCCGGAGCCGTTGGGGGGTGGCTCCGGCAGGACCCTCCGACGCTCAAGTCAGCTCTGACCAATAGGAATGGAGTGCTCGGAGTGAGTTCCGGAGCTTAGAGAAGAGGAGGAGAGCTTAGAGATCAGAGGGATTAGCCTTAGCGTATCTGGAGGAGGGCCCTTTTATAGCGGAGCTTGATGGTGATGGCTGCTGTCGCGTGTTGGCGGGCCGCTCGAGGTTCGGCGGAGTCAGTCTCCCGGGGAGGCGCCGTACGCGGCAGGGTTGGTGGTGACAGCTGCTGCCACATGCTGGCGGGTCACTCGAGGTTCGGCGGAGTCGGTCTCTCGAGGTGGCGCCGTATGCAGCAGGGTTGGTGGTGACAGCTGCTGCCGCGTGCTGGCGGGCCGCTCGAGGTTCGGCGGAGTCAGTCTCTTGGGTAGGTGCCGCATGGGGCTGGTTACGGAGAGAGTGGCGTCGGTAGTGGCGGCTATACCATCCAGTCTCATTGTTCGTCCAGAGGAGTTCGGACTTGTAGGGGAGTTCGGTTGAAGAAAAAGTTTGGGAGGAGCTCGGCTCCCGCAGGCGTCTGGTCGGAGGTGCGCGGCTAAGGCTCGGTCGCTTGGGAGTTCGGCCGCTTGGAATTGAAGGAGCTCGGTCGGCTGAAGGGACGGCCGCTGGAGGAGTTCGGCTGGCTGGAGGGGTTCGACAGGAGCTCGGTCGGACGAAGTTCGACTGATGGACGTCCGCTGAGAAGTTCGGCCGCTGAGAGGCCCGAAGAAGCTCAGCTGAGGCCCGGTTGAAGGACTTCGGTTGCTAAGTGGTTCGGCTAAGGCTCGTCCGTTGAGGAGTTCGGCCGCTGGGAATCAGAAGCTCGGCCGTCTGAACGGGGGTTAGAAGAAGCTCGGCCACTGGGAGTTCGGCTGAAGCCCGTCTGCCGAAGCTCTTCTGCGGCTATTGGTTGCATTAGGCTGAGCATCGAGCTAGACTTCGATTGGAGTGGGATTTATCCCCAACAGCTGTTTTTTTTTTAAAAAAAATTCTTTTAGAAAACTTACAATAATTTATTGATATGTGATGTTATGCAGCATTCATTTATATCAGTATTTAATATTATGTCAGTATCCTATGTTTTCTTGACTGTTCCCCCATATAATGGATAAAGCTATTTGCCTGTTTGAATATGGAAGGCATCATGCTCTTGGAAAAAAAAAAATAGCAGCTACACTTTCGTGTGGGTGATTTTGAAGCATTTTCTTTATTATATATGCGAATGTATAGCACTTTCTACTCTCTTGAGACCAAGCATATGATGAACGTACTCGGATTCCCCTTCAGGACATCATATTGGATGATGCTAATTCGAGTTTCTGATGCCTATTTGTCTCTATGTATTTTTTCCTCCCTTCTTTGGAGTCTTACTTTTTGATCTTTTTGAGCTTCAACTTTTATAGATGTTTTCGTATTTGATGTGTATGTTATCTGTTGGGGATAAATCCCGCTCCAGCCGAAGTCTAGCTCGATGCTCAGCCTAATGCAACCAGTAGCCGCAGAAGAGCTTCGGCAGACGGACTTCAGCCGAACTCCCAGCGGCCGAGCTTCTTCCAACCCATTCAGCCGGTCCGAGCTACTTAGCGGCCGAACTCTCCAGCGGCCGAGCTTCGGATTCCCAGCGGTCGAACTCCTCAGCGGACGAGCCTTAGCCGAACCACTTAGCAATCCGAAGTCCTTCAATCGGGCCTCAGCCGAGCTTCTTCGGGCCTCTCAGTGGCCGAACTCCTCAGCGGACGTCCATCGGCCGAACTTCGCCCGACCGAGCTCCTGCCGAACCCCTCCAGCCAGCCGAACTCCTCCAGCGGCCGTCCCTTCAGCCGGCCGAGCTCCTTCAATTCCAAGCGGCCGAACTCCTCAAGCGGCCGTCCCTTCAGCCGGCCGAGCTCCTTCAATTCCAAGCGGCCGAACTCCTCAAGCGGTCGTCCCTTCAGCCGGTCGAGCTCCTTCAATTCCAAGCGGCCGAACTCCCAAGCGACCGAGCCTTAGTCGCGCACCTCCGGCCAAACGTCTGTGGGAGCCGAGCTCCTTCCGAGCTTTTCTTTCAGCCGAACTTTCCTACAAGTCCGAACTCCTCTGGATGAACCGTCGCCGTCAGTCCGCAACAGACAACAAGTCCGGACGACATGGCCACCACTACTGGCGACGCCACTCTCTCTGTAACCAGTCCCATGCGGCCCACGATCCGTCAGTATGGCTGTCACCATCCACCTGACGACGTCTTCCTCTCTGTACTGAACTTCATGCGGCCCCAACGGCTCTCTGCCAGGCGGTATGGCCGTCACCATCAACTAAGCTCCGCCTATAAAGGGCCCTCCAGAATACGCTGATCTCTAATCTCTGATCTCTAATCTCTCCTCTTCTTCTCTAAGCTCCGGAACTCATTCCGAGCACTCCATTCCTATTGGCCAGAGCTGACTTGAGTGTCGGAGGGTCCTGTCGGAGCCACCCCCCATCGGCTCTGGACGGGACTTTGTTTTGCAGGTCCCCAGTGGTGACCTCATCGGCCTCCACTCCAGCGGACTTCGGCGACGACTAGTTTCTGCGTCAATAGATTGGCGCTAGAAGGGATTCGAACCTCCGAGGTTCCTTTGTTCTTAAAGGAGTGTTCGGCGATTTTTCTCTTCCCTCTCCGGAGATCTCCTTTTTTCCTCCCGAAGAAGAAATGCCTCTCAGGAGAGCTTCGACGCGGCGCCCGGCGGCCTCCGCGGTCCCGATCCCATCCAGATCCGTCTGTTCTTGCCTCGGCTCCGGCAGCTCAGGTTCCACCTGTGCCTGCGGTGGAGGTGGAGCAGTTTGACCTGCTTGTCCAATAGGTCCGTGGCCTCACGGAGGCATTGCAGGCTATACAGCAGCCTCCGGTGGCGACTCCACTAGGAAACCCACCATTGGAATGTCGGGAATCGGCCCCAAGGAAGAGTACCAGGGCCAGCATACCGGTCGCCCTGGAGAAGGAGAAACAGAGGGCCGAGGATCCGTGTTCGGATCATTGTTCTCTTCTGGGAGGAGACCTTCCCCATTCGTAGTCGGAAGCACCCCAAAATCTGCAGCCAAGACGACGCCCTCGATTGCAGACTACGGGAGATGGACCGACGTATTGAAGAGCTCGGCCGCATCACCCCGGCTCATCATGCGTCCATGCCGAACCTCCCTTCTCTCTTCGAATTATGCAAGAACCTATTCCACCGACCTTCGAGCTCCCTCAACTGGAAAGCTACGATGGAACTTCTGATCCGGTTGATCACCTGGAGGCCTTCCGTGCCATGATGCTGCTTCACGGTGCTTCAGATGCCATGCTGTGCCGAGCCTTCCCATCTACCTTAAAGGGAGCAGCGAGGAACTGGTACTCGGCGTTGAAGCCGAGTACGATCTTCTCTTTCGACCAGATGAGCAGTCGGTTCATGCGGCCCACTTCATCAGCAGCCGACGATCCGAGCCGAGGTTCAGATTCCCTGATGAGCGTCAAGCAGAAGCAAGGGGAATCCATCCGGGCTTACGTCACCCGATTTAACGCCGCGGCATTGGAAAGTCTGGGACTTGGACCAGTCTGTCGCGATGGCCGCACTCAAGGGTGGCCTTCAGAAAAATAACTTACTGTTCTCTCTAGAAAAAAAGTATCCCAGAGACTTCGCCGATCTGCTGGCTCGGGCCGAGAGATATGCCTGTGCGGAAGAAGCCTTCAAGTCGAAAGACGAGGAGTCCCTGAGAGAGCAGCTGGCGGACGATGGAAAGCCGAGTGAAGTTTGGTGAGGCCGAACTTTCCTTCGAAGCTCATCATCCAAGTGAAGTTCGGCGCAAGCGAGGGCGGAACGAAGTTCTCCTGCGAATGAAATTCGGCATAAGTGAGGCCGAACTCCGCACCTCATTATCGGAATGAAGTTCGGCGGAAGAACTCCCCCTAGAGGCTCAGAATGAAGTTCGACTCAAGTGAGGCCGAACTTCCCTTTGAAGCATATCATCCAAATGAAGTTCGGTCGCGCTCTAGACCGCCCCAGGGCGAGCGAGGTCGAACTCCCTCTCGAGCTCACCACAAAGGAAGCTCCGACAGAAGGGCGCGAAGAAGTCCTCCCGAAAGGTTCCGCAAACTACGCCCCGCTCCTCTAACTCGAATTCTCAGCGAAGTTAAGAGCCAGCCGCCAAGACCTGAAGGACTACGGCCTCCCCAAACGTGCGCGATCAAGTAAAGTAAAGCCTACCATCGCGACCACGGCCACGACACTGAGGAATACATACGTTCAGCTCCAAGACGAAGATTGAAGAGCTCGTCAAAAAGGGACGACGGGATAAATTCCTCCGACGCCAGCCTGAAGCAGGAGAAGATCGGCTAAAGGTGCCTGCCATAGCTAAGAGGCAACTGCTGCCAAAAGACAAGAAGGTCGGCCGCCTCGCGGCGTCATCAACATCACCCCCGGGAGGAGCTTGGTACATCGGCGATTCGTCACCTCCCAGCGTCAAAGCCAAGAGAAGCATGCTCCAAATTGAGGAGGCCGGCATGGCATGAGATAGAGGTCGTCTGGACGGGACTTACTGCCCAAGGAAACTCCGGAGGAACAACGCCCCACGATCCTTGAAATCGAATTTGGGATGCGCTGCTAGTAACTTTCCTTTCGGTAAAATTCTTTCCTTTCAATAATATTATTTCTGGATGCGAAAACTATGCGATGACAGGAAAGAAGCAGTCAATAATTGCCGCGTTAGGAACAGGAGGAGAACCTCGTCCTAACGCGAGCAACAACCTCGGCTAGAGATAAGATCTCTTCCGAGCGAAGGCCTCGTTCATTAAAGGACGAGATGGGGGGAGAGGCCCACGCGGCCCTTATGTGCCCCCACAGCCCGTTAGGAACAGGAGGAGAACCTCATCCTAACGCGAGCAACAACCTCGGCTAGAGATAAGATCTCTCCAAGCGACCGCTTGACAACCTGGCTAGAGATAAGATCTCTCCCGAGCGACGAGTAAACCTCGGCTAGAGATAAGATCTCTTCCGAGCGACCGAGTCAACCTCGGTTAGGAACAGGAGGAGAACCTCGTCCTAACGCGAGCAACAACCTCGGCTAGAGATAAGATCTCTCCCGAGCGACCTCATTCATAAAGGACGAGATGGGGGGAGAGGCCCAGCAGGTCCCTTATGTGCCCCCACAGCCCGTTAGGAACAGGAGGAGAACCTCGTCCTAACGCGAGCAACAACCTCGGCTAGAGATAAGATCTCTCCCGAGCGACCGAGACAACCTCGGCTAGAGATAAGATCTCTCCGAGCGATCGAGTCAACCTCGGTTAGGAACAGAAGGAGAACCTCATCCTAACGCGAGTAACAACCTCGGCCAGAGATAAGATCTCTTTCGAGCGATCGCTGATAACCTCGGCTAGAGATAAGATCTCTCTCGAGCGATCGAGTCAACCTCGACTAGAGATAAGATCTCTTCGAGCGACCGAGTCAACCTCGATTAGGAACAGGACGAGAACCTCGTCCTAATGCGAGCAACAACCTCGGCTAGAGATAAGATCTCTCCCGAGTGAAGGCCTCGTTCATAAAGGACGAGATGAGGAGAGAGGCCCAGCAGCCCTTATGTGCCCCCACTGCCCGTTAGGAATAGGAGGAGAACCTCATCCTAACGCGAGCAACAACTTCGGTCAGAGATAAGATCTCTCCCGAGCGATCGCTGACAACCTCGGCTAGAGATAAGATCTCTCCTGAGCGAAGGCCTCATTCACAAAGGACGAGATGGGAGGAGAGGCCCAGCGGCCCTTATGTGCCCCCATTGCCCGTTAGGAATAGGAGGAGAACCTCGTCCTAATGCGAGCAACAACCTCGGTCAGAGATAAGATCTCTTTCGAGCGACCGCTGACAACCTCGGTTAGAGATAAGATCTCTTCCGAGCGACTGAGTCAACCTTGGCTAAAGATAAGATCTCTCCCGAGCGACCGAGTCAACCTCGGTTAGGAACAGAAGGAGAACCTCATCTTTACGCGAGCAAAGTCGAAGTTAGGAACAAGAGGAAAATCCCGTCCTAACACGAGCGCCCGCATCAACCTCGGCCAAAGGAGATAAGATCTCCTCCGAGCGACCAGGCCAACCTCGACTGGAGAGCTTCAACTTCGACCTCGGCCAAAGGAGATAAGATCTCCCCGAGCGACCGGGCCAACCTTGGCTGGAGGGCTTCAACTTTGACCTCAGCCAAAAGAGATAAGATCTCCCCCGAGCGACCGGGCCAATCTCGACTGGAGAGCTTCAACTTTCACTTCGGCCAGAGATAAGATCGGAGACAACCTCATCCCGAGATCAGATCTCTCTCAGACGCCCGCATCAACCTCGATTGTAGGAGATAATGTCACCCTCGAGGAGCTCAACCTCCAACTTCGATCGTAGTGGACGAAGTCTCCCTCAACCTCGGTTGGAGATGGGATCTTCCTCGGGCTTCAACTTCGATACCAACTTCAACTAGAGATGAGATCTCCCCTGAGCTTCGATCTGGACCAGCACGAAACTCAGAAGAAGACTTCGGCAGTCGCCTTTCTTGCACTCCCTTCCTTCGAGTTTCGAACTCGAAAGTGGGGGGGGCTAGTATTGGGGATAAACCTCGCTTCCATTGAAGTCTAGTTCGATGCCCAGCCTAATGCAACCAGCAGCCACAGAAGAGCTCCCTGGACGCCCAGCAGACGGGTCTTAGCCAAACCCTTACAGCCGACCGTGCTCCTTCGAACTTCTCAACGATAGAACTCCTCAGCGGTCGTCTCTCGATCGAACTTCTAGCGACCGAGCTCCTTTCGAACTTCCAGCGGCCGAACCTTAGCTGCACTCCTCCAGCCAGATGCTTACGAGAGCAGAACTCCCCTCCGAGCTCCCTCTTCGGTCGGGCTTCTTTGGAAGCTGGACTCATCCCAGATATCCTTTGGATGGACTTCTTCGAGAGTTGGACTCATCCCAGACACCCTTCGGATGGACTTCTTCAGAAGTCGGACTCCTCCCTAACACCCCTTTCGACCGACTGAGCTCCTACTAAACTCCCCAGCGGTCAAGCCTTAGCCGCGTACCTCCAGCCAGATGCCTATGAAAGCCGAACTTCTTCCAAGCTTCCTCTTTAGGAGCTCGAACTCCTCCGAAATGGGCACACGACGAAGGCCTTCAACCCTTCATTCGATTGGCTCTACAGCCATCACCATCAGTCCATCGCAAGCTCTACAACCATCACCATCAATCCATCGCAGATGGTACCTCCCCGAGAGACTAACTCCGCTGAACCTCGAGCGGCCCACCAGCATGTAGCTGCAGCTGTCACCATCAATCCACCGCAGACGGCACCTCCCCGAGAGACTGACTCCGTCGAACCTCGAGCGGCCCGCCAGCATGCGGCTGCAGCTGTCACCATCAACCCACCACAGACGACATCTCCCCAAGAGACTGACTCCGTCGAACCTCGAGTGGCCCACCAGCACGTGGCTGCTGTGTCACCATCAAGCTCCACTATAAAAGGGACCCTCCAGATACGCTAATCCCGGAACTCTGATCTCTAAGCTCTCCTCTTTTTTTCCAAGCTTCGGAACTCATTTTCGAGCACTCCATTCTTGTTGACCAGGGCTGACTTGATCGTCGGAGGGTCCTATCAGAGCCACCCCCCACCAGCTCCGGACGGAACTTTATTTTGCAGGTCTCCGACGGCGACCTCATCGGCCTCCACTCCAGCGGACTCCGACGGCGATCAGCATTGTTGACGCAAAAATTGGTCATCGTCGGAGTCCACTAGAGTGGAGGCCGATGAGGTCACCGTCGAAGATCTGCAAAATAAAGTTCCATCCGGAGCCGATGGGGGGTGGCTCCGGCAGGACCCTCCGACGATCAAGTCAGCACTGGCCAACAGGAATGGAGTGCTCGGAATGAGTTTCGGAGCTTAGGAGAGAAGAGGAAGCTTAGAGATCAGAGAGATTCGAATTAGCGTATCTGGAGGGTCCTTTATAGGCGAAGCTTAGTTGATGGTGATGGCCATATCGCCGCATGGAGTTTAGCATGGAGAGGAGGGCATTGTCAGGTGGATGGTGACAGCCATACTGGTGAGTCATGGGCCGCATGGAGTTCAGTACGGAGAGGAAGGCGCCATCAGACGGATGGTGACAGCCATACTGGCAGGTCATGGGCCGCATGGAACTGGTTACGGAGAGAGTGACGTCGTCAGTAGTGGCGGCTATACCATCCAGTCTCGTTATTCATCCAGAGAAGTTCGGAATTGTAGGAGAGTTCGGCTGAAGGAAAAGCTCTGGAGGAGTTCAACTGTAGAGAAGTTCGGAGGAGCTCGGTTGGTTGAAGGGACGACCGCTTGGGGAGTTCGACCGACGGACGATCGCTGAGGAGTTCGAGTGTCGGGGGATTCCGTTAAAGCCCGACCGCTTGGAGTCCAAGGAGCTTGGTCACTTTGCAGTTTGGCCGACTGAACGGATCGAAGGAGCTCGGACGCTAGGAGTTCGAGGAGCTCGACCGCTAAGCAGTTCGATCGACTGGAGGAATTTGGCTAAGACCCATCTGCTGGGCATCCCAGGAGCTCTTCTAGGGCTACTGGTTGCATTAGGCTGGGCATCGAACTAAACTTCGATGGGAGCGGGATTTATCCCCAACACTAGCCCTCCACTCCCGAGTTCGAGACTCAAAGAAAGGGAGTGCAGGAAAGGTGACTGCCAAAGTCTTCTTCTGAGCTTCGATCTGGTTCAGGTCGAAGCTCGGGGGAGATCTCATCTCCTGCCGTGGTTGATACGAATGCTTGGGAGAGGTCTGATCTATAGCCGGGGTTGTCTCGGTCGCTCGAAAGAGACCCTATCTTTTGCCGAGGTCGAGCCGAAGTTGGCACAATCGCTCGAAAGAGACCCTATCTCTTTTGGCCGAGGTTGATGCGGGCACTTGCATTAGGATGAGGTTCTTCTCCCATTCCTAACTTCGACTTTACTCACGTTAGGACGAGGTTCTCCTCCTGTTCCTAATCGAGGTTGTCAACGGTCGCTTGGAAGAGATCTTATCTCTAGCCGAGGTTGTCGCTCTCATTAGGACGAGGTTCTTCTCCTATTCCTAATCGAGGTTGTCAATGGTCGCTCGGGAGAGATCTTATCTCTAGCCGAGGTTGTCAACGGTCGCTCGGAAGAGATCTTATCTCTAGCCGAGGTTAATGCTCGCATTAAGACAAGGTTCTCCTCCTGTTTCTAACCGAGGTTGTCAACAATCGCTCGGAAGAGATCTTATCTCTAGCCGAGGTTAATGCTCAGGAGAGATCTTATTTCTGGCCAAACTTTTCGAGAGAGATCTTATCTCTAGCCGAGGTGGTCGCTCGAGAGAGATCTTATCTCTGGCCGAGGTTAATTCTCGAAAGAGATCTTATCTCTGGCCGAGCTTGTCGGAAGAGATCTTATATCTAGCCGAGGTGGCCGAGGTGGTCGCTCGGGAGAGATCTTATCTCTAGCCAAGGTTGATGCTCGCGTTAGGACGAGATTCTCCTCCTGTTCCTAACCAAGATTGTCAATGGTCGCTCGGGAGAGATCTTATCTCTAGCCGAGGTGATCGCTCGGAAGAGATCTTATCTTTAGCCGAGGTTGATGCTCGCATTAGGACGAGGTTCTCCTTTTGTTCCTAACCGAGATTGTCAACGATCGCTCGGAAGAGATCTTATCTCTAGCCGAGGTTGATGGTCTTTAACCTGCTCGTGTTAGGATGAGGTCTTCCTTCTATTCCTAACACGGCGACTATTGACTGCTTCTTTTCCTGTCATTACATAGTTTTAGCGCCCAAAAATAATATACTGTTGAAAGGGAAGAACTTTATTGAAAGAAAGTTACTGGCAATGTTTTTCCGAATTCTTTGTGATTCAGGATCATGGTAGCGTTGTTCCTCCGCGCTGCTTCATGCGGACGACCTTTTCTATCTCATGCTGGCTTCCTTACTTTGAAGCATGCTTCTCTTGGCTTCGACGCTGGGTCCTGGGGTAACGTTGACGACGTCGTGAGGCGACATCGTGAGGCGGCCGACCTTATCGTTTCTTGTTATAGCAGCGCCCTTCGCCAATCTTCAGGCTGGCGTCGAATAAATTTACCCAGCCACCCCTTTCTAACGAGCTCCTCGATTTCGTCTCGGAGCTGGATGCACTCCTCAGTGTCGTGGTCGTGGTCGCGATGGTAGAGGCAGTACTTATTTGGATCGCACTTGCTTGAGGGAGGCTGTAACCCATCTTGGCTGCTGGTTCTTCACTTTGGTGAGAATCTGAGTTCGAGGAGCGTTAAGGGGGCATAGTCGCGGAACCTTCTGGGAGGAGGGCTTCTTCGCACCCCTCTGTCGGGGCTTTCTTGGTGGCGAGCTCGAGGTGAAGTTTGGCCTCACTTGCGCTGGGAGGTCGTGGACGCGGCCGAACTTGCGAAACCCTCCACGAGAATTCCTCAGTGGTGAGCTCGAAAAGTTCGGGCCTTGTGTTGTGGAGGTCGTGAGCGTGGCCGAACTTCATTCCGCCTCCTTACAAAAACCCTCTCCCGGGGATGTTCATGCCCCTCTGTCGGGGCTTCCTTGATGATGGGCTCGAGGGGGAGTTCGGCCTCGCTTGCGCCAAACTTTACTCCACTTTTCGGTGAAGCCTTCCATGAGAGAACTTCGACTCTCCATTTCTCCTTCCCAAGTGTGATTGGTCTGCCCAAACGCTCTCCCCTTAAGGTCGGTTCCTCGCGTCCTCATGGCAGGTGTGCTGGCAAAGTCTCTGCTGGAGGTTTTCACATGGCCAGCATCATCTTGGTAGGGCCACGAACCCGATCAGCGGATTGAACTGTGCTACATCTGCGGTGGCTTTGGGTGGAGCCTGGGCTACAACGGGAGCCGATTGCCGAGTCGAAGCTCTCCTAGAGGTATTTTCTCTTTGGAAGAGAAAAGGAAGATCTTCGGAGGGGGAAGGGTAAAATCATCGCCGAGCACTCCTTTAAGAACAAGGGAACCTTGGAGGTTCGGCTCTTCCTCCAGCGCCAATCTGTTGACGCATAAACTGATCGTCGCTGGAGTCTGCTGGAGTGGAGGCTGATGAGGTCGCCGTCGAGGATCTGCAAAACAAAGTCCCATTCGGAGTCGGTGGGGGGTGGCTCCGGCAGAACCCTCTAACGATCAAGTCAGCTCTGGCCAACAGAAATGGAGTGCTCGGAATGAGTTCCGAAGCTTGGGGGAGAAGAGGAGAGCTTAGAGATCAGAGAGATTCGAATTATCGTATCTGGAGGGTCCTTTATAGGCGGAGTTTAGTTGAGGGTGACGGCCATACCGCCGCATGGAGTTCGGCATGAAAAGGAGGGCGTTGTCAGGTGGATGGTGACAGCCATACTGACGAGTCATGGGCCACATAGAGCTCGGTATGGAGAGGAAGGCGCCATCAGACGGGTGGTGACAGCCATACTGGTAGGTCATGGGCCGCATGGGGCTGGTTACGGAGAGAGTGGCGTCATCAGTAGTGGCGGCCATACCGTCCAGTCTCGTTGTTCGTCCAGAGAAGTTCGAACTTATAGGAGAGTTCGGCTGAAGGAAAAGCTCGGGAGGAGTTCGGCTGTAGAGAAGTTCGGAGGAGCTCGGCCGGTTGAAGGGACGGCCGCTTGGGGAGTTCGGCCGAGGGGCGACCGCTGAGGAATTCGGGCGCCGGGGGATTTCGTTAAAGCCCGGCCGCTTGGAGTCCAAGGAGCTCAGCCGCTAAGCAGTTCGGCCGGCTGAATGGGTCCGAAGGAGCTCGGACGCTAGGAGTTCGAGGTGCTCGGCCGTTAAGCAGTTCGGCCGACTGGAGGGGTTCGGCTAAGATTCGTCTGCTGGGCGTCCCAGGAGCTCTTCTGCGGCTACTGGTTGCATTAGGTCGGATATCGAACTAGACTTCGGTAGGAGCGGGATTTATCCCCAATAAGTATTATAGTAGTTTTATACCATTTTTCTGTGCCAATCTTATATTCAAGGATTTCATCCCAATCAGCTATTGAGGCCATTTCATCTATTTAGCTGCCATGATGTGGATCTAAACAAAGAAGGTTTGGTTGTGAGGAAGTCTAGGATGAATATGAGTCATAATCATGTTTATTCTTGTCTTGCTTGTTGGATATTCAACATAGTCATCAGATGCAAAGATCCATGGGTTGTTTTGGACCTTTTCTCTTCTCTTTCATTATGAAACCCTTATGTACGTAGACCTCTACTTTATCAACAATCGATGCTGCTACTCCAAGAATAGGATTTTTGGTTGTAAGATACTTTCATGTACAGTATCATGGAGTTTTTGGTCTTTACGGTTTATAAGTTCTGTACTTTTTTTAGCAGTGGTGAGGGATGAAGCAGATTATATGTTTATTCCTTCACTACTGTGCTTATCATGTGTATAACATTTTTTTTAGTAATATTTCTTCCTTCTTACCAAAAAAAAAAAAAAAATCCTTACTTTGATATTACGCTTTTTTTTTTAAAGTAAATATATTCACTATAGCCTCGAAGGATGTATTTATTTTAATGGGAGTATTTATGAAATTATAGAAGATCAATAAAGTCAGATTCAAATGATGGATTCTCCAAAAACAAGATCATTTAAGGCCGAAGAGGGTTTCATGCAAACGGAGTCCAATATGTGAAGGTAATGGAGAGTTCATCATGCTAGCATTTTTAGCTTATATTAGTGCAAAGAAATACCAATCCTTTTTGCTAATTAAAATTTTGAAAAAATGGAGGCTAACATTATATAACCAACCTCTGAAAACTAAAATCTCACCTTCCCGTGAGAACTTCATATTAAAAAAAAAAAGAAAAATCAAGAGCAACCGAGTGAGGACTATAGCTATAAGATTTGAAAAATATAATTATTTATTATTTATTATTTTTAGTATGAGTAACAAATATAGACTAGAATCCCTCGTAATCTGAATAATTCCCTCGTAATCTGAATAACAAGAAAGACAGATGCAATCAAAACCATGCCTTCAATATCCTTTTTTAAAAGATTAATCATGTACCACCCATGTCGAGATTTTATTGGCGTGATTTAGTTATTTGGGAGTTTGTATTTTGTATTGTAACATAACCATGGAGTGTTTATAAAAAGCTACCAAAATTTTTAAAACATAAATAGAAACCCCATATTACATTTTAGACATAACTATTGAGTGCTTATAAAAAGCTATCAAAACTTTTACAAGATAAATAGAAAACACCATATTATATTTTATATTTGCATCATAAATTACAAAGTAATTTTTTGGGGAGTCCCACCTATAACTATAAATAGGTCAGGTTGATCCGTAACCAATCCAACTTGACCCACTCATATCCAATCCAATCCATGTTAAAAGACTCGTTGGACCAAGTCGGGTTTCAAAATTGGACTTATTTCATTTTTCAAGTCTGAACGGGATATATTGAATCCAAATCCCTCTTCTATATGGGTAATTTGATATACAAGTTATTATACAGATAAAATAATGCAACTTCCAACGACGGCAAGAGATATTGATTTTTGACTTTGTAACGTTCTTTTCTTTCAAAATTCAAAAAATATGCAATAACTAGTCAAATACTTATTATAATATATAGCCAATAAGTATACTATGGATATGTTATATGTGGAGTAGGACCTGCAAGATTTGCCATAAAACTATGATGTATTGATCCAGGCTTAGGCATAACAAATTAAAATTGGACAAAAGAAGTGAGAAAGAAGACATTTAGGAAGGAATTTTATCCCTATTAAACAAAAATACTTAAAAAGAGGAAAAAATTGAAGTTTAATAGAAAGAAGTAGATGAGTTTATAGATCATTAACATGGTTAAAAAATGGGTGCATCAATATTTTGAGATTCTAGATCCGAATCTAAATCATACTTAAATTTTTTCGAATTGAAGTCAGATTATATATAGACCTGACTTGACCTGAATGATTCATTGGGATAAAACTTTTGTCCATGGACATAATCTGACCTGGTTCAATCTTCTATTAGGTTGAATTTGGGTCTAACATTATGATCCGATGAAAAAATCGAATTGGATAAAAATTACTCATGATCTGATCTGACTCGATCTATTTGCACCTCTAGTCCCACCGTAAAAGCTTCTTCTAGTATACATTACCATAATCATGTATGTGCTTATTGAATGGGAATGAGAGGGTGGACAAACGAGAATAGGGAGCTGAAGGCATTCCCTTTTCCTTTTTCCTTGAAGGAAAAAACAAGATCGGACGAAGTCATGTAAGAGACGTTGACTTGTTCTTATGGTGGCCTTCCAAGGGATGATTAAAAAGTTTTAGAAAAAACTGCTCTTCGAGGGTCAAGTCTTAAAAGCCTGGTTACAAAGGGTGACACTCAACTACAAAAATGAGGTCCTTACCAAAGGCTTTCTAATTGAATCTAAAAAAACTATAAATACATGGAAAACGTAAAATAGCACACTTAGGGGGTAAGGTATGATAACCATATTCCAGTTTTACCCTTTTTATTTGATATAGTTTGATAAAGATACTTTTGCTCTTGACAAGTGTACTTTGTTAGATTTTAATCCTTAAGGTAGTCCAATCCAATCATAACCATCTACTTTATTCGTCTAGATGATAACGTTTGGGTGATATTAAGTGTTGGAAATTTTAATTTTTTTATTTTAAAAGGATTTAATTTTTTAAATGAAATTTTAATCCTTTTTTTTTTTTTTTAGATAGATCCAAAGTTTTTAAAAGTTGGTTCTTAATAGACCCATATTGGATGGTTAAATGTAAGTAATCATGCATTTACAAATATCATGTTCATTGAAGCCTTTTTTTTAAGGGTATCGGGCTCGTGTACGCGCTTGGCATGGCTCGATCGTCATGCGCATCGTGAGGTGAGGCGTGCGGATATCATCATAATTTAATTTAATTTGACTTTAGAATATGTTACGGATATTATCACAATAAAATCCTGCCTTTATTGCGAGAGCCATTGAGCCCTTGATGCCAACAATTAGCAGGACCAAGCCTATCAAAAGGATCCAGATCCTAGGTCTTGGTACATCGCATCTAGTTCTACATTTGGCCTTGTGCTGTCACTTCCAAAGAGCTCCCTTAGCATGCTTTTCCCTTGAATTTTCCTTCAATTTTCCACCAAGTTTTCGTTCCTTCCTTAACTTCTTAAGCTCTTTCTTTTACGATCCTTTCGGGCAGGAGAGTTGATCGAATCCCGCCTCTCAAGGGATCGTGCTTAACCATTTGATCCTAAGAAATTATATTGCGAATAAAGTCATGCAATACATCTTCGTTAGATCTTGATTTAAATTTCTAAAGAGAAATGACTCAATGCCCATATGCTTTTCCAAAATGGGGAACTAAGTGGGTAGAAGTCCAATTCCATGAAGTAGAAATTTTCTCCCAAGTACAGATCCAAATTCTAGGTGAATTAAATGATGCTTGCATCATTCCAATCGGCGATGCGGCGTGGGCAGTGAACCAACTCATCTCAAAATAGATGATTGGTACGATAGACTAGTTATATTTTTTTTAAAATAAAATAAATTATAATTTTTAAAAAATTTTATATTTTTTATAGTTACGTCCATTAAATTTTAAAATCTATACTTTATTTAAATCATTTCAAAAATATGAAATGATCTAATTCCTATATTTTATAAATCAGTTAAAACAATCTATCCCAATCCATGTTCACCGTCTTCTTCTTTTTTTTTGCTAGAATTATAGTTATTTAATAAGTTTTTATATAAAAAAAGATATATTTAGTATATTTCTAAATTTAGTATATCTCTAAACATGATATGTTATTACTTTTCAAGTATATACTTTTTTTCTTATATTTTTTTTTTATATACTTATTTCTCATTTGCTTAAAAAGATGGGATCTCATTAATGAATTGGATTTCTTCGATCTTTTCTTTTAACATGGTATTAGAGCACCAAGTTTTATAACCCTATCCACCATCCATCTCCACTATCAGATTTCTTTTAACATGTAGCACCACCCACCATCTCTCTTTTTGATCTCACTCTTTATTTTTTGATCTTCTTTCAGCTTCTAATCTTTTTTTTCTCTTCTATTCTTCTTTTATATGACGTAGATATCTTTTCTATGCCATGTGAAGGTTATCTGACTATTTTTTTAGCTATCCACTAATCATTAGAGCGGTACATTGCTCGTGATGTTTTTTATTACCGTGTAAAGATATTCTTTCTAGTTGGCTGGTTGCTTGTCTGGCTATCTAATTATTTTTGTCCTCTTCTTTGACTGTTATGGCATCCTTAAATCATGATAATAAACAACTCTCAACACATCTGACTCTTGATTATAACGCTGCGACAAGAAATCTAACGGCTACTGGCTGGCTGGTGACTATTGTATTATGTCATATTCTTGAAGACAGCTAAACAAATCTAAAACACTCTCAAAGAGATGCTGTGATGAATAACACCACCATAATACTATTCATTCCATCATCTGAGTAATTAGCTGATATTTTGACTAAGTCTCTATCTTTTGGTATTTTCAACTTTACGTATAACAAGCTAGGTATGTTAGATATGTTGGATTTTAGGTATTTTATGCATGCAGATTTTAAAAATAATTTTTAAAACAAAGTAGCGAAAGTTTAGATTAAAATAATTTTAATCTATGCATGTATAGATCTAATCTAACACCTATAGATTTAGTTCATATGATGAAAATAAAACATACATGATTAGATTTCAAAAATAAAATAAAACTGGTGATCGAATCATCTACCTATATTGCTATTTTCTTTCTTCAAGATCTGGATTTGAAAATATTGTAGGTTATGATGAAGCCGTATATGCATTCGATCTCTACAGATATTCACTCAAGATTGATCTGGAATGCTCCCCTTTTTAGATCCTTCTTCTCCAAGATGGAGCTTCCTTGCACTTTGATCAGCCTTTTCTAGATCAACTATTGATCCTGGATCTTTCTTCCTTTCTTCTCGAATGTAGATTTAAAATGCGAAATACCTTTGCATGCATTGAGATAAAAGACGATGCCCAACAGCTCTAGAAGTAATGCCCAACTCCTTTGGATATGTAAAAGGAAGAAAGGAGAGGAAGAGGGGCATGAGATGAAGGGAGGTGAGAGAAGAGAGGGCGTGGGATCTCTAATGGGCGTCGGAAATATTTTACGTTCAATAATTCCTTTTAAAATCAAATCTCAAATGGGTTTAAATAAAATCTAGAGTCCTACTTTAAGTCGTTAACTTTTCAACTTTTTAATGCAGAAGGATTACTCCTTCTATCTGCCCACTCTTAGAGAAAAATCATGCAACAATTAGATGATAGAGGGTGCTAACTATCGGTGCCCCTTTAGGGTTTATCCACTAGGGCATGTGCCTCCTCTAGATCTTATCTAGATGGGGCATGTGCCCCTTTCTCTCCATGCAGATACTAAGGGGCATGGCCTCCTGGAGCTTATCCAAAAGTAGGGGGCATGCGCCCCCTTTGGATCTTATTCAGAAGTGGCGTGCGCCCCTCTCTCTCTGTTTCCCATGCACAAGTAGAGAGGAGGCACCAACCCTAGGCACCCCACTCTCTCATCCTCATCCAGTCCAAGAGTAAGATTTGATTTGGTCAAAATCCTATCTAATAGGTAGCCTAAGTTTAAGAGAATTTGGGTTTAACCATGTGCTAGCATGGTGCTCCTAAATCCTATAGGATTTCTTTAAATAATCCAATTAGAACTTCATAAGCCCAATTGATCAATTCCAGATCAATTTTCTTTATTGTATGACCTCAAAGATTTAATTCTGTCTAGTAGTGAGATATACCATGATCTCTATCATTGTATCATTGAAATATCTTTCAATGGATTGGAATAATTTCAAATCACACCCATCAAGGATCATCAATCTGGATAATTTTGGTGAGTTCTCACAATCCACTAATGATGCCTAGCAGCATGTGGTGGCAATCCAGTAGAACTGAATAAATAGAATCCTACCTTTAGGTATAGTTATTTTGCGATTCAATTTCTCTATCATAAGTCCTGACTAAAATGAAGATTATGAAAACTAGTCAAACCCCAATATCTGTCATATGCAAGATTTAATTAGCTTGAGTCTAAAATATAAAACTCATGAAAACTCTTTTTTATTAATCACTTTGCTATCACCATAGACTAAAGAACTCAATTTCTTAAATTTTATAGAACTATTCCTTATCTACTAAGATCGATAGACCCCATCTAGATACACATCCTACTCTTACAATGAACCTATTGTAACCAACATACACTACAAGGATCTAAATAGCTAAGATGTCATATTTATGTGTAGTTAAATTACAGCAATATCACTGTGAGTAGCCGAGACACCGTAGGTCAAAAATTATTTACACTACTATAGCATCAAGAATATCACTGATGAGTGAGTAAACATCCATGCGATCTCTCATATGGTCATGCTCGGTCTTGATGTTTTCTAACAACTATCCGCACTCTCACTCAATATCCTTACATTGTAGACTACAGACTCGTCTATCCTGAAGGAAGCAATTCATGCAATGATCTAACCAGATCAATCACTATCTCCATAATGATCCATCAATCGAAAGTAATTTAGAAATTAATTATACATATCTCTAATTCTCAACTCTTGAAAATAAGTATCTTTAAGTTATTAATTTTTTGGACGATTCAAGGATACATTACACAAGAATGAAAATAAAATTATCCACTCTATTGATAAATCAATGTTTTAAGTCTAAAATTATATCCTAAATGTATCTACCATATTGGTTTCTAGGGTATACATCTAATAATCTTCCATTTGTACTAAAGCCAATTGGCCACTAACATAAGTCTCATCTTCTCAAGATGGATCTTAATCTTTTACTGGCTCAACTGCTTTGTCAGTGGATCTACCACAGTGCCTGTGGAGTCTACTCTTCATATCTCAATGTATTTCTTCTTAAGATAACTATGTATAATGTGAAACTGATGCTCGATGTGCTTGGACTTCTAATGACACCTGAGCTCCCAAGTGCTATGGCACCATTATTATCGCACTATAGTGCGATGGTATCTAATAACATTATGGCTAGTTCTGTGATCAATTTCTTATACTAGAAAGCTTCTTTTGCAGCATCTGAGGCAGCAATATACTCAGCTTCCATTGTCGAATCTATAATAATAGGCTATTTGGAGCTCTTTCAACTAACAGGACCATAATTGCATATGAACACACATCCTAATGTGGATTTTCTATTATTAGGATCCGATATAAAGTTTGAATCAATGTATCCTTCAACCTACAGCTTAGATACTCCCCTAAAGATCAAGAACAAGTCTTTAGTTCTTCTTAAGTACTTAAGAATATTTTTCACTACTATTTAATGCTCTTTGCCTGGATTTAACTGATATTTGCTTGTGATGCTCACAGTGATAGCAATATCAAATCGAGTATAGAACATGGCATATATAAGACTTTCTATAGCCGAAGCATAAGGAATCTTATTCATGCGCTAAATCTTCTCAGATATGCTTGGATACATTTTCTTGGAGAGACAAATACCATGCCTAAGGGATATGAGTCATATTTTAGAGTTTTTCATGCTGAACCTCTTCAGCACTTCTTCTATATATATTTTCTATGAAAGGCCAAGCATCTTTTAGATCTATCTCGTAGACCTTTATTCTCAGAATATAGGATGCCTTTTCTAGGTCTATCATGGAGAATTTCTTAGACAACCATCTTTTGATCGAGGTCAGCATAGGAATATCATTTTCAATTAGGAGGATGTCATCCATGTACAGTACGATGAATGTGATAGCACTCCCATTGACCTTTTATATATACAAGATTCCTCCTCATTGTTGATGAAATTAAATAATTTGATTGCATTGTTGAAACAAGTGTTCCAACTCCGAGAAGCTTACTTTAATTTATATATAGATCTTTTCAACTTGCAGATTTTATGATCTCCATCACTAGAAGTGAAATCCAAAGGTTGCTCTATATAGATATCATTCTTTAGACATCTATTTAGGAACATAGTTTTTGCGTCCATATGCCATATCTCATAATTATAGAAAGCTACAATGGCAAATAGTATGCGGATGAATTTAAGTATGGCCATAGGCAAAAAGGTATCCTAATAGTCAATGTTTTCGCACTAACTATAATCTTTCACCATGAGCCTAGCTTTATAGGTCTATACCTTACCATCTACATGTATTTTCTTTTTATAGATCCATTTGCACCTAATGAATACTATATCTTCTAGTAGATCCACTAAGGTCCATACTTGGTTCGAGTGCATCGAGTCAATTTTTGACTTCATAATATTCAATTATTTCTTAGAGTCGATATCAGACATCGCCTTGTCATAGGTTTTGGGATCATCTACATGACCCTTATCTTTCACAAGAAATATTTTTTTTGTATCATTTGTAAGCATATTCCAGTATCTTTCAGGAGGACGAGAGATTCTACTAGACTTACAAGATGGAAGAGGTACAACATCTACTGGCTTAGCATTAATAAGTTCAATAGGATCATCAGCTTGTTGCTTTTCAGAGATTTTTTCTTTAAGCTCAATCAATCTCCCATTGCCACCATCCTAGATAGACTATTTTTTAAGGAATGTGGCATGTCGACTCACAATCACATTATGATCACCTACAAAGTAAAAGTAGCATCCTGTTCACTCTTAAGGATATCCTATAAAATGAGCTTTCATAAATCTAGCCTCTAATTTATTTGCCATTTATCTTTTGACATAGGCTGGACATCTCCAAATTTTGAGATGACCCAGACTCGATTTCTTACCATGTCATATCTCATATGGTATGGTAGAAATATATTTAGAAAAAAATTTATTTATATAATAAATAAATTATAGTTAGTAAGGCATGTTTCTAAAGATACAAAGATAAGTTAGTGAAGCTCATCATGGACCAGACTATATTTAATAAGATCCTATTTCTTCTTTCGAATACCTCATTGAGTTGAGGTGTACTAGGAGGAGTCTATTGTAAGACTATGTTATTTTTTCTAAGATAATTTAAAAATTTTCTATTAAGATATTTTTCTCTTCAATTGGATTGAAAAATCTTAAGAGATTCTTTTGTTTACTTTTCTATTTTATTTATAAATTTTTTGAACTTTTCAAAAGCTTTAGACTTGTGTCTCATAAGAAACACATATCCATTCCATGAGAAGTCATCGATAAAGATGATAAAATAGTGGTAACCATCCCTAGCTTGCACATCAAATGGCTCACACACGTCAATGTGTACCAGAACAAGTATCTTAATGGTTCTTTCCTCATATCCTATAAAAGACAACTTGGTCATTTTTCTTAAAGAAAGGATTAACAATCTGAATATGGTTCAGAATTCAATAAACCAAGGATATCATCATTTTTTAGTTTGTTTATCCTATCTTCTTCAATATGGCCAAGCCAAAGGTGCCATGCACATATACTTATTGTTAATGTCATCTCCAGATCTTTTATGACTTACGATAGTTACTATTTGCTCGTTTACATTTACATATGCATCTACATGTAAGTGATAGAAATTATCAATCAATATATCGCATGCAATTAATTTATTTCAAAAATAAATTGAACAGAAATCTTTATTAAAATTGAAATCAAATTTATCTTATGCTAGTACATATACAGAAATCAAATTAGAAATTATCAATCAATATACCGCATGCAATTAATTTATTTCAAAAATAAATTGAACAGAAGTCTTTATTAAAATTGAAATCAAATTTATCTTATGCTAGTACAGATACAGAAATCAAATTTTGACTAGCTATGGGTACATAATAATAGTATTTTAAACTATTCTAAAGTCTAATGGTAATCAAAGAGGATAGATTCCAATGGCTTTAGTAGCATCCCTTGTTCCATTGTCGACCTGAAGGATCATCTCACCATGCCTTAATCCTCTACTTCTATCAGACCTTGCATAGAAGTATATATATGAGTATTTGAACTAGAGTCCAATACCCAACTAGAAGTTGAGAAAACCATTAGGTTAGATTCTATAACGAGCAAACTAGACATACCTTCTAAAGGTGTATCTCTCTTTTTAGTCTTTAGGCTTTCTAAGTATAATAGACAGTTCCTCTTCTAATGGCCATCAGTATTATAGTGAAAATATTTTTCTTTATCTGCAGCCTTCTTTGGAGTGTCCTTCTTTTACTTGTTCTCTTTCTTTTGCTTCTTTGTAGGCTTATTCTTCTTCTTCTAAGTAGACTTTCTTTTGGAGAAAGATATCTGCTCCACAGTAATAATAGAGCCCCTTGAACTCTTCAAGGTTCCTCTATAGTAACCAACATATTGAGCAATTCGGATAGGATGCAGTCCAACTTGTTCATATGGTAATTTATAATAAATTGACTATATGAACTAGTAGGGGATTGCAGGATCAAATCCACCTGCAATTGATCCTTTTGCATAGTTAAGTTGAGCTTCTTAAGCTCCTCTAGGTTTTTAATCATTGCTAAATAATGATTATGGACTGACTGTCCTTCATGCATATTAGAGTTGAAGAGTCTTTTAGTCACTTCAAAATGTGCAGCGCTACTCTGCTCACCATATAACTTTTGTAGGTGAGTAATCATAGCCCTTGTAGTTGGTATGTGCTTAAGTTGATTTTGCAACTCATTAGTTTTTGAAGCCAATAGTAACACTTCACCCGATTGTTATCATCCGTCCATTTATCCTATGCTGCCCTCTGATCAGCACTAGGATGGCTTGGTAAAGCGGGGGTTTTGGTCAAGTACATACCCTATCTTTTCTGAAATTAAGACTATCTTAAAATTTCTAAGCCAGTTCTTGAAGTTAATACTAGTCAATCAATTGGACTCGAGGATACGGGCTAAAGGATTTGAAGCCGATATGGTTAAACTATGAAAGTAGAGATTCAAGTTAGATATTTATACTTAATTTTTAAATTTATTATGGGGACTTTAAGAAATAAATAAGCTCCCACTATTTTTTCAGATCTCTCACACTTCTCGGGTAAAGAAACAAAACCCTAATGCAATAAGAATTTATAGTGGATACTGTGGTCCCATCGATGTATGCGTACCTCACCTAATAGATATTAGTAACATGCATACCGATGAGTGGACAACTCTTATCCAATGCTTCTCCAAGCATGTTGCAGTGATTCAGTCTCGAAATCATGTGAAACTAGATCTAGGATTTCACGAATAGATCTTGAAACTTTTTCAAGATTAGATAGCAGAATACTTAAATAAATCAAATATTTATTTAAATAAATATATAAATACCTAGATATCAGATCTATTATATGATTATTGCATGGTATTTATTGGGGATAAATCCTGCTTCCATCGGAGTCCAGTCTAATGCTTAACCTAATGCAACCGATAATCCTATAAGAGCTTCAATCAAAAATTCTTCCTCCAGTGGTCGAATCCCAACCGATCTTCTCCAGCAATCGAACTCTTTCAGTAGCTGAACTCCTCCAGTGGTCGAACCCCAGTCGAACTTCTTTTGGACTTCAGTCGAACTCCTTCCAAACTTCTTCATCAGTCGGGCCCCTCCAGCGGTCGAACTTCTTTCGAATTTTTCTTTCAGTCCAGTGCCTCCAGGAGCCGAACTCCTTTCGGACCTCTCTTTCTGTCGGATGTCTCCAAGAACCGAACTCTTTCAAGATTTCTCTTTCAGTCAAGTGCCATTAGGAGCCAAACTCCTTTCAAACTTCTCCTTCAATCGGATTCCTCCAGGAGCCAAACTCCTTCCGGACCTTTCCTTCTATTGGATGCCTCCAAGAGCCGAACTTCTTTAAGATTTCTCCTTCAGTTAAGTGCCTCCAAAAGCTGAACTTCTTTCGGACCTCTCCTTCTGTCGGATGCCTGTAGGAGCTAAACTCTTTCAAGATTTCTTCTTCAGTCAAGTACCTCCAAGAGCCGAATTTCTTCCAAACTTTTTCTTCAGTCGGATCTCTTTAGGAGCCAAACTTCTTACGGATTTTTTCTTCAATCGAATTTCTATAGGAGCCAAACTTCTTTCGAACTTTTTCTTCAGTCGGATTTCTACAGGAGCCAAATTTCTTCCGAATTTTTTCTTCAGTCGAATTTCTATAGGAACCGAACTCCTTCCAGACCTCTCCTTCAGTCGGATTCCTACAGAAGTCGAACTCCTCCTAGATTTTTCCTTCATTCGGATTCCTTCAGGAGCCAAACTCTTTTTGGACCTCTTCTTCAGACGGATTTCTTTAGGAGCCAAACTCTTTTCGGACCTCTTCTTCTGTCGGATGCCTCCAAGAGCCGAACTCCTTCAAGATTTCTCCTTTAGTCAAGTGCCTCCAAGAGCCGAACTCCTTTCAGACCTCTTCTTCTGTCGGATGCCTTCAGAAGTCGAACTCCTCCCAGATTTCTTCTTCATTTGAAATCCTTCAAGCACCAAACTCCTTCCGGACCTCTCTTTCAGTCGGATTTCTATAGGAGCCGAACTCCTTCCAGATTTCTTCTTTAGTCGAATTTCTACAGGAGTCTAACTCCTTCTAAATTTTTTTTCAGTCAGATTTCTATAGAAGTCGAACTTCTTCCAGACCTCTTCTTCAGTCGGATTCCTATAGGAGCCGAACTTCTTTCAGATTTTTCCTTCATTCGAATTCCTCCAGGAGCCAAACTCCTTTCGAACTTTTTCTTTAGTCAAATTCCTATAGGAGCAAAACTTCTTCCAGATTTTTTCTTCATTCGGATTCCTCCAAGAGTCGAACTCCTTCCAAATTTCTCATTCAATCAAGTTTTCTTTAGGAGTCCGAACTCCTCTAGAATTGATGTATGTCAAAGCTCTTCACCAACCAACCTCTGCTTCCTCCAAACTTCAACTATTAATCTTAACGAACGGCCACATCATGGCAACGAATACCTCTCTTCATAATAAATTTCACGTGGCTCCGAGCGGCCCACTATCGGATGGTTACGACTTTCACTATCAATCTGTGATAAGCTCCGTCTATAAAAGAGATCCTCCAGATATATTTTTTCTAAGCTCTCTTCTTTTTTTCAAAATTTTATTGAATTCTTATCTGAGCACTCCATTTCTGTTGGCCAGAAGAGCTGACTTGATCATCGAAGGATCCTACCGGAGCCACCACCACCAACTTTGAATAGAACTTTATTTTGCAGATCACCGATGGCGATCTCTTCCGCCTCTACTCCAACTCGATCTGACGTCTACCAAATTCTACACCAACAAAATTGGCGCTAAAGAAAGGACCTCTCTGTTCCTAAGGTATTCTTGTTCTTAAAGGAATGCTCAGTCGATCCTGTGGATCTTCTTCTTCAAGGTTCATCTCTATCCTCTTCCTCAATTCTGAGAAATACCGCCAAAAAGGATGACTATTCAGAGATCTACCACTTCTACCATCAGATCTAGGCCAAATCCATCTGTTCCTACTCCATCATTGGTACTTCAACCTCCTCCTCTACCGACGACTATGGTAGATCCAAAGCAATTCAACCTACTGATGCAGCGGGTTCAAGGCCTCACCGAAATGATGCAGGCCATGCGGCAGTCTCTGATGGTGATTCTACTAGAAAATCCATCATCAGAATGTCAAAAATCGGCTCCAAGGAGGAGCACTTAGGCTAGCATACCCATCGCCCCTAGGAAGGAGAAATAGAGAGCAAAGAATTCTTGCTCGGATCATAATTCTTCTTCGAAAGGGATATTTTTATCTACTATCGAAAGTCTTCTAAGATCTGCGATCGAGATGACGTCCTCGATCAGAAATTATGAAAGATGGACCGATAGATTAAGGAACTCCGTCATGTCGCCCTGGTTCACCATGACGATGTCTGCACCGATCCCTCTTTCTCTTCTCAAATTATGCAAGAGCCTGTTCCACCGAACTTCAAGCTCTCTTAATTTAAAAGCTACGATGGAACCTCGAATTCAATTGATCATCTGAAAGCCTTCCGGACCATGATGCTGCTCCATGGCGCATCAGACTTCATATTATGTCGAGCTTTTCCATCTACCTTAAAGAAAGCAGCAAGAAACTGATACTCGATGTTGAAGCTGGATACGATCTTCTTCTTTGACCCGATGAACCATCAATTTGTGACTCACTTCATCAGCAGCCAACATCCGTGCTGAGGATCAAATTTTCTGAAGAATATCAGGAAGGGCCGAATGAAGTTCTTTAGCGTCGCTGGTAGAAGGCTGAATGAAGTTCGACCGCATTTCCAGACTCCCCTCGAGTACGAGCGAATTCGAACTCCTCTCCGAGCTCATCATCAAAGAAGTTCGAATGGAAGGGCGCGAAGAAGTTCCTCCCAGAAGGTTTCACAACTATGTCCCCCTCAATGCTCTACAGATGTCGGCCTGAAGCAAGAGAAGATCAGCGAAGGATGCTACCGCAGCTAGAACCACCAATGAGGAAGGAACAATAAAAAGATCGACCACCTCTCAGCATCATCAATACTATCTCTGGATGGCTTAATACTTCGATGAGCCACCATCTCTCAGTCTTAGAGCCAGGGAAAGCTTGCCCTAAATTGGAAAGGTCCGTATGAAGTAGAGAAGGTCGTCTGATCCAAAATTTATCGTCTGAAGGAGCTCGAAGGAACAATGCTCCCACGACCTTAAAACTCAGAGAATCTGATAATATACTATCGATAATTTTTCTTTAATAAAACTCTTCAATTTCAATATTATTATTTCTTGGTGCAAAAACTATGTGATAATAGAAAAGAAGCAATCAATAGTGGCCATATTAAGAACAGAAGGAGAACCTCCTCCTAACATGAGCAAAAAGGCTTTGTTCATTTTAGACGAGATGAGGAAAAAAGCCCTGACAACGGCCCTTATGTGTCCCTACAGCCCGTTAGGAATAGGAGGAGAATCTCATCCTAACGTGAGCAAAGTCAAAGAATTCATTCATTTTAGATGAGATGAGGGGAGAGACCCTGACAATGGTCCTTATGTGCCCCTACAGTCTATTAGGAACAGAAGGAGAACCTCATCCTAACGCGAGCAAAGTCGAAGGCCTTGTTCATTTTAGATGAGATGAAGAGAGAAGCCCTGACAACAGGTCCCTTATGCATCCCTACAGTCCATTAGGAATAGGAGGAGAACCTCATCCTAACGTGAGCAAAATCGAAGACCTCATTCATTTTAGATGAGATGGGGGGAGAGGTCCTGACAATGGTACTTATGTGCCCCTACAGTCCATTAGGAATAGGAGAAGAACCTCATCCTAATGTGAGCAAAGTTGAAGGCCTTGTTCATTTTAGATGAGATGAGAAGAGAAGATAAGATCTCCTCCGAGTTTCAACTATAACGTCAACAGAAGATAAGATCTCCTTCAACCTTGACTGGAGATAAGATCTCCCCCGAGTTTCTACGTCAATAGGAGATAAGATCTTCAACTTCAACTTCAACCTCAGCTAGAGATAAGATCTCCCCCAAGCTTCTACATCAATAGGAGATAAGATCTCCTTCAACTTCAACTTCAACCTCGGCTGGAGATAAGATCTCCTCCGAGCTTCAACGTCTATGTCAATAGAAGATAAGATCTCCTTCAACCTCGACTGGAGATAAGATCTCCCCCAAACTTTAATATCTATAGAAGATAAGATTTTCTTCAATCTCGGCTGGAGATAAGATCTCCCCCAAGCTTCTACGTCATCAGGAGATAAGATCTTCTTCAACCTCGGCTAGAGATAAAATCTCCCCCAAGCTTCAACATGTACAGCAGATAAGATCTCCTTTAGCTTCGATTGGAGATAAGATCTCCCCTGAGCTTCTATGTCAATAAGAGATAAGATCTCGTTCAACCCCGGCTGGAGATAAGATCTTTTCTGAGCTTCAACGTCTACGTTAATAGGAGATAAGATCTCCTTCAACCTCGACTGGAGATAAGATCTCTTTCGAGCTTCAATATCTACGTCAACAGGAGATAAGATCTCCTTCAATCTGATTGGAGATAAGATCTTCTCCGAGCTTCAACGTCAATAGAAGATAAGATCTCCTTCAATCTCATCTGGAGATAAAATCTCCTCCAAGCTTCAACATCTATGTCAATAGAAGATAAGATCTCCTTCAACCTCGACTGGAGATAAGATCTCCCCCAAGCTTCTACGTCAACAGAAGATAAAATCTTCTTCAACCTCGGTGGGAGATAAGATCTCCTCCGACCTTCAATCCTTCAATAGAAGATAAGATCTTCTTCAATCTCGACTGAAGATAAGATCTCTCGTGAGCTTCAACTTCAACCTCGGTTGGAAATAAGATCTCCTCCAAGCTTCAACTTCAACGTCAATCTTGATTGGAGATAAGATCTCTCTCCGAGGTTCAATCTCAACGGTGTAGAGCCCAAAAAAGAACTTTGACAGTCGCCTTTTTTATACTTCCTTCCTTCAAATTTCGAACTCAAGAGTGGGAGAACTATTATTGGGAATAAATCTCGCTCTCACCAAAGTCTAGTCTGATGCTTAGTCTAATGCAACCGATAATTATGAAAGAGCTTCAATCAAAAATTCTTCCTCCAATGGTCGAACCCCAGCCGATCTCCTATAACGACCGAACTCATTCAGTAGCCGAACTCCTCCAGCGATCGAATCCCAACCGAACTCCTTTAACGATTGAACTCCAGCCAAACTTCTTTCGGACTTCGGTCAAACTCCTCTCAGACTTCTTCATCAGTCAGGTCCCTCCAACGGTCGAACTTCTTTCGAATTTTTTCTTCAGTCCAGTGCCTTCAGGAGCCGAACTCCTTCAAGATTTCTCCTTTAGTCAAGTGCCACCAGGAGCCGAACTTCTTTCGAACTTCTCCTTCAGTCGGATTTCTCCTGGTGCCAAACTTCTTTCGGACCTCTCCTTCTGTCGGATGCCTCCAAGAGCTGAACTCCTTCAAGATTTCTCCTTCAGTCAAGTACCTCCAGGAGTTAAACTCCTTTTGGACCTCTCCTTATGTCGGATGCCTCCAGAAGCCGAACTCCTTCAAGATTTCTCCTTCAGTCAAGTGCCTTCAAAAGTCGAACTCCTTCCAGACATCTCCTTCAGTCGAATCTTTTTAAGAGTCGAACTCCTTACAGATTTTTCTTTCAGTTGAATTTCTATAGAAGCTGAACTCCTTCCAAATTTCTGCTTCAGTCGGATTTCTATAGTAGCCAAACTTCTTCCGGATCTCTTTTTCAATCGGATTCCTACAGGAGCCAAACTTCTCCTAGATTTCTCCTTCATTTGAATTCTTCTAGGAGCCGAACTCCTCCCAGATTTTTTCTTCGGTCGAATTCCTCTAGGAGCCAAACTCCTTCTGAACCTCTCCTTCTATTGGATGCCTTCAGGAGCCAAACTCCTTCAAGATTTCTCCTTAAGTCAAGTGCTTCTAGGAGCCGAACTCCATTTGGACCTCTCCTTCTGTCGGATGCCTACAAGAGCTAAACTTCTTCTAGATTTCTCCTTCATTCAGATTCCTTCAGGAGACGAACTCCTTCCGGATCTCTCCTTCAGTCGAATTCCTATAAGAGCCAAACTCCTCCAAGATTTCTCCTTCAGTCAGATTTCTACAAGAGTCGAACTCCTTCCGAACTTCTCCTTCAGTCAGATTTCTACAAGAGCCAAACTCCTTCTGAATTTCTCCTTCAGTCAGATTTCTACAGGAGCCGAACTTCTTTCGGATCTCTTCTTCAATCGGATTTCTATAGGAGCTGTACTCCTCCCAGATTTCTCCTTCATTCAGATTCCTTCAGGAGCCAAACTTCTTCTGAATTTCTTCTTCAGTCTAATTCCTCCAGGAGCTGAACTTCTTTCGAACTTCTTCTTCAATCGGATTCCTACAGGAGCTGAACTCCTCTCAGATTTTTTCTTCATTCGAATTCCTCCAGGAGCCAAACTCCTTTCGAATTTCTTCTTTAGTCCAGTTCCTCCAGGAGCCAAACTCTTTTCAGACTTTTTCTTCATTTTGATTCCTTTAGGAGCCAAACTCCTTCCGAATTTCTTCTTCAGTCAAGTTTTTTTTAGGAGTCCGAACTTCTCTAAAATTGATGTTTGTCAAAGCTCTTCACCAATCAATACCTACTTCCTCCGATCTTCAACTATTAAATCTCAACGAACGACCACATCATGAAAATGGACATCTCTCTCCGTAACAAACTCTACGTGACCCCAAGCGGCCCACTACCGGATGGTTACGACCGTCACTATCAATTTGCCATAGGCTTCTTCTATAAAAGGAATCCTCCAGATATATTTTCTCTAAGCTCTCTTCTTTTTTCCAAAATTCTATTGAATTCTTGTCAGAGCACTCCATTTCTGTTGGTCAGAAGAGCTGACTTGATCATTGGCGGATCTTATCGGAGCCACCACCATCGACTCCAGATGAAACTTTATTTTGTAGGTCACCGATGGCGACCTCTTGCTCCTCCACTCCAGCTCGATCCAACATCAACCAGATTCTGCACCAACAGAATTGACATTAAAAAAAGGGCCCCTCTGTTTCTGAGGTATCCTTATTCTTAAAGGAGTACTCAGTCAATCCTATGGATCTTCTTCTTCAAGGTCCATCTCCATCCTCTCCTTTAATCGTGAGAAATGCCTCCAAAAAGGATGACTATCCAAAGATCTACCATTTTTGCCATCATATCTGAACCAGATCCGTCTGTCCCTGCTCCATCGTCGATACTTCAACCTCCTCCTCCATCGATGATCATGGTAGATTTGAAGCAGTTTAATCTGCTGATGCAACAGATTCAGGACTTTACCTAGATGGTGCAGGCCATGCGGCAGCCTCTGATGGTGATTCCGTCAGAAAACTCACCATCAGGACGTCAGAAACTGGCTCTAAGGAGGAGCACTTGAGCTAGCATACCCATCGCCCCTGGAAAGAAGAAATAGAGAGTAGAGGATTCTTGCTCAGATCATAATTCTTGTTTGAAAGAAACCTTCCCCATCCACTATCAGAAGCCTTCCAAGATCTACGATCGAGATGACATCCTCGATTAAAAATTATGGATGATGGATCGGTGGATTGAGGAACTCCGCCATATCGTACTAGTTCACCATGACTACGTCTGCATCGATCCCTCTTTCTCTCTCCAAATTATGCAAGAATCCATTCCGTCGAGCTTCAAGCTCCATCAATTTGAAAGCTACGATGGAACCTCTGAACTAATTGATCATTTGGAAGCCTTTCAGACCATGATGCTGCTCCATGGCGCACCAGACTTCATATTATGTCGAGTTTTTTTATCTACCTTAAAGGAAGCAGCAAAAAACTGATACTCTATGTTGAAGTTAGATATGATCTTCTTCTTTGACCTGATGAGCCATCAGTTTGCAGCTCACTTCATCAGCAGTCGGCGTCCGTGCCGAGGTTTGAATTTTCTGATGAATATTAGGAAGGACCGAATGAAGTTCTTCAACATCATTGGTAGAAGGCTGAATAAAGTTTGACCATGCTTTCGGACTCTCCTCGAGCGTGAGTGAGTTCGAACTCCTTTCCGAGCTCATCATCAAAGAAGTCCTAACGAAAGAGCATGAAGAAGTCCCCCCAGAAGGTTTCACAACTATGCCCTCCTCAATGCTCCACGGACGTTGGCTTGAAGCAAGAGAAGATCAGCCAAGGATGCTACCGCAGCTAGAACCACCAATGAGGGAGGAACAATGAGGAGATCGATCGCCTCTCAACATCATCAACACTATCTCTAGGGGGCTTAGTACTTCGACGAGTCGCCATCTCTCAACCTTAGAGTCAGGGGAAGCTTGCCCTAAATTGGAAAGGCCCGTATGAAGTAGAGAAGGTCGTCTGGTCCGAAACTTATCATCTGAAGGAGCTCGAAGGAACAACGCTCCCATGACTTTAAAACTCAGAGAATCTGAGAACGTACTGTTGGTAATTTTCTTTCAATAAAACTCCTTCATTTCAACATTATTGTTTTTCGGTGCAAAAACTATGTGACGATAGGAAAGAAATAATCAATAGTGGCCATATTAGAAATAGAAGGAGAACCTCGTCCTAATATGAGCAAGTCAAAGACCTCATTCATTTTAGATGAGATGAGGAGAAAGACTCTGATAATGGCCCTTATGTGTTCCTACAGCCCGTTAAGAATAGGAGGAAAACCTCATCCTAACACGAGCAAAGTCGAAGGCCTCATTCATTTTAGATGAGATGAGGGAAGAGGCTCTGACAACGGCCCTTATGTGCCCCTATAGTCCATTAGGAATAGGAGGAGAACCTCATCCTAAAGAGAGCAAAGTCGAAGACCTCGTTCATTTTAGACGAGATAAGGGAAGAGGCCCTGACAACGATCCTTATGTGCCCCTACAGTCCGTTAGAAATAGGAGGAGAACCTTATCCTAATGCGAGCAAAATCGAAGACCTCGTTCATTTTAGACGAGATGGGAGGAGAGGCCCTGACGATGGCCCTTATGTGCCCCTATAGCCCATTAGGAACAGGAGGAGAACCTCATCCTAACGTGAGCAAAGTCGAAGATCTTGTTCATTTTAGATGAGGTGAGAAGAGGAGATAAGATCTCCCATGAGCTTCAACTACAACGTCAATAGGAGATAAGATCTCCTTTAACCTTGGCTGGAGATAAGATTTTCTCTGAGCTTCTACGTCAATAGAAGATAAGATCTCCTTCAACTTCAACTTCAACCTCGGCTAGAGATAAGATCTCCTCCGAGCTTCTACGTCAATAGGAGATAAGATCTCCTTTAACTTCAACTTCAACCTCGGCTGGAGATAAGATCTCTTTCGAGCTTCAACGTCTACGTCAACAGGAGATAAGATCTTCTTTAATCTCGACTGAAGATAAGATCTCTCCCAAGCTTCAACATCCTTATCTCTTGCAACCTCGACTGGAGATAAAATCTTCCTCAAGCTTCTACATCATCAGGAGATAAGATCTCCTTCAACCTTGGCTGGAGATATGATTTCTCCCAAGCTTCAACATCTATAGAAGATAAGATCTCCTTTAGCCTCGGCTGGAGATAAGATCTCCTCCAAACTTCTACGTCAAAAGGAGATAAGATCTCATTCAACCTCGACTGGAGATAAGATCTCCCCTGAGCTTCAACGTCTACGTCAATAGAAGATAAGATTTCCTTCAACCTCGGTTGGAGATAAGATCTCCTCCGAGCTTCTACGTCAACAGGAGATAAGATCTCCTTCAATCTCAGTTGGAGATAAGATCTCCTCCAAGTTTCAATATCTACGTCAACAGGAGATAAGATCTCCTTCAACCTTGGCTGAAGATAAGATCTTCTCCGAGCTTCAACGTCAACAGGAGATAAGATCTTCTTCAATCTCGGCTGGAGATAAGATCTCCTCCGAGCTTCAACATCTACGTTAATAAAAGAGAAGATCTCCTTCAACCTTGGTTGGAGATAAGATCTCTCCAAAGATTCTATGTCAATAGGAGATAAGATCTCTTTCAATCTTAGTTGGATATAAGATCCCTCCCAAGCTCCAATCCTTCAATAGGAGATAAGATCTCCTTCAACCTCGGCTGGATATTAGATCTCCCCCGAGCTTGAACTTCAACTTCAACTTCAACCTCGGTTGGAGATAAGATCTTTCCTGAGCTTCAACTTCAATGTCAATTTTAGCTGGAGATAAGATCTTCCTCCTAGCTTCAACCTCAATGGTGTAAAGCTCGGAAAAAAACTTTGGCAGTCGCCTTTTTTATACTCCCTTCCTTCGAATTTCGAACTCAGAAGTGGAAAAACTATTGTTGGAGATAAATTCCACTTCAATCAAAGTTCAGTCTGATGCTTAGCTTAATACAATCAGTAATCACAGAAGAGCTTTAAACGAGAATTCTTCCTCTAGCGGTCGAACCCCAGTCGATCTCCTTCAGCGGTCGAACTCATTTAGTAGCCGAACTCCTCCAGCACCGAACCCCAGCCGAACTTCTTTAACGATTGAACCCCAGTCAAACTTCTTTTGGACTTCAACCGAACTCCTCCCAGACTTCTTCATCAGTCGGCCCCCTCCAGCAGTCGAATCCTTCCGAATATCTCCTTCAGTCCAGTGCCTATAGGAGCCGAACTCCTTTCGGATCTCTCTTTCTATCGGATGCCTTAAGGAGCCGAACTTCTTTAAGATTTTTCCTTCAGTCAAGTGCCACCAAGAGCCAAACTTCTTCCAAACTTCTTCTTCAGTTGAATTCCTCTAGGAGCCAAACTCCTTTCGGATCTCTCCTTTTGTCAGATGCCTCAAGAAGCCAAACTCCTTCAAGATTTCTCCTTCAATCAAATGCCTCCAGGAGTCGAACTCCTTCGGGACCTCTCCTTCTTTCGAATGCCTTCAAGAGCCGAACTCCTTCAAGATTTCTCCTTCAGTCAAGTGCCTTCAGAAGCCGAACTTCTTCCAGACTTCTTCTTTAGTTGGATCCCTTTAGAAGCCGAACTCTTTATGAATTTCTCTTTCAGTCAAATTTCTACAGGAGCCGAACTCCTTCTAGACTTCTCCTTCAGTCGAATTTCTACATGAGCCGAACTTCTTTCAAATTTTTTCTTCAGTCAAATTTCTACAGAAGCCGAACTCCTTCCGAATCTCTCCTTCAGTCGGATTCCCATAGGAGTTGAACTCCTTTGAGATTTCTCCTTCATTCAGATTCCTTCAGGAGCTGAACTCTTTTCGAACATCTCCTTCAGTCGGATTTCTATAGGAGCTAAACTCCTCCTAGATTTCTCCCTTAGTTAGATTTTTTCAGAAATCAAACTCCTTCCAGACCTCTCCTTCTATCGAATGCCTTCAAGAGTCAAACTTCTTCAAGATTTCTCCTTCAGTCAAGTGCCTCAAGGAGCCAAACTTCTTTCGAACCTCTTCTTCTGTTGGATGCCTCTAGGAGCCTAACTCCTCCTAGATTTCTCCTTCATTTGGACTCCTTCAGGAGCCGAACTCCTTCCGAATCTCTCCTTTAGTTGAATTCTTATAGGAGATGAACTTCTTCCAAATTTTTTCTTCAGTCAGATTTCTACAGGAGCCGAACTTCTTTCGGACTTTTCTTTTAGTCAGATTTCTATAGGAGCCAAACTCCTTTCGAATTTCTTCTTCAGTCAAATTTCTATAGAAGCCAAACTTCTTTCGGATCTCTCCTTCAGTTAAATTTCTATAGGAGTCAAACTTCTTCTAGATTTCTCCTTCATTCGGATTCCTCCAAGAGTCAAACTCTTTTCGAATTTCTCCTTCAGTCCAATTTCTTTAGGAGCTGAACTCTTTTCGGACTTTTTCTTCAATCGAATTCCTACAGGAGCCGAACTTCTTCTAGATTTTTTCTTCATTCGAATTCCTCCGGGAGCCGAACTTCTTTCGAATTTCTCTTTCAGTCCAGTTCCTCCAGAAGTCGAACTCCTTTCAAACTTTTTCTTCAGTCTGATTCTCCTAGGAGCCAAACTTTTTCTATATTTCTTCTTCGGTCAAGTTTTCTTTAGGAGTTCGAACTTCTCTAAAATTGATGTATGTTAAAGCTCTTCACCAACCAACACATGCTTTCTTTGAACTTTAACTATTAAATCTCAATAAACTATCACATCATGGCAATGGATATCTCTCTCCATAATAAACTCTACGTGTCCCTGAGCAGCCCACTACTGGATGGTTATGGCCGTTACTATCATTCTGCTACAGGCTCCGTCTATAAAAAGAATCCTTCAGATACATTTTCTCTAAGCTCTCTTTTCTTTTTTAAAACTTTGTTGAATTCTTATATGAGCACTCTATTTTTGTTGATCAGGAAAGCTGACTTAATCATCGGAGGATCCTGCTGGAGCCACCACCACCGACTCTGGATGAAACTTTATTTTGTAGGTCACCAATGGCGACCTCTTTCTCCTCCACTTTAGCTCGATCCAACATCAATCAGATTTTCCACCAACAGTATTTAAATCAAAAATTAAAAATTAAATAAGAAAGAAAAGGTTGATCATATCAATCTAGATCTATACTACATCTGATGCAGCTATAAAATAATAGATCGAATCTATTACCTGAGCAAGTTAGATGTTCTAACCTGCTGATCCGGGATTAAGGATAAAGTCATGAGCCACACATGCATTCAACCTCTAGGAGTCATCCACACGAGCCCACAAACATAATCAGAGATTCTGATGCAGAAAATCAGCACAGCATGCTAGTACTATGCTGATCTCTTTTCGATGATCGATCCAGTATTTTCTTCTTCAAGACTTGGATACTCCAAAAATCAAAAGGGAAGGAAGAAGGTAAGTGATGCTAAGACACCTCTCAAAAGCTCATAAAAAAGGAGGAAGAGATCTGGAACAAAAATCTAGAATAAGACCCTCTTCTTCTTCTTTGTTCTTTTTCTAGACATCCTTATTTGTATTTTTAATATCTTCATGATCTAGATGAATATTTCTTTGATTTTTTTACACCAAAGAGAGCTCTCAAATTTCTACAATCCACAAAAATTTTAGCTAAAAATTCTTTTTAAATAAAGAAATATGTAGAGTCCAAATTAGGTCAAAAATCTAGACTAGGAAGGACCAAATAAGGGAAGTTGTTGGGGTGCCAAACTCTTGGGCGCCCCCACCTTACTTTTCTACCATGGACCAGCAAAGGGGGCACACAAAAAATTCTTCTTTTACCATGAAAATCATAGAAAATAAAGAAAGATGGGTCGGCACACAATGGGAAGAAGATTTGGTCAATAAGAATTCTATCTCATAGAATCCTTAAGCAAAACTAATTCTCCTTTTGATTTGGTCTTCCAACAAACTTCCATATGAGAAATAGAAGAGAGAAAGAGGGGCGTGAGAAGCCTTTTGACATGGAGAATTTTACATAAAAATATAAAGAGAAAAGGATGGGGCATGAGGATTAGGAGGCACAAGGAATAGGGGGTCCTAGTCACACTAGGACTCCTATTTTGACTTGGTCAAACAAGATTTTTTAATCAAATAAAAATAATAGTAAATCAATTCAATTAAATAAGACCCTAACCCATTTAAAGGTTTAATTAAATTAAATTTAATTTTAATTTATTTTTTAATTAAATTAAAAAATTGGATTGACCCGAGTCCTAGTTAAACGAGGACTAGTTCTTCCTTATACTTGGCTTATCCAATAAGTCAATTAAATTTGATCCAATCAAGTCCAAACTAAATTTAATTAAATTATATTTAATTAAACTTAATCTCAATCTACTGGTTTAATTAAATTAAGTTAATTAGTAATCAAATTACTAATCGATCCTCCTGCAATACTTGCACTAGGTCAAACATCAACCGTATTGATCGTTTAACCCTAAAATGATTCAAAATCGCTGATTAACCATTCAATCGAAATGTGAACTCTAATGTGTATAACCTCATAGGTCCAAACCTAAGTCGATAGCATAAAAATAAATTTCTGTATCAATCAAAGTGACCATCTAGCAATGATATCCAACGGTCGGATAGGTCGAAGGTGTAGAGTACCATCCTTAGAATTCATATGGATATAGTTTCCATATAATTCATCCCCTTAACCATAATACTCGTAGGATACCTCAGAGTTTAACTATCAACTCTGATCAGCTTGTCCATATTGTATTTCAAAATATCAAATCCATCTGATGGATTATCCTGACCAAGGTTTTGCTATATTGAAATACAATAATACATTCTTCTCCAACTCTTAGAGTGGTCAATTCCATCTTGATCACACTCCGACTTCGTAAGTACTTGACTGTGCCCAGAAGCCTTCCATTGCTGAATTAGAAATTCAGTTAGTCTGATGCAAGTCATTGAGGTGATCTTAGGTCTAAGAAATACTTATATCTATATTCCATCGAAGACATTCTCAACAGTAGAATGCTCTGAAGTTGATCACATTTATGACAATGTATCCATACATCTCATCTGTATATCATACCGGTGTCTCCACACTTCTTGGTTAAGAGAACAACCAACCTATATGGCATATAGCGACCTATGCTCGATAAATGTTATCGTCCTAATTAACAGTTTATCATTTGATCGTAAATAAATTTAAGGACTAATCGATAAATCCTCTCTTTATCGAAACTAAATAGTCCTAAGAACTTTATTACAATAATGGAGTTTATTAGAAGATGTAAATTTATGATGAAAAAAGATGCCAAAAAATTTTATTAATCAATAAATCAATTATAATATCTCAACCGTCAATAGATCGATGATTAGTTTTGGAACATAATTTTCAACAGTGGGCTCATTTGATAGATATTAGCTATATTTCTTAGTTAAATTAGATCCATCATTCAAACATAAGTGTGAAGCTGTCATTGGATCCCTCATCTGACAGATATTGGGCTCAATCCCATCTTCACCCTACAGTAATGCTTTGCTAATAGAGTGGTTACGTGTTCTCAGTGCAACTGAACCACTATGACTAGTCGAGAATAATCAACACCAGTAGTACACCTGCACATCTATAACGATGAAAGACCGCTATACTTAATATGTACGAGAAGATTTTAATTTAGATTTCATCTAATTAGTTATCATAATGACTTCTCTAATTAGCATAGGCTAGACCAGATCACCAAGCAACCTTATTCAAGACTCAATATACCAAATTGGTCAGGTAAGTGAAGATTGATGGGAGGCTCCTCTTTGAAGGATCAAGGGTCCTAATTAAGTAACTACCTTTCAAGCACTTGTCTTAGACACCAATTGGTCAATTAGTTTTAAATCAGTTAGCTTAAATAATTCAGGCTCGATTCACTTAGCCGAATCAAGTCTTTGGGTTAATTGATTTAACATATGGATGTCAATCGATTCGACCAACTATAACTATTGGTTTAATCTTGAGCACTCTTGACCTAAAACTAATCAACTCTTGACTTGGTTTGATCAATCGCTCACGATTGGATTCCATTATGTTCAAATAAAAAACCTAAGGTGTAATCAAATTACAAGATCTAATTTAATCTACCCATAATCAATTCCTCATGCATAAACTTAAATTTCAGATCTAAATTTTAAATTTCATATCTAAATCAATTGCATAAAATTAAATTTTATGATCTCGAACTACTTTTTAGATCTAAACAAACATCCACATATCTCAGACATGAACAAAAATCAGATCTAACATAAAAATCTTTTTCAAAATCTTATTAATTTTAGATCTGATTAGAAATCACATCTCATCTTATTCTTATGCATATGAACCCATGGCTCTGATACCACTATTGGATTTTAGATGTTTTGTGCATGCAAATTTCAAAAATAATTTTTAAAATAAAGTAGTGAAAGTTTAAATTAAAATAATTTTAATCTATGCATGCATAAATCTAATGTAATACCTACATATGTAGTTCATATGATGAAAATAAAACATGCATGATCTGATTTCAAAGATAAAGTAAAACTGCTGATCTAATCACCTATTTGTATTGCTATTTTTTTTTTTCAAGATCTGTATCTGAAGATGTTGCAGGTTCTGATAAAGCTGCACATGCATTCAGCCTCTACGGATATTTAATCGGGATCGATCTAGGATGCTCCTCCTTTCAAATCCTTCTTCTCCAAGATGGATCTTTCTTGCATTTTGATAAGCCTTTTTTGGTCAATATTGGATCTTTCTTCCTTTTTTCTTGGATGTAGATCTAAAATGCCAAACATCTTTGCATGCATCGGGATAGAAGATGTTGCCCAACAAATCTAGAAGCAACGCCCAACTCTTTTGGGCATATGAGAGGAAGAAAAGAAAGGAAGAGGGGCATGAGATGAGGGTAGGCATGAGAAGAAAGGGCATAGGATCTCTAATGGGTGCTAGAAATATTTTGCATTCAATAATTTTTTTTGAGATTATATCTCAAATAAATTTAAATAAACCCTAAAGTCCTTCTGCTTTAAATCATTAACTTTTTAACTACTTAACGCATAAGGACTCCTCCTTCTATCCACCGACTTTTAGAAAAAAAATCATGCAACAATCAGATGATAGGGGGCGCCAACTATTGGCACCCCTTTAGGATTTATCCATTGGGGTGTGTGCCCCTTTTGGATCTTATCCAAATGGAGCATGCACCCCTTTCGCCCCATGCAAACACCAGGTGGCATGGCCCCCTAGAGCTTATCCAAAAGTAGGGGATGTGCGCCCCCCTCTAGATCTTATCTAGAGGTGGTGTGCACCCCTCTCTCTCCTCTATATCCCACACAAGTAGAGAGGGGGTGCCAACCCTAGGTGCCCTACTTTCTCATCCTTATCTAGTCCAGGAGCAAGGTTTGACTTGGTCAAAATTCTATCTAATAGGTAGTCCAAGTCTGAGAGAATTTGGGTTTAACCATGTGCTGGCATGGTGCTCCTAAATTCAATAAAATTTCTTTAAATTCTAGCCTAATTGGGACTTCACAAACCCAATTGATCAATTCTAAATCAATTTTCTTTATTATGTGACCTCACAGGTTCAAATCTGTCTGATGATGAAATATATCATGATCTTCATCATAGTATCATCGAAACACCTTTCAATAGATTAGAATAATTTTAACTTATACCAATCAAGGATCATCGATCTAGAATGATTTAGTGAGTTCTCACAATCCACTAGTGATGCCTAGCAACATGTAGTGGCAACCTAGTAGAATTGAATGAATAGAACCCCTAGGTATAGTTACTATGTAATTTAGTTTCTCTATCATATATCTCGACCAAGATGGAGGTTATGAAAACTTGTCAAACTCTAACATCTATCATATACAAGATTCAATTAGCTCGAGTTTAAAATGTAAAACTCATAGAAATTTTCTTTCATCAATTATCCTGCTGTGACCATAGACTCAAGGACTCAGCTTCTCAAATCTCATAAGACTACTCCTTATCTACTAAGATTGATAGATTCCATCTAGATATGTATTCTACTCCTACAATGAACTTACTATAGCCAACATATACTATGAGGATCCAAATGATTAAGAGACCATGTTTATGTACAATCAAACCACAACAACCTTACTATCAGCACCCGAGACACCGCAGATCAAAGAACCATTCATACTATTACAGCATCAAGAAGATCACTAATGAGTGAGTAGACATTCATGTGATCTCTCATATGGTCATGCTCGGTACCGATATATATTCTCTAACAATGATCTGTACTTTTGCTCATTGTCATACTGTAGACTAGAGACTTATCTATCCTAAAGAAAATGATTCATGAACTGATCTAACCAGATCAATCACTATCTTTGTGATCCATTGATCGAAAATAATTTAAAAATTAATTGCATATATCTCTAATTCTCAACTCTTAAGAATAAGTGTCTTTAAGTTATTAATTTCTTAGATGATTCAAGAATATATTACACAAGAATGAAAATAAAATTGCTCACTTTATTGATAAATCAATATTTTAAGTATAAAATTATGTCCTAGAAAATTATAATGTATCTACCATATTGACTTTTAGGACATATATCTAATAAGATATGTATACTCCAGCCTGAGAGTGAGTGTTAGAATTATGTTATTTAATAAGTCCTTATATAAGAAAGGACATATTTAGTATGTCTCTAAACTTAATATATTTCTAAACATGGTATATACTTACTTTTCGAATATGTACTTCTTTTCTTATATCTTTTTTTCTTATATACTTATTTTTCATCTACTTAAAGAGATGAGATCTCATTAATGAATTGTATTCCTTCAATATTTCCTTTCAACATCCTTTCCGAACTCATCTTCCTCTTTTTCTTTGTCCTTACCAAATTCATCCATCTCATTTGATTAATCATATAGAATTGCAGAAGCATGTTTGATTAAGATCTTGGAAGCGATGGAGGCTCCTTGAGAAGCAAATGAAAGCTTGTTTTATATTCCACCCTATAACCTTCACAAAAAAATATGATGGCAGATTAAAGATCAAACAACAATTAAAAACATAATCACTTATCATTTCTTGTAACTCAAGTGGAAACTAGTTTTCTCATGTGCTGCTTTAACATCTGAGGGACAAGTAGGTAATGGAATTACCTTGGAAGAGCTCAAATGGTGGAGCTACCCCTTCTCTTTGTTCTTTGTAATGACTATATTGATGAAAGAACCATTCTCCACTTCTGTTGGGCCTACGGGAGATGAGGTAGCAATTGCAGGATGGTGAGAAGGAAGAGAAGCTTATTGATTGGCCACATCCTCAACAACTCCCCCACTTTTGTGAGGCTTTAGGGCTTGTTCCATCAGTGTCTTCCTTAAGAGATTCTCCTCAACATCCTTTAGAAACTTAAACTTTGGAGAGGGTGAGGACCTAAAATTTGGAGGGGGTAAGGACCTGACCCTATTCAAATCATCTTTTTTTGAGGATTCGAAGCGGGGGTTGAATCCATGTCGACTGTAGCAATCCAAGGGGGTCAGAGGTGGAGTGAAGAAGGGAGGGGAAGAGAGGAGTTAAAAATGGGCTCTCAGTAGAGATAAGCAAATCACTTAAGCTCCTCCCTCTTGAACTTTTCTTGCTCCTCCCTCCTTTGGATATCCCATCCTCTAAGTCCAAGTCCTCCTTTGTCTCCTCTTTGATGGTGAAGAGAAGTCTTAGAGGCCCCAAGAGGCTATGTAGCCTCATAAGCACTGCCTCCATGCTCTCTTCTCCTCCTCCAAATGGACTCAAAAGATGATATTTTCCTAAGTTTAAGTGGAGGTAAAGTTGACCATCATCAGAGTGATCTGTGGCACTAGCTAAAGCAAGGATTTCTTAGGGGTTAAGAGCTGTAGAGCTTAGAGAAGATAGCTTCTTCCAGTAGAAGAGATAGAGGAGCTCTCTCCCTAGATTATAGTTATCCTATATATCTCCAATTAGCATCTCTCTTCTTGGACCAAAATAGATAGTAAAGTTCTATTGCCAATGCCAAGGAGAATGGTAAAGTTTACCGGCCTTTCCGAGCTTGCAAGCTAGTGGTGGTTTTCTTGCACTTCTTGGGCAATTCCTAGATCCAAGCCAGGATTTTTGATAGCAAAAGCTCAAAAATTAGGACTTAGAAGACCATCACTAGCTTGCGACCCTAACTTATTGAAGATGTTAGATTTAATAGCAGTAAAACACTAATGTTACGATGAACAAAGATAATCAAGAAGAATAAGAACAGAGAGGCATACCAGGATTTATATGGTTTAGGGATAAAATAAAAAATCCCCTACATCCATGAGTAAAGATGAGCAAATTCACTATATGAGAATTAAGAGTACAATAAAAGAGAAGCACTCAAAATTTCAAAACCTTGTACGCCCAAATAAATCTCTCTCCCAAATTTTTGTAGAAAGAAAGAGAGAAAAAGGGAGAAGAAAAAATCCCGCATGGTTAGAGAGGCCGCTGGCACCAAAATATCCACTAAAACTAGGAAAGCCTATGGCTATGCACGGAAAATCCCAAATAAAAGGAGTCCTTTTAGTACTAACAACTGGTGGGAGTAAGGCAGCTAAAGAGTCCTAAAAGAACTCTATTTAAAAAAATGTCAATTGGGTGTGGGTGGTTGATTGGGTCAAATCTCAACAAATCTCCATCTTTTGACTTAGGCAACACAAATGTTCTCCTCAAAGTAATGCTCGTGAATACAAGATTAAAAAAAATGCTCATCTCCACCAAACTATCCCGAGGGGCATCCTCAAGTGTGGTAGATACCAACTAAGTTCAAGTAATGCTTGAACTTAGCGATTGAAAGTGGCTTCATCATCATGTCAGCTGGATTATCTTAGGTTCCAATCTTTTTTCATAACAATATTGTCTTCAGCAATCACATCTCTGATAAAATGATACTTGACATCAATGTGCTTTGTTCTTTCATGATACATCTGATCTTTAGTCAAATATATGGCACTAAGACTGTCACAGTAAATAATAGTGACATGAATATCAGCTCATTCAATAGACCTCTTATCCAAATAACTTTCTTTGCTGCCTCTATAACTGCCATATACTCTACCTCTATGATAAAAAAAGTAGCTTTCCAACTAACAGTACAACCTCCAATAAAAAAGAGGTAACTAGTAAGAGATCTTTTTTTTATCCAGATTGTTGAAAATTATATTCTAAAGCCAATCATCTAGATTGTAGATGGTTGAGCTTATTATAATTTATCCTTAAATTATTAATGAATAAAAGTATTATTCTGGCTTTTCATCACTTTTGTGCATCTTTCTTTATGAACTCTTTTGTGATGAAGTTTTAAGAACTATTTAGAATCGATAAAAGAGAATTTATTATTTAGTCTTTAAACCTATTTATGACCAAATGATATGTTGTTACCTAACTAGGACGACAACGTTTATCGAGTGTAGGTCATTGTATGCCATATGGATTAGTTGTTCTCTTAACCAAGGAGTATGATGATACTGGTATGGCATGCAGATAAAATATAAGAATATATTTTACTGAACGTGATCCAACTACAGAGCTCTCTACTATTAAAAGTTACTCGTGAAGGATATAGGTATAAGTGTCCCTTAGATTTAAGATCACCACGATGATTTGCAAGCAACTCACTGTACTTTGGTATTGAACTATCTAAATTTTTAGCTCAATGGTGAAAGATTTTTGAATGCAGTCAAGTACTTATTTAGTTGGTGCATGAGTCAAGAGATTGACCCCTCAAAGTGTTGGAGAAAATACATCACTATATTTCAATTTAGCAAAACCTCGATCGGGATAGTCTATATGATGGATATTGAAATTTAAAATATAATATGGATGATTTTTAGGATTGACAGTTAAATCCTAATCATATTTTGAGCATTAAGGTCAAGAGGATGAATTATACAGTAATCATATGTCATAGGTTCATGGATGTTGCGTTGCGACTATTCAATCTATCCAGACATCGGATACCATTGCTAGATGGTCACATTGATTGATACAAAAATTAATTTTTATGCTACCGACTTAGTGCTTGAACCTATAGGATCACACATAATAAAAGTTTCTAAAATTTCTATCTGATCTGATGGCTGATCAAGAGTTCCAATGGTCTGGGACTCTATAGTCAAGAGTCCTACTAGACTGAGACTTTGCCTTCTCAAGTTTCATTGAACTAAAACTCTGATATTATTGAAAGATTAATCAGCAATTAGATTGCTCATTAAGCAATGAGGTTTGAATCAAATATGATTGAATTGGATTCAATTGGATTTGACCTGATTAGATTATGAGATAACCTAATTGCTGAGGAAGATTGGACCCTGATTTGATCAGAGCCTGAACTTAATTAATTTTTAATTTGATTAGAATTTAATTAAAATGGATTAAGTCTAATTAATTAGATTTATTTTGGTTTAATTGGATTAAACCAAATTTGGTTGGTTAGAGACCTGATTGGATAAACTAAACAGCCCAGTTAGTTTGGTTCAATCTCCCTATGCCTAGCACTTTGACTTTTTGACCATTGTAATTTTTCATGATGAATTCTAATTTATTTCCCATGCCCAAAAATGAGTAGGCACCCTACTTTTCCTTCCCTTTGAGCTGATCCAAGCATTGAATGAGGTTAAGACATCACTTGAATTTTGAATTCAAGTAGGAGGTTGAAACAACTTCAACCTCCCATCCTTATCTTTTCCCCATGTCATCTCTCTCTTTGTCACCACTTTTAATCATATTAAAAGTGGGCATGTGCACCAAAAGGAGAGTCCTTTTATGTGTAAAACACCTTTTCAAGTGTTGGAATTGGTTTGGGTTTTATTTTGAATTTTGAATTCAAGATGATAGGTTAGGGGTTGGAACAAACCTAACCTCTTATTCTTATCCCAAACCCTCGTGCTTCCCACACTGAATGTAACCTCTTACTCTTATCCCAAACCCACGCGCTTCCCACACTGAATGTCGCCAATTTAAAGGGATTTTTTGTGGGCATGCATGAGGGTGAGAAAGGCTTCTAGAGAGAGAAATCAGAGTGGGGGGAGCTACTTTCTGGGCATGGAAAATTCAAAGTAAGAGGGTCTCTGTGCCACTTGTCCTTTACTTTCTTTCCTCACACCAACTTTCAAATGGTTTGAAATGTACGTGAGTGAAACTTGAGAAAATGTTTCTCAATAAAATAGAGAAGGCATGAGTCTCTCTTAGGCATGAGTTCCAAGTGTTAGAAAAATCCTGAGAGTGGGAACTCCAGGATTTCGACTGTAGATAAACCTAGGGTTTCGACCTAGGATTCAGAAAGTGAGATCAAGTGCTATGAGCATCGGATCTCCATCAAAATTTTTACACCACCTCATTGATCTTGTTTTTACGTCTTCAGATCTCTTAGAGTGTCCAGGTGATTAGGAGAAGGTGATTGATCGAGATCGATCAAGATCGATCGTCGAAGATTTCGGCGAGGAGCTAGTACTTCAGTAGAGTTGATTGAGATCAGGAGCTTCATATGGACCATCCATAGAGGCTGGACGATCCATACGACTACATCGTGATGCAAGGAGCTTCTTCCAGAGTTTTCAGATTGCGGAGATTGTCTATCTACCCTCAGATATCGTGTTCTGAATATGAGTGGTAAATGAGATTTACTTATTGATGCATTCATTTTTTTATAAATATATAACATGTCTCGATTCTAGTATAAGATTTTATAATTAAATCATAGCATGCATAGATTAATTAGATTAATCTATTATATTCAGCTACGTTTTATTCGAAAAAGTTTCAAAATGCATGCTTAGAATTCGACATATTTTTCTTTCAGTGGTCTTCAGCAAAATTTGAATCAACAAACCCAATCAATTGCCCCTTTTACAAATTAAATGAATCGATGGACTTACCTAGCTAGGTCTCCTGCATGGCTTAGGTCTAGTTGTCTAGATACCTGGAGAACTCCAACATCTACAACTTAGTTCCATGCTCTAAAATTTTGTTCTCCTTCTCTTGAGCTTCCATTTTTTTGATATTTTCTTCCCCTTCATGATCACGTCATCTCAAGATGGTCATAAAATCCCAAGGAGGGCAATATTTTGGGAGTGCCTTTTTGGATAATGAATGCAAAATTTGGTCTCATCCGGTAGTTTTTTTTTCTTCATTATGCCATTTTCTTCTAAAATCTAGCTATCATGCTGATAAATAATAAACAATATTTTACCTACAAAAAAAAAATGATATTTCACAACAAGTTTAAATTTTGAGTATTGGTATTTCATATATAAAAGCACAATGGCTATCAATATGTTCATCGTTTTCTAACATTCTAATAATCTTAGATTTTTACTCTATGATATGAAAAGCAATAATTTAGAAATATTATTTTTGTTATTACCTTGTATCAAAAAGTTAATCCTATATTTGATTTCTTGTAGAGTTTAGCCCCTAGGTGGATAAAGAAACTGACAGAGAGAAGGGGATTGAGTTACCCTTGAAACAGACAGCGAACAAGAAGTCCGGATTTGGGAGGATGTGTGTTTATGGTGCAAGTCGAATGGGGAAGAACGCCAACCACCAGAAGGCTGCCTGGAATTAGGGAAAGAATTGGCAACCAGGGAATTTGGTGTAGGAGGAAAGGATTGATGGGCGCCGTCGCATGTGCAGTCCATGACAAAGGGCGCTTGTGGGGTTTATTCGAAAGTCATTGATACCTAGAGAGTTAATTGATGATAGTATAAGAGAGATTGAAGTTATGACACAGATGCATGAAAGGAAAGATGAGATGGCTCAGATAGCAGATGCTTTTATTGCTTTGCCTGGTGGATATGGAACGTTCGAAGAGTTGCTAGAGATTCTTACATGGGCGCAACTTGGCGTCCAAAAAAAACCGCACTATAAAAAAATAAAGTTTTAACAATCGAAAAATTAGTTATAAAATAATAAAAATTAATTACTAATATTTTATGACCGATTTAAATTGGTTATAAAAGTTTTGGTTGCAAAACTTTACGATCGATTTGGTTATAAAAATAAATAAATAAATAAATTTTATAATATTTTATTTTTTAAAATCGATAGCTAAAATTGGTGACTAAATTTATTAAAATATTTTTATTAATAAATCGATCATAAAATCAGTTGCTAATTATCTTTAAATTTTTTAATTAATTTATCGATCATAAAATCGATAGCTAATCTTTTTAATAAATTTATCAGTCACAAAATCGATTGTTAATTTTATAAAAAATATTTTTTATTAATAAAATAAGTCATAAAATCAATCGTTAATTATTTTTATAATTTTATTAATTAAAAAATAAGTCATAAAATCAGTCGTAATTTATTTTTTATAATATTTTAATTTTCAAAATCGATTATAAAATCGGTCTCTAATTTTTATTATATATATTAATTTTATATTATTTTTTATTATAAAATTTTTATTTTTTATATATTTTATTTTTTTATATTATTATTTTAAAAAAATTCGGCTGTGGACCGACAAAGGCCAACACCAATGACAATGAGAAGCACAGCGATGATGGAGGGTCGGAGACATGTGGTGACAGAGAGAAGGAGAGGAGATTCGATGGAAGGAGAGGAGGGGAATGGTGCCATCGCGAGCAAGTCGGTGAGGGGAAGCCAGAGGGGAGGGGGGCCATCACGGGCAGGCCGATAAGGGGAGGCCATCGTGGATGGATCGATAAGGGGATGCTATTGTGGGCGATCATCGAAGAAGAAAGGGGGCCATCATGGGCGGTCATCAGGAGGAGGGAGGGTGTCGCGCACGAGCGATCACCAAGAAGGGGTGGCCATCGTGATGACTCGGCGGTCACCGGAGAGGGGTGGCCGTCATTGGTGATCGCCGAGGATGAGAGGGTGGACCGTCGTGGGCGAGCCGGGAGGGGAAGAGGAGGTTCGGGGACGACTGTAGTTGGGAGAAGAAGGGGTTTATAAAGAACATTTAGCAACTAATTTATCGATTGCTAAATCGATCTCTAAAAATAAAGGCACCAATTGATTTTTTTAGTTTAAATTTATGATCATTTTTTGGGTTGTAAAATATTAAAAAAAATTTTATGATCAAAAAATTAATGATAAACATAATTATAGAATAAAAAATAATATAAAAATTTTGCGACTAATTTTTTGATTGCAAAATTAATATTTTGCAACCAAAAAAATGATTGCAAACATTTTTATAGATTTAAAAAATAATTTAAGAATTTTATGATAGATTTTTTGGTCACAAATTTTTTTTATATTTTATAACTAAAAATTGATCATAAAATATTTACTTATTTTTTAATTTAAATATATAATAAAAATAATTTAAAAATTTTATGAGTGATTTTTTAGTTGTAAAATTAATATTTTATGATCAAAAAATTGATTGTAAATCCAAGAATTTTGTGATCAATTTTTCTATCATAAAATTATATTTTGCAAGTAAATAATCGATCATAAAATATTTAATTATTTTTAATTTAAATATAGAATAAAAAATAATTTAAAATTTTATGATCGATTTTTCTATCACAAATTTAAAATTTTATAACCAAAAAATCTATAGAAAACTTTTCTATAGATTAAAAATATAATTCAAGAATTTTATGATTTATTTTTTGATCATAAACTTTTTTTTTATATTTTGCAACTAAAAAATTAATCATAAAATATTTTAATTATTTTTTTATTTAAATATAGAATAAAAAATAATTTAAAAATTTTATGACTAATTTTTTATCATAAATTTAATATTTTGTAATAAAAAATTAATCATAAAATTATTTATAGATTAAAAATAATTTAAAAATTTTATGATTGATTTTGGTTATAATTTTTTTAATATTTTCAACCAAAAAATCAATTGTAAATATATTTTACAACCAAATATATATATATATATATATATATATTTAAATATGGTATAATTTTAAAATTTAAAATTTATTTTTATTATTTATTATCTAAATAATTATTATTAGAGTATCATCATAAAAGACCGCCTCAATCTGATAGCGTTAGTTATGTTGATCAATAAAATTTAATTTTGATGGCCATGAATGACCATATAATATCTGATTGATAGAGACCACTAATGGATTCAAAAAATTATAACAAAGATTTTGGTGATATTTTTATAACATACTATCAAAATCTCACTTCAATCGGAGATCATTACCATGGTTAATTTAGCATGAATAATTTAGATCATTAAATAAAAATGACTGATCGAAAGATCAAATGATATTCGATTATAAGATAATTTTTTAGATAAATGATCTTTGCAACTATTTTGATCATTTGTATGGTGATGATCGTAAAATTCAAACCGTACATATATGAACGATCCAAAACTATATATCTTTTGATACTTATTCTTAAAGTCCTTAAGTAATTACATTTTTGCTTATAAAATTTATTTAATATGGATGGTTTATATACGCATGGTTTGGATTTTATGATCACCATTATATAGATGATTAAAGTAGTAGCAAAGAACATTTATCTAAAATATTATCTTATAATCGAATGTCGTTTAATCTTTTGATCATTTATTTTTTTATTTAACGGTCCAAATCATCTTGTACTAAATTGACCATCATAATGATATTCGATTGAAATAAAATTTTGACAGTATGCTATAAATATTACCGAGATCATCGTTATAAGTTTTTGGGTCCATCGATGGTCTCTATCTATCAGATTATCATACGATCATTCATGACCATCGAAATTAAATTTTAGCTAGGACTTTCAGATTGAGATGGTCTTTTGTGATAGTACTCTAATAATAATTATTTAGATAATGAATGGTAAACATAGACTTTAAATTTTAAAAATATATTATATTTAAAAAAATATAAAAAAATATATTTGATTGTAAAATATATTTACGATCAATTTTTTTATTATAAAATATTTTAAAAAATTTATGATAAAAAAATCAATCATAAAATTCTTGAATTATTTTTTAATCTATAAATAAGTTTGTGATCGATTTCTTGGTTGTAAATATTAATTTTATGACCAAAAAATCAGTCACAAAATTTTTAATTATTTTTTATTTATATTTAAATTAAAAAATAACTAAAATATTTTGTGACTGATTTTTTAGTTGCAAAATATAATTTTGTAACCAAAAAATTGGTTGCAAAATTATTGATTTTGTGACCAATTTTTTGGTTATAAAATATTAATTTTTTGATTAAAAAATCGATCACAAAATTTTTAAATTATTTTTTATTCTATATTTAAATTAGAATAATAATTAAAATATTTTACAACTGATTTTTTGGTTGTAAAATTTTACGATCGAAAAATCAGTTACAAAATTGATCGTAAAATTTTATAAAATTAATATTTTATAAATTTATTTTTATATTCAACTTTTTGGTTGTAAAATCGATTGTAAAATTTTAATTTTGCAATCGATGTTGCAACCGATATTTTTTGGTTGTTATATTAATTTTTTAATAATTGATTTTAAAAAAATTTGATCATAAAATTGGTTGTAAATTTGATCATAAAAAAATTATTTATTAAATCATTGATAAAATTATTATTTTCTTATAGTGTTGGTTGATGTCGATGGCTTTTAGGATTCATTGTTGTCTCTCTTTGACAAGGCTACCGATCAAGGATTTGCAACCCAAGTTGGACGCAACCTCATCATTTCAGTCTTATCAGGTAAGGAACTTGTTGGAAAGTTGGAGGCATATGTGTGGAATTATGAATCTGGCTTGGTTGGGACGTCAAGGATCAGACCCCTAGAAATGAGTAGAAAATTTTCTTCCTAACTTTTTCAGCTTGATCATCCTTCCCTATTTGGTTGTAATAAGAGAAGGAAGCATTATTTATCTAATATGTCCCATTTATTTTCAGATTAGTTTCATTTTGACGAGAGGAGTAAGATCCATTGATGAGAAGGGCTTTACCTTTGTTTTAGATTAGTTTCACTTTGACGTGGGAAATTGCGTGCAAAGATGCTTTGTTAGGCTAGGACTAGTTAGATTTTGACCAACAGAAGAGCTACACCATCAAATCTGACAGTAGTATTACTGCTGTGTTAGAAATATAGAAAACCTTTTCGAAGCTGCAAAATGTTAGCTGCAGTGGCACCCTAGAATGCAAATAAAACTTGTTTTTTCTATTTGGGTTAAGCTAGGGGCATTTGCTCCTCTAGATGACTAACATGTACACTTAAGCATTAGCAAATCTCTTGGATCAAGGCATTTTCTATCACCAAAAAAGAAAAATAAAAGAGTTAAAAAGTTTGTTGGATGATAAAATATGCCGCAGTCAAGATGAGTAAATACATATGCACCACTCGTCCATGCAAGATTCATAATTTTTCTATTTCATTTTACCTAACTCACCCTTATCTTTACTGCAATCCAATAGAATGGTCATAGCTGTGACGACAACGAAAAAAGAACAAGCTACCATATAATTTCAATTATTTATGCGCATTCCTAACACATATCCAAATACTCCACTCATTTCAACTCCCAAAATGATGTCTTAATGAGGTAATGCTACCTTCACCTAAGATTACTCAACATAAAATCCCATCTAAAGATCTATCTTCGACAATGCCTTGCTTTTTTATGTCAAATAAAATGTAACCATCATAAATAACATTATGGAGAGTGTGAAGGGCCATTCTTCAAACTTATATCCAAACTTTTGCATATCATTAGCAAATTAAGCATTACATAAAGATAACTTTAAGCACTATATATATTATATAAACACTATTGAACTCATCTGCGTCCTCCATTGAATCCCCAAAATCGAAGGATACATGTAAAGAGTTAGAATGTAGGAATCCCAGATAAATAAGAACTAGGGGATAGCATCCTTGTCTTGTCCTCTCAAACCCTAACCCAGGAATCAAAGATTGCCACCAAGGGATCAATAACCAGTTATATACGGTGCAAGGCTTAGAGGACAAATTGGCCTATTTCTAGGCCATCACTGGCCTCAATGATCTCAATTCCTGAACGAGATTCTCTCTACCTACAAGTAGGATCTTGAGCTCATCTTTGCTTGCATCTCTTCCTCCACCAATTCCTCATTTACTGCTGATGGCTATGGTCCTAACCCGATCGAGTCCTCCCCCACTCACCATGATTTTGACTATTCTTCTTCACATGGCTTCCCCTTAAAGCTCATTATCCTCGTATCCCCTTATTTATCACTTATATGTCATCTTCATCGTTGAAGATAGGAGATAAAAAAATTTTAATTATGCAATGTTGAATCTGTTGGTTTGTTAATAAAATATTTAATCCAAAATTTTAAAATTTTAAAATTTCATAAATATAAACCTATTTAAATATAAAACCTTATCTTAGAATCCATAAATAACTTAATTTTCTAAAAAGATAAGATTTAGTATTTTACCTTTATTTCTCTTTCTTTTATTAAAATTCTATGAAATTCTACAATATATCTCTTAATTATATATCACGAGATATCTTAGAAAAGTCGCTTTCTCTCCTCACAAATCTTAAGCAAATGCATCACAAATAGACTTTTCGATAGACTTCTATAAATGGAAAAAAGCATTCTAATAAAAGGATGTATCTGATCTGATGATAATTCCAAAGGATACAACCCTTGATGAAAGGATGGATTGTATGAAGGCATGTATTCAATAAAAAATGCCTAAGCATCCAATTATACTCATATCTTCACATCCGTATATAGAAAAGAGATCGTACTCTCCATCCATCAGAATAAAATTTTCTTCCATCTTGAATAACACCATATTAGAGGAGAGAATTGAAAGCACTAATTGAGTGAACTTAAATACATCCATTAAGTATTTGAGAAGAGGATTGCATCTATATAAAAGAGGATTGAGAGAAATTATTTCAATCAAATTTATGCACTTCAAGAAGAATACGAAATGGTTCGTTATACCTTAGAAGTAGACTACCATCAACTATTTTAACAACTTAAAACTTTGAGTATTTTTATTTCATATATAAGCACAATAGTTATCAATATATCCATTGTTTCAACATTCTAATAATTTTACATTTTCGTTCCATTATATGAAAAACTATTTTTATTATTGCCTTGTGTCAAAAAACCAAATCTTATGGAGCTATAACTGCTTTTCCTTTCTTGTAGAGTTTAGCCCCAGGGTGGGTGAAGGAACCGGCAGAGAGAAGGGGACGGAGCCACCCTTGAAGCAGACAGAGAACAAGAAGTCCAGATTTGGGACGATCCATGTTTATGACGCAAGTCAAATGGGGAAGAACACCAACTACCAGAAGGCTGCCATGGAATTAGGGAAAGAACTGGCAGCTAGGGGCATAAACTTGGTGTATGGAGGAGGGAGTAATGGATTGATGGGCGCTGTCGCACGTACAGTCCATGGCAAAGGGCACCTTGTCGTGGGATTTATTCCAAAGTCGTTGATACCTAGAGAGTTAACCGATGATGGTATAGGAGAGATTGAAGTTGTGACAGATTTGTAACCCAAGCTGCTTGCAACCTCATCATTTTAGCCCCATCAGCTAAGGAACTTGTTGGAAAGTTGGAGGCATATGTGTGGAATTATGAATTTGGCTTTGTTTGGGATATCAAGGATAAGATCCCAGGAAATAAGTCGAAAATCTTCTTCCTAAGTTTTTCCGCTCGATCATACTTCCCTATTTGGTCGTAATGAGGGGGAAAAAGGATTATTTATCCAACATCTGTGCCCTTTTTTATATAAACTCTCAAGATAATTCATGTATTCAAAAATCAAAAACAAATACATGGAAGCTTTAGACTAGCACAAAACTTGCTCATATGAACATCATGCTCAAAATCAACAGAGAGGCCAAAAATATGCGGAACAAAAGCAAAGAATTTTGTTGGATGGGGTTATGCTTTGTTAAGAGTTTAACTAAACTGCCACCACTGGAGAGGTCCGGTTGGCAATTACTCGCGAGCAATTTATTGCAGGGCCTTGGGTGACTGGATAGGCCCGGGGACGCGTGCTCTGGTTCGATCACCATCATTCTATGATTAAATTACCGAGGCTAATACCGCCAGGTAGCCTGATCCTGTGCTGAAATTGTTGGAACAGGACTTAAAAATTCCATATAATTTAGAAGTAAATAAAATTATATTATAAAAAAATTATAAATAATTTATAAAATATTAAAATATAAAATTGATCAAATTCGAAAGTACGTTAGATACTATCTTAAAGCATATTTTCGTTCCTTATGCAGAAAAATCTAAAAAAATTATCTCAAGATATGATTAGGATCTTCCACCTGAAAGCACGATCATGAAGAAGATTGATGAAGACTCTTTCAACATTCAGAAAAAGAAGAAAAAATATTATAGTAGAAGAGAAAAATATTGTACAAAGCTTAAAAAGAAAAGACTTGGAAGGCTCTTGAATAGCTTACTTAGGTCGCAAGGGGTCTTTTTATAGCCAATCAATATAGTCATTTATGATCATTTATGACTATTTGGACTTTTATTAACCCATCAAGATTTTTAATGAGGAGTTCAATAGTCAAAAAAATAAAAATAAGATTATGCATAGGACCGTTGGTAATTAAGAGTTCAACGATCAGAAATTAACATCATGATAATAAAGAGATTAAAATATTTAAATGATAAAATTAAAAAATAATGTTGAAATACTTGGAGGAAAATTTAGAAAAAATTTAAGTTTTTTTTTTTTTGATTCGCTCCACCAAACCCCACAAAACTCAATTTTTTTAAAAAAATTATAAAATAAAATAGTATAAATTTTTGGATGCTTATACCATGCAATGGATAAGGTGACTTAATCTTACTTAGTATGAATAATTTTTATCTCAAAAAAAGGAGTAAATTAGATCTTGAACTACGTACATTTCTTTGATCTAGATTTTTACTACTATACACAGTACATAATTCTTCACCGTAAGTTTGTATGTTAGTAGCCCTGTACATGTATCTTGATTTTTTATGAGAATTACTAGAGATAGCCTAAATCTTATATCCGCATTCATGTATGGATATTTTCATATAGATGAGCTTCTCCAAAGATGTGTGTAGTATCACATCTCGAGGAATACCTCTCAGGTCTCATTCAAAGATTAACTCTTTCTAACCATTACATAAAAGTATTAATTACTATAGAAATGAGATAGAGTCTATGACTCCTATATCAGATAAACTATATGTGCTCTATGACCAACTAATTAGCTTGTTATTACCATATTGAGCTTTCTTTGAGGGATCTCCTATCATAGAAGTTGGGTTTTTACTATTGAAAGATCTATTATAGATAAAACTCCACCTTCTTGATGACTCTAAGATCTTAGTCTTATTTAAACATTTTGTAAGGCAATCTATAAGTTTAAAGTTAGTTGCATTAACATGATTCAAAGAAATAATTTGAAGTATTATAAGGCTGACTGATAAAAAAGATCTCTCCCCCATAATTTCTGAGATATGTCAGAACTTATAGCATTGACTATATCCTATAATTATTCAACCATATAATTACCAAGAAGCATTATTTGAAAAATTAAGCATAGATTTCGAAATATGACTATATAACTACTTAGGACAGTAAATTATCAAACAAAGCATGAAACAAGTACATCATACATATTGTATTTTTTCTTTTGATGCAAATTATATTAAGTATTTCTACTTAATTGTAAAAGTCTATATAAATAACAAATGAAAATAATTTAATGTCAAATGGATCTATAGATAAAATTCTAATAAGTTTGTACTAGTATGATAGTATTGGCATAATAATAACTATAACACTTAAAATGAAGCTACCATTAATAAGATAGTCCAGCTACTTTACATAACAACAATAATAAGACAGTGATAATTATTAGATACAATAGTGCAATAAACATGCATATGATATTTCTTGCATAAAAGTATCACCATTCAATACTATCCTAGTAAACAAATGTGGGTGTTAATATTAGCCCCCATTAGAGTCCATCCACCAAGATATAGGATATGACGGCTATTTATGACTGCAAATTTAAAACTGATATTGATATTCAAGTAACAAATTATAGAAAACAGATAGCATCAGCATGCAATATGTGAAACATTTATTCTATTTGAGCCCATAAGATAGCATTTTTAATCCACAGAAGAAAATACAAACAAGAAAACAAAGTTGTCGAAGTAATCAGCCTCTTTAATGACACTGCTTTATGTTTCAAAAACCTTAATTAATAATTTCACTTCAGCTAAATGAGACAAGCTATCAAAATTTGAAAACAAGAACAACTGCCATTTCAATCAATGTCAACCCTTTCGAATTGTTTTTCAAATATTTTCTTATTTTTTTCAGCATATCTTTATTTCATTCATGATTTAGTCTCAATCCTTCTCCATTTCAATATTCTAAGGCATATTTCCATCTCTTATGCAGAAAAATCCAAAAAAACCATCCCAAGATACGACCGAAATTTTCTGCATGCGAGCATGATTAATAAAGATTCTTTTAGCATCCAGAAAAAGAAGAACAAATATGGCAATAAAAGAGAGAAGTACTGTTGCAAGCTTAAAAAGAAGAGGCTTGGAAGACTCTTGGATGGCTTGCTTAGGTCCTAAGAGGGCTTTTTTATAGCCAACCAATATGATTGTTTGTAACTGTTTATGATTGTTTGGGCTTTTATTAACCCATTAAGATTTTTAATAAAGAGCCCAAAGGTGTGAACCTTTAATAAGGAGCCCAACAATTAAAAAATAAAAATAAGAATAAATGTATATGACTATTATTAATTAGGAGCGCAACGATCAAAAATTAATATTATAATAATAAAGAAATTAAAATATTTAAATGATAAAATTAAAAAAATAATATTAAAATGCTTAAAGAAGAATTTAGAAAAATTTTGAGTTTTTTTTTTTGATTCTCTCCAATAGAAATAGCCTTATATTGCGATCCTTTAGATTTTTGGTACCGATCACCATGAAATTTCAGATTCATGAACTTTTCTTTGGATTTCTACCGAAACACATACACATAATGGTATTGTGATGCTTTTGATTTTCGGTAGACAAGGCTCCACATTTTGAAGTAGAGGTATCTCATACTATTAGTCCCTTAGTGTTGGAAGATTGAACATTACGAGGTGATCACTTCTAGATGGGAAGGGTTAAGAAAATGGCCATTCTCTCATCGATTAAAGTTGATTCAGTAATACAAAGGTTTAGAATCTATTTGGATGATTATACTCAAAATCTTATAGGATTTGTAGGTTAGTCCAGTACAACCAACAAAATTATTAAATTGTAGACTAAGCTAGATCTGTACTTATAAATACTCATGAGTTACTTTGGATAAGCATGCCTGAATCCCATAGATTGAAAAAAAATCCAATATTGGGGCCACATGTTGGTAATGACATGCGCAAAAAGAAGGCTAATACCAAATCCTTGTTCACTCCTAAGTCTCCACTTGAAATGTCTAATGTTTGAGGAAGAAAGCAGTCTTAATTTATAAATATTTATATTTTTAAAGTATTTATTCTCTTTCCTTTTACCTTAGTAATATAGGATCTTTCTCTTCAATATTATGATTGTGGAAACTAACGATTTGTTTCTCTCCCTACAATGCCCATAGTCCAAAAAATCGCTGCTATAGTCTACGATAGTGATTATTTAATCGCTGCCTCTATCGCTATCGTCGTTGTCCCTCCAAGCATCTCATCATCACCGTGGTTGAAGCAGGACCGAAAGGGGCTTTTATAGGAGCTAGAGGGGCTAGAGCTAGAGGGACTGGAGCAGGAGCTAAAGGAGCTAGAATGCTAGCAAACATGTTCCAGATGCTTAAAAAATCATCTATAAGATGAGTAGAGAGCTATGATACCATAATGGACATGACACTCTATAGCTAGTCTGCGCACTTCTGAGTCTGAGATGCGCACTTCTGAGCCTGAGCTGCCTGCGCTAAAGCCTCATTAAGCTGCTCTCGACTGACGACCTCAGAAGCATGTGAGAAGACGCTCACTTGAGATCAATAGCCCATCGGCGTATGTCCAGGACTGTAACAAATCCTTCTAGAGTGCTTAAGTCCTAAGACGTGAGATAGATGGCCATGGAGGCCCGAGATGTATGGCCCTCCCTTGCAAGCTCATCTAACTATTCCTATAATCGCAAATTCAAATAAATCTTATAAAAAATTTTATAATAGTAATCATACTAATCATACTCCAGTTATTACTTACAAAAATTTTTCTAATCGCGGCATTCATTGGCCTGCCCTTTTTATCCACATGATTCGATCGAAAGATGTCGCTATGATCGAGCATCACCCTATCTCTCATCAGCTATAACAATCAATCAGCTTGTTATAAACATACAAAAAATTGAATAAATATATAGCGGCAGTTGATTAACCACTATAACTGGATAACTACTTTCATTGATTGAACATATAGCAGCGATTGATTAACCACTGTAATAAATCAAATCTTTGGCAGCGATTAAGTGTAACCGCTGTTATAGATATGATCTGTGATAGCAATTATACCTAACCACTGCTATAAATTTGATCTATAGCAGTGGTTAATGATAACTGCTGCCATAGATAAATCTGTGATAGTGGTTATATATAACCACTATCTTAGAGCCTACGACAGCGATTTTTGAGCCGTTGCAATAGAAAGCACTGCCATAGTCCCATTCAGCAATAGTGAGTACCAATATCCTCAGCTTAAATTAGATATATTTGGTAGGCCTTTTTTTATTGCTCCCTTCTTGAAATATTTCATTGAAATAGAATAACCTCATGAGCCTTCGATAGCAAAAAAGGAAATATTTTTTTTTTTTAATTTTATAAACAAGACAATACTAAATAACAAATTCTCGTTAGATATGGGTGCAAATGGGTTGATTGGATCGGATCCTGCATGATTCCAACCTAACTAGATTTCTTAATTGAGTCCTAAAGTTTGACCTGAACATAATCCAATAGAAGATTAGGTTGGGTAGGGGCAGGTTAGATCCATGGTAAAATAATTTTCTCCAATAGATTATTTGGGTTGGGTCGGATCGAGTCCATGTATAATTTAATCCAATCCAAAAAACTCAAGTATGGTTCATATTCGGGTCGGATCCAATTTGGATCCTCATATTTAATTAAGTATTTGAGTAACCTTGAAGAAAAATAAAATGGATCCCACTAGCATGAAAAATAAGTTGATAAACTATAATAGAGAGTGGCCTTGTATTCAGGCACTTGAGTGACCTTACCAGAATTTATAAAAACATCCTGGAAAATAATATAGGATGTTCTGTTATCACAAGCAGCACAATCCCAAAGAAAATGAGACCTTTAGAGCATCACACCATCAGCCAAGTAATCGATTATGGGATAAAGAAATGGGCTTTGATAGAGACTACCAAGGCCTATGTTCTAATGGAACTACTTGATCTCAAGATGGGTTAGAAAGTGCTTTGTTGCTTGATAAAAACGATGTTGAAATCTTTCTTTGCACGCATGGTCATTGACTCCTAAAATAGAATGGATTACAATGTCGTAAATTACATGAACAAGTATTCTATCGGACCATCCACTTTCAACTATTTATAATCAAAATTAACCAATTTAGGTAAGGTCGAGTTGGCTCGGTTTGTAGAGAATCAGACCTAAATTAACCCAGAAAACTAAACATGTTGGATCAAAATTTAGTAAATTTAGATCCGATCCAGAAAATAAAATGGATTCTTTAAGGCCCAACCCGATCTTATAGATCTATTAAAGCAAGTTAGATCAAATCTAAGAGAATCAGGTCGGATCGGATCATGAGTCAACCTCATCTGTCTATAGCCTTATTATTAGATGGTACCAAGACACATCCAAGAAATGGAGAATCCTATAAGTGTATAGTACCAGTTCATGCAGGTCATAGGCTGCTAACTTGGCAACCGACCACAATACTCTTGGTATTACATGATTCCTTGGAGTTGTATAGGGAAATTTGTCATGTATTACTCCCAAAAACTTGAAGTTAGGAGAGTGTTCTCATCTAAAACAACCTAATAACATACCCAGATGTATGGCTGAAATTGGATTGGATACCTGTACATCCATACCTATATTTTGTTTGATGAATATAAATACAGATACCAATATTATTCAAATGCAAAAATTTACATTGATATATATTTTAAAAAAATACATATACAATTTGGATATTAAAAGTATGGATATAAGTTGGATAATTAAATTTTATCAGTATAAAATAAAAAAAATTATTAAATAGATGATAAATTAAGTTAATAATATATTTACATGATTATATATTTTTTAAAAAAAATTAATAAGCACTATATAAAATTATATAGGATTATAGATAGATTCAAATATTTAGATATGGATCAGATAGTTATCTATTAATATCTATATTTATTTTCTTTTAACATATATGAATTAGAATATAGACTATTAAATTTTTAAATTTTTATCTATATCTAAATTGATTCGAATATGAAAATAAATTTAAATAGATATTATCAATATCATTTTCACTTCTACCTAAATGGTTCCGCTTAGCATCAATATGCTGTAATACGGTGAACAGCTTTGCTGGTAACTTCTAATTGCTCTCTCATATCTCTGTTAGCACATTTATCATGGGCTCCAACTAATCTATACCTAACTCTAGATAGATTGGGAGTGAAAATATCAGTAGAGAAAAGTTAATAAATCAAAACAGAAAGGACCCAACCAACGGTGTTGCATGGAACCTAGGGAGAAAAGGTAAAAAGCAAAAGAAAAACCGAAGATGCATGAATCTGTCACCACCAAGTCCAGGAAGAGTAGGATTTGTATCTTTCACATGAAATTCCCCTTCTTCTGTACGATTTTATCATTGGATTATATAATGATTGTTTTGAGGTCTATATAAATCGATGATTGAGATATTTAGAGTGCTTTGAAATCTGTATTAGAGACGATCATCACTTTTTGCACGATAAATACAACCCGAACCCATTCAGTAAAAAGGTACAAAATTCGGTCAAAACATCAATTATTGCAAACAATTTTTAAAATTTAACGGAGCTTTGTTTTCTTTTTAAAAGAAAAAGAACAGCCTAAATTGCAAAAGATAATTGCTGAATGTAAGTAGGACACGCCTACCTACATGCTGAGAGTCTCTGACCCCGACGCGCTAAAAAAAATGGCATTACATTGTTGCTACTCATCGACCCCATCATCAGGCTACTAACGGAACCCAGTATTTCTAATATATTCCACCTGAGTCCTGAGTCCTGAGTCCCGACTGAAAGCGGTCAAAGCGCATCAGATGCGCGTAAGAACATAAATACGGGGGCAAATATCAATAAACGTATCCCATGGGCCATGGGTTTAAACCGAAACGTAACGATTCCGGTTACGTCACTCGTGCTTCAGCTTACGGTGGCGCAGCCTATCAGAATATCCCAATACTTGGAAGGCATTTATTAATGGAAACATGGAAGGAATTTATTAACGGAAAATGATAATAAGGTTCTGAAAATGGAATATTTCATTCCATTTTCTTTTTTGCTACATGCATTGCTTCGATCGAAATCTTTACAACAGGCGGGACGGGAAAAAAAGCCTAAATAAAAAGAAAGATTATAATTTAGCCGAATTATTCTAATTTTCCGGATAATTAACCTAGCTATTTTACAAAATAGTGAGAGATTCTTTTCCTAAATGGGCTCTACCTCTTGGCGGTGCGGGCTTTGCCGACGTCTTCAACGAGGCAACGACGGAAAGCAGCTCTCGGAGCGGATGAGCGAGCGACGGCGGCGGCCGCCATCGTCACCGTCGTCATCCTTTCCGCGGGGACTGACGGGGGTGGACCGAAGAGCCCTCGGTGAGTCGAGGCTCCGTCGGAGGAGGTGGCGCATGGCGGCGATAAGATCTTCTGCCGGGTTGGATGGCGGCGACGCCGAACGGAAGTCCCGCGAGAAGCTCATGTGGCGGTGGAGCGCCTCCTCCGTGGAGATCCGCCGCCCAGCGCGGCAGATCTCTTCCTTGACGGCCTCGCCGCAGAGGCCGCAGACCCACCGCCCGCTGTACCGCTCCCGCACCCGCGCGATGTACGCCGGCGTGCACTCCTCCGTCAGCCCGCAGCACTCGCAGTTTGCGAACTCCACCTCGATCTGCCCCCCGCCCTTCCCGTCCGCCGCTGCCGTCATCGCCACCGTGTCGCCGCCGCTCCGCACCTTCGCCGATATTTCCTCGGATGCCAAAAAAAAAACTAACAAAGCCCCAAATCAGAACCAAACCCTATTTGATAGCCTGTCTCTCCTTCCCGATTCTTTCGGGAAACGGACACCAACACGGACGAGCGGCTATTCAGTGTCCAAATCGCTGACGATTCGAGTAAAGGAGGAGTCTCTATCGCGATTGCGCTACCGCTCCTCCCAGACGATGAAGCTATCCTTATCTTCTCCGATCAGCACCGCCGTCGCCGCCGCACGATCCTTCTCGAGACCAACGTCTCCGGCGAGAGACATCTCAGGATCCAAAGCGCCTCTCTCTCTATATATATCGATCTCTCTTACCGACTCAGAATAGAATCCATTGGGAAGTCTCCGAATCTTCTCTTCTTTCTTTGGGGTGTCTCCGAATCTGCTTCCTCTCCCTCTCCCCCCACCCTCTCTCGCTCGCCCACGAGGAGGAGGTCCGAGCGGTTTTTATTGGCCGGAGTGACAGGAAGGGCGGGAGGGGCGTTTATTTCCCTTTTGTAACGTAGGGAGGTGGGGCCCGCATAATGATTGCAAACCAGGCTTGGGAGAGAGGCCGGGACGCTGCCAGCTGTCATCCACTAGTGCAACCCTGCCCCTGTCCCATGTTTTCAGGCTCGCCCAGTTGAGCCGCCCTGGTGCGGCAGAACAGCGGGGCATGGAAAGAAGCGAGTGGCCGGTCGACACGTTTGCGTCTGCAGTGGCAGGGCTGATTTCATTTTTTCTTAGGTATTCATGTGGAACAAAATATCACGAGGAGCGCCCATCATGTTCGCATGTTCGTTCAATCAGGTAGTTCTTGCGGACTTCATTTTTACTGAAAAGCTGTGATTTTTATATACTTTTTTGTTTGTTGTTTTGTGGTGAGATGTATGGTTGTAATTGAAGAGGCAAGGTTTCCTACTCCTCCCCCACCCACCATAAACAGCCAAAAAAAAAAAGAAAGAAAAAAAAGCCAAGATTAGTCCAATCATGAAGTGGACTCCACAGCATCTAAATGATACTCGATGGGCACATATTGGAAACGTTAATAAAGTAAATATTACTTCATATGTAGTTGAGCATACGTGAGAGATAAATATTAGAGTTATTTTTTTTTAAATAATGTCTTCTAATTCTTATCTATTAGAAATAATTTTGTTTTAAAATTTTGATTGATTTTTTTTATAAAAAAAGATATTTCATTTTCTTTTCTTATCTATTCGAAAAAATTAAAAATTTTAATTGGCTATAATTTTTTGATGAAGAGTATTTTTTTTTCTTTAATTTTTTGCTACTCCTACGTCCCGACATTATCAATCATTCCCATCTTCATTCTTACAACCTATTTCTTCTTTCTTATAATTATTCTTCTTCCTTCAAATTAGCAACTATGTGAATATTGGTGCACCATACTTGGAGTGCAGGATGAAGTATAGAAGATATGAGCTTTATATCCTAAGGATAATGTTCCCATAAAATTATCCACATGGTAAGAAAATAATTATCTTTAAGAAAGTATTTTATCTTGTACACCCAAATTAATTTCTGATTTTTCTTTTTCTTTTTTTTATATAAGCTTGATATATAAAGTTTCCTGACATGTAAATAGGCTGGCAAACTAGATGGCTTCTTATAATTGATCATGGTGGCTTAGTGCATTGGGAATCTTTCTCAATTTTATCCATTATCTTTAGGATATATGATAATCAATGTGAGTGGTCATATTTACTCTGAGGCTTCGTAAAGTAGTTTGTCCAACAAAAAGAAAAAATAAAAATGAAAAAAAAGAAGAAGAACAAAGAAAGTCTATGTGGAGTAGATGGATGAGATTTCCTTAGAAACCTCCTACTGATTCTATATTAATATAAATCACATCAATCATTTTTTGTCTTTTTGGATGCCCGACAACTCTCAAGGGTAGTAGCGTGAAACATGTGCCTTGCTTTGTAGGGGTTTAAATCAAGACAAATAGTACCCAAAAATCACCCTCTAAGTTTTAATCAGAGAGAATGCACGATAAACTAATTGACATCATTTTGTTCTCTTATAATTTGTAGAAGAGTACTTGAATCATTTACAAGAATCCTAGAGTTCAGGCGGGTGTAGACTGGGGCAGGAAAATTATCTTTGAACTAACATAGATCAGATTAATTTAGTACATGCCTAGTCAATGTAACACTAATGACACAAATTTATGGTTGGAAAGTAACCTAGCTTTTTACATGCATAGTTATTTAACATAATTTCATAAAAAAACATCCACCTTTATAAATCATAGCCACTTTGTCTTTGCATAAGCTTCAAGGAGTTTAGAAGGAATTAAAAAAGAGCTTAGTTCGAAGCTAACACGTAGACTCCTAAATCAAGGTTAGCGACATGCTAATATAAATCTCCCAATGTTCCTTCCTTGCATGCAGGAGGCAAGCACGTCCCAAATTCTCTTCCATGTGGGGATGCCAACTTTTCCTACCCTTAAAAATTAGTTGTAGATTTCTCTGACTTGAGGATGGTACCCCACATGATGCCCTGCCGGAAAGCAACAAACCTTGGCCTGTCCGAGTCCTTGTCAGAATGAAGCAGGGATTGGCAGCAAAATCACAAGCAAACGCGAAGACTTGTCGAGTAGCAATTAATTCCCCGCCAGGAACTGATATGCACGGAATAGACCCCCGTGAGGAGGTGCATGTGCGCGTGCGCTGCGAGCCATATGACATGTTGTTCGGCCCAGAAAAGACGGAAGGACGTCCGAGCGTAACGTCACCATCAACCGTCTGAGGATAGAGGGTTCTGGTTGTATGTTTAGCATTAATAATTTTTTTAAATCATAATCATTGAATTAGATTTTACATATCTTTTAAAGTATATTATAAATTTTATGATTTACTCATGAAAAAAAAATCTATACAAAATATAATCTAATAATTAATATTATAAAAAAAATTTGGATGAAAGATCTAATATAAATCCGAAGATAGATTGATATCATCAAACAAAAGCAGGATAGATTAGAAAGATGACATTTTATTAATTATTTATTATTATTATTGTTGGCTATGTCTTTGGATAAGAGTATCTAAAAAAAAAATCATTCCTAAAATAAAAAAAAATAATTTAAAAATAAAAATTATAAAATCAAAATTTTATTTCTTAAATTTAATTTTTTATATTTATTAATTAATATTATAATTATTATCATTTTTGGTCGAAGCTGATGTATAAATATGGCCAGAAGCATCCAACAATATTAGGGCATGAAGCGGATATAAAATCACATCTAAATAGATCTGATAGTACTAACATGCTCAATGATAAAGGATGTTATCCAATCAATCACACTATTTGCCCCCTGAATATATGTTTAATTAGATAATAGGAATAACTTGCAATAAGCCTTTGAGTTTCAGCCAGCAAGAGATGGTGGTTATTTGGGAGTTCCAGGGCAACCAAGAGATCACAGTCTTAGAATTTTCTTTTAAACTCTTTTTTAAAAAATTATGAATATTGGGCACTACAACATCAAAAGCATGTTTGCCTGTAATATCCTATTAGAGAAGCTAGAAATAATCATTATCATATATAATAAAAAAATATTTTAATAAGAAAAAGTTATTTTATCCTTGTCTAACCAAATGGTGGATTAAACAAGCAATTAAAAAGAGAATATCGAAGTCATTGAAAAAGTTTCCTTTAATTTCTTCACTATTTTTTTATTATAACATGGATTGTAGTAAAAAAGTAAAAAAAAAAAAAAGAAAAAAAATTACGGTGACACCCCTTGAACTTTTATCGATTTAATTACAATTAGATCTTAAAATAATAAAAATATTGCAAAGAGGTCCATCCACCTATCTTCATTTTAATAGTGTTAATGAAAAATGGTTAATGACCAAAATGCTGTCGGTGCTTTTTAACTATTGAATGGATTGCTTTTTTGGAAAAATATTGTCGGAGCGTTTTTTTTTTTTTTTTAATTCTTGTTGCCTTAGTGTAAGGAGATAGTAGACCTAAAAAACTTGGAAATGATGAAGACGAGGGACCACTACATCACTCCAAATCCTAAAAATTTGATGTGGTAGGAAAGCAGCAACCTAAGTCCCTATGGACTGTAAGAATAATTAAACTGCATTGGTCCACTACCTTATATTTATATAGTTCATGTATTTAATATATTTTTATTTTAAATATTTTATATATTATAATTTTTATTTATTAATTTTATATTAATCTAAAATTACTTTTTAACCTAAATGATAACTATAAGCAAAAATTCAAAATTTATTATTTATATATTTTTTTGTTGCTATGAACATTACATAACTCATATCATCTAAGACAATTATTAAGCAATGAAATTACGACTATTATCAAAGTTAAGTATTATGATAGTTATAGTCAAAAGAATTCAAGATATTATCACTTTAAATATAGAATAATATATTACATCATCGAATAAAAATATTGTATTTGTTTTGCTCAACTTAACCAATTTTGCTTCTTATATGGGCAATCCTATCCAGTTTATACTTCAACCCCTTCATTCTATTTGTTCCAACCAAAATTGATCTTAGATATGAAAGATTGAACTAATTTATAATCATTTAATATATGAAATAACTTGATTATAGGAATAAATGTTCTATTAATGTGACTCTACAACCAAATATAAAGTTAAACAATAAGCTAACTTAAAAGATTCAAAACATGCTAGATTTTTATAAATAAAGGATTTTAGCATTATTGTACCTATTTTTGTTTTCATATATTTTTAGACATTAGATTTTCTATCCTATACTAACTCCATCCTTAAGGAGCTAACTCCAAAGAATTGAACCCCCACTACCTTATCACTCAGATGATACTATTTGAGCAAATATTGATAATAGAATTATTGGACTATAATATTAAGAAAGGAAAGAGTAGAGAAAAAGTAGAAATAGACACGCTCATATTAACTTCTAAACTAACATGAGCACAAAATTTAGTTTAATGATAAAATAATTCAAACTTCTAAAAAAATGTATCTTGAAACATTTAGACTCTAAGAGGTTTTAAAGTAGTAGATATATTTTTGAATCAATAGATAAATATGAGACATATTATATTAGAGAAAAATAATTGTTTACTATATTATTTATCTTAATGAAAAGCAGTTAGTTACGATATTGTTGTATTATGAAAGTGTTCTATTTTGAGATAAGTTAGACAACTTTATTGCATGTTAACTAAATTAGATAATACTATTATTATAATATAATAATATTACATTAACAATAATTTTACGTATATATGCAAAATAGATGATCTATTTATACTAGATATCCACTATGGGGATATCTTTATTTCTCCTCCAGCTTGCAGTACGTTGGTGGCTCTATCAACTATGATAATTATGATCCAAATTTAATGAGTTATATAGAGTTGAAAAATCTCATAAAGGAGCATGGTTATCAAAAAATAGAACAACTATACTCTGCAGTCCCCTAACAGTCTTTGGAATAGGGACCAAAGCCAATGTATACTGATCAATATATCTCCAAATATCAGTTATCTATAAGGGGGAGAACGATATAGTAGTTTATGTAGAACATGGAATCAATGAGAATAATTTGGATATAGTAGAGCCACCCCCATAGTTCCATCTATCCAAGAGATTGATGAGGAAGCTGGAGTAGCAAGAGCAAGGTCATGGCAGAAGCAGAGGTAGCAATAGGGGCAAGATCAGAGGTGGGGAAGGGCTAAGAGTAGGGGTAGAAGCAAGAACAAAATAGAAGGCTTGATAAAAGATCTATGGATGAAGAAGGATTTGACATAGTCAGATCTAACAATGATCATAGTCAATGCTTAAGTAGGGGTGAAAATGGGTCGGGTTGGATCGGATCATGAGTGACCCCAATCCGACATGATTTTTTGATTGGATCTTGATATTGGATCCAGACCCAACCCAATAAAAAATTGGATCAGATCGGATCGGGTCCATAATCAATTTTTTTGGCCTAATGGATCATTTGGATCAGATCGGGTCCATGTATAACCTATCCCTAATCCATGAAAGATGGATTTGATTCGGGTTTCGATCAGTCTGAGTAGGATTATGGGTTAAATTAACCAACGGATAATAACTATAGCTATTCAATCAATTCTCATGAGTGCAATTAAAGTTGATCTCACAAGTTGACCATCCAATGATATTCATGATATAGAATAATTTTTGGAATGGTACATGTGACAATTACGTCTAAGAGAAAATGCCAAGATATACCTTATATATATTTGAAAGGTAAATAGATGTGACCTTCCAAGGTTGGTTGGGGGATACAACTAGAAGTAAAATTTCTATTTTCTACTTATCCTCTAAATTGCTTGAATTGAAAATATTGTGTAGTTTTGATGCGAAGGATTTTTTATGGAGGTGGAAAGAAAAGAAAATAATATTTATTAAGGACTTTATTGGCTTGAATCAATGAGTGCCATTCAATTTTGGAGGTGAAAAAAGAAGAAGATGATGTTGTATGGATGGACAACCTACTACAATTTGTGCTTAGTTCATGCTAGCATATAATGAGTTCGGATATGATTGGGTCATTAAGAATAGGATGCATATAAACTTAGAAATTTAAGTGGATTAGATCAGATCAAAATTTAGTAAATCCAAATCCGATCCAAAAAATAGAATGGGTCTAATTTTAGAACTCAACCCAGATCTGTATATCCTTTTAAACGATTCAGATCAGATCTCCGTGGGATGGGTCGGGTTGGATCGGATCATGGGTCAACCCAACCCATTTACAGCCTTACCCTTGAGTGACTTCTTGGATTCTGATAAGGATGATGATGAGTTATATGTTGATAATCTAGTTGTTGATACAAATGTTGAAAGGCAGGAGGAAGAAGTTGTAAAAGAAGAGGAGGCAGTTGAGAAGGAGCCCGAGCTTGCTGATAGTGATAAGCTTGAAAGCATTGATAGCTCATTATATGGGGAAGGGGATAGCTTCAGCTTCTTAGAATTCAATGAGGTCATAAATTTTTTGAAATCTATAGATCTAAAGTTCAAAATACTTTTTGCTTCAGTCAGAATGTTTAGGAAGGCTTTGAGGCAATATGCTATACAACAAGGGTTGACTATAAGTACAAGCACAATGAAAATCTAGAATAATAGCAATATATAATAAAAATTATGGTTTGAGGATACATGCCTCCTTCTACGGAGGGTATCTACTTATCAGATTAGAAATTTGAGACATTTTGATAATCACTTTTTGAACTCCAGATGGTTGTCTGAAGTCTACACTAAAGATTTTAGAAATGATACTAAATAGAGTATTAAAAGATTTATTTCAAGGGTCAAGAGAGATGTTAAGGTATAGATCTTCAGGGCTTAAACCTATGGGACAAAGAAAGCATTTTTGGCCATTCACGGGTCACATAGAGAGCAATATGGTAAAATTATGGGAGTGCTGTGGTATCATTAAGAGGACTAACCCTGGTAGTATCATGCGCATTAATTCATTACCTGGGGAAGGGCATAGCTCATGTTTCAAAGGTTGTATGTTTGTCTTCATGCTTGCAAGAGGAGCTTTTTTGATGGATGTTGACCCATTATTGACTTGGATGGGTATCACTTGAAAAGAGCTATGGGAGGACAACTACTATCAGCTATTGAGAGAGATGAAAATAATGGCATTTTTTCTATTGCATAGACTGTTGTTGAGGCCGAAAATGAAGAGAGCCAGATATGGTTTCTAACTAATCTCTTAGCAGACATAGGAACATAGAAAGAAGGAGGTTAGACATTGGACAGGTAGAAGGTACTAACCCTTGACTACTTTTATTAGGCTTTCTAATATTTCTATATATGTATTGAGTTTTGTCTTATCTTGTTAAGGGCTAGTGGAGACATTCAACTATATGATATCAATGCTGATCATAGATTCTGTTGATGCAGAATCTGATTGACGTTGGATTGAGTTGGAGTTGAGGAAGAAGAGATCATCATCGGTGATCTACAAAATAAAGTCCTGTCCGGAGTTGGTGGTGGTGGCTTCGGTAGGATCCTCCGACGATCAAGTCAGCTTTTCTGGCCAATAGAAATGGAGTGCTCAGAAAAGAGTTCAGCAAAATTTTGAAAAGAAGAAGAAAGCTTTTTATAGACAAAGCCTATAATAGACTGATAGTGATGGCCATAACCGTCCGATAGTGGGCCGCTCGGAGCCACATGGAGTTTATCATGAAGAGAGGTGTCTGTTGTCATGATGAGGCCATTCATTGAAATTTAATAGTCGAAGTTCAAAGCAAGCAGGCGTTGGTTGGTGAAGAGCATTGACATACATCAATTCTAGAGGAGTTCAGACTCCTAAAAGAAATACGGCTAAAGAGGATCATCCGAAAGAAATGCTAGTTAAAATCTGAAAGCAATCCATTGAAGAAATTTGGATGAAGTTCGACTGATGGAGATGTCCAAGAGGAGTCCAATTGGTACAGAAGTTTGACCGAAGGAGATGTTCGAAAGGAGTTCGGCTTCCGTAGGCATCCATCTGAAGGAGAAGTTTGAAAAGAGTTTGGCTACTAAAGGAACTTGATTGAAGGAGATGTCTGAAAGAAGGTTGGCTCTTGAAAAAATTCGACTACTGGAGGAATTCGAAAGAAGTTTGGCTCCTGAAGGAATCCGACTGAAGAAGAAGTCCGAAAGAAGTTCGGCTCATGAAAGAATTCAAAAGAAGTTCGACTCCTGAAGAAATTCGACTGAAGAAGAAGTCCAGAAGAAGTTCGACTCCTGGAGGAATCCGACTAGTGGAGAAGTCTAGAAGAAGTTTGGCTCCTTAAGGGACTTGACTGAAGGAGAAATCTAGAAGGAGTTCAGTTTCTGATGGAATTCGACTGAAGGAGAAATTTATAAGGAGTTCAGCTCCTAAAAGAATTTGACTGAAGGAGAAGTTTTGAAGGAGTTCGATTTCTATAAAAATCTAACTGAAGGGGCAATTCGAAAGGAGTTTGGATCCTGAAGAAGTTCAGTTGAAATTTGGCCGCTAAAAAGTTCGGCTACTGAATAAGTTCGGCTGAAATTCGATCGTTGGAGAAGTTCAGCTACTGAAGGAGTTCGACTGGGGTTCGATCGTTGGAGGAAGAATTTTCGATCAAAGTTCTTTCGTGATTGCCAGTTGCATTATGCTAAGCATCAGACTGGACTTTGATGGGAGTGGGATTTATCCTCAATAATAGTCCTCCCATTTTTGAGTTCGAAATTCGAAGAAAGAAAGTACAAAAAAGATGATTATCAAAGTTTTCTCCGGGCTCCGCACTCATTGAGGTTGAAGCTCAGAGGAGATCTTATCTCCAGTCAAGGTTGAAGAAAATCTTATCTCCTGTTGACGTAGACGTAGAAGCTCGGAAGAGATCCTATCTCTAGTCGAGATTGAAGGAGATCTTATCTCCAGTTGATGTAGAAGCTCAGGGCAGATCTTATCTCCAGCCGAGGTTGAAAGAGATCTCATCTCCTATTGACGTAAATGTAGAAGCTCAAAGAAGATCTTATTTTCAGTTGAGGTTGAAGGAGATATTATCTTCTATTGACGTAAAAGCTCGGAGGAGATCTTATCTCCAACCGAGGTTGAAGGAGATCTTATCTCCTGTTGACATAGACGTAGAAGTTCGAAAGAGATCTTATCTCCAGCCGAGGTTGAAGGAGATCTTATCTTCTGTTGACGTAGATGTAGAAGCTTGGGGAAGATCTTATCTCCAGCCAAGATTGAAGGAGCTCTTATCTTCTATTGACGTAGATGTTGAAGCTGAGGGGAGATCTTATCTTCAGTTGACGTAGACGTAGAAGCTTGGAGGGATCTTATCTCCAGTCGAGGTTGAAGAAGATCTTATCTCCTGTTGACGTAGAAGCTCGGAGGAGATCTTATCTTGAATCGAGATTGAAGGAGATCTTATCTCCTATTGGCATAGATGTTGAAGCTCGAAGAAGATTTTATCTCTAGTCGAGGTTGAAGGAGAACTTATCTCCTATTGACATAGAAGCTCGGAGGAGATCTTATCTGCAGCTGAGATTGAAGGAGATCTTATCTTCTATTGGCATAGACGTTGAAGCTCGGAGAAGATCTTATCTTCAGTCGAGGTTGAAGAAGATCTTATCTTCTGTTGATGTAGAAGCTCGAAAGAGATCTTATCTCCAATCGAGGTTGAAGGAGATCTTATTTTCTGTTGGCATAGATATTGAAGCTCGGAGGAGATCTTATCTCCAATTGAGGTTGAAGGCTTTCAACTTGCTCATGTTAGGACGAAGTTCTCCTTCTATTCCTAACGTGGCCACTATCATCATATAGTTTTTGTACCAAAAAATAATAATATTGAAATGAAGAAGTTTTATTAAAAAAAAATTACTGGTAGTATATTCTCAGATTTTTTGAGTTCCAAGATTGTGGGAGCATTGTTCCTCCAAGCTCCTTCAGACGATAAGTTTTGGGCCGAACGATCTCCTCTGTTTCAAACTAGCCTTTCCAATTTGGGGCAAGCTTCTCCTGGCTTTAAGACTGAGAGATGATGGTTCGTCGAAGCACTAAGTCCCTCAGAAATAGTGTCGATGATGCCGAGAGGCAGTCGATCTCCTTGTTGTTTCTTCCTTATTGGTGGTTCTAGCTGCGACAGTACCCTTGGCCGACTTTCTCTTGCTTCAGACTGACATTTGAGGAATCAATCCATCCGATCTCTCCTGATGAGTTTCTTGATTTCGTATTAGAGCTGAATGCATTCTTCAGTATCGTGACCGTGGTCACGATAGTAGAGACAGTACTTGCTTCGATTGCACTTATTTGAGAAAGATCATAATTCTTCTGATCTTGGTAGCTGATTCTTAATTTTCATTAGAACTTGAGCTTTAGGAGCATTAAGAAGGGCGTAGTTGTGAAACCTTTTGGGGGAGAACTTCTTTACACCCTTCTGTCGGAGCTTCTTTGATGATGAGCTCGAAGGGGAGTTTGGACTTGCTCGCACTCAGGGGGATCCATGAGCGTGGCCTAACTTCATTCGGCCCTCCATCAGCGGTGGATCTATACCACTCTCCTGCGGCTTCCTCATCCTTTAACTTAAAGACTTCTTCTGCTCGGGCATATCCCTCAGTCCGAGCTAGTAGATCGGCAAAGTTCTTAGAATACTTTTTCTTTAGGAAGAACAACAAGTCGTTCTTCTGAAGACTGCCCTTGAGTGCAGCCATTGCAATAGATTGATCCAAATTCTGGACCTTTAATGCAGCAGCATTAAACCGGATGACATAAGCTTGGATAGATTCCTCCTCCTTCTACTTGACATTCATTAGAAAATTCAAACATCGATGCGGATGTCGGCTGCTGACGAAGTGAGCCATATATTGATGGCTCATCTGATCAAAAGAAAAAATTGTATCTGACTTCAATGTCGAGTATCAATTTCTTGCTGCTCCCTTTAAGGTAGATAAAAAAGCTCGATATAATATGGCATCTGGTGTACCATGGAGCAGCATCATGATTTGGAAGGCCTCTAAGTGATCAATCAGATTAGAGGTTTCATCGTAGCTTTCAAGTTGAGAAAGCTTGAAGTTCGACAGAATGGGTTTTTGCATAATTCGAAGAGAGAAAGAAGGATCGATGCAGATGTCATCATGAAAAGTCGGAACGATGTGGCAGAGTTCTTCAATCCATCGATCCATCTTTCATAGTTTTCGATCGAGGATGTCATCTCGATCGTAGATCTTGGATGACTTTCGACTGTAGATGAAAAAGATCTCTTTTGGAGGAGAATCATGATCCGAACATGGATTCTCTACTCTCTATTTTTTCTTTCCAAGGATGACGGATATGCCAGCTTAAGTGCTCCTTCTTGGGATCAATTTCTGATATTTTGAAGGTGGATTCTCTAGTGGAACCGCTATTGAAGGTTACCGCATGGTCTGCACCATTTTGGTGAGGCTCTGAACTCGCTGCATCAGTAAGTTAAACTGCTCTAAATCTACCATAGCCGTCGGTGGAGGTGGGAATTGAAGTACCGATGATGGAACAGAAATGGATGGACCTGGCTCAGGTCTGGTGGCAGAAGTGGTAGATCTCCGAATAGTTGCCTTTTTTTAAGACATTTCTTGAGATTGAGGAAGATGATGGAGATGAACCTTGGAGAAGAAGGTCAGCAGGATCGACTGAGTACTCCTTTAAGAATAAGGATACCTCAGGGATAGAGGCTCTTTCTTCAGCATCAATTTTATTGGTGCAGAATCTGGTTGACGTCGGATTGAGCTAGAGTTGAGGAAGAAGAGGTCGTCCATCGATGATCTGCAAAATAAAGTTTCATCTGGAGTTATGGTGGTGGCTCCGGTAGATTCCTCCGATGATCAAATCAGCTCTTCTGACCAATAGAAATGAAGTGCTCAGAAAAGAGTTTAACAAAATTTTGGAAAGAAAAAGAACACTTTTTATAGATGGAGCCTATAGCAGACTAATAGTGATGATCGTAACCATCCGATAGTGGACCGCTCGGAGCCACGTAGAGTTTGTTATGGACAAAGGTGTCCATTATCATGATGAGACCGTTCGTTGAGATTTAATAGTCGAAGTTCGGAGGAAGCAGACGTTGGTTGGTGAAGAGCATTGACATACATCAATTCTAGAGAAGTTCAGACTTCTAAAGGAAATACAGCTAGAGAGGATCATCCGAAAGAAATGTTAGTTAAAATCTAAAAGTAATCCACTGGAGAAATTTGGATGGAATTCGATTGATGGAGAAGTCCAGGAGGAGTCTGATTGGTGCAGAAGTTCGATCAAAGAAGATATTTGGAAGGAGTTTGGCTTCCATAGGCATCCATCTGAAGAAGAAGTCCAGAAGGAGTTTGGCTACTGAAGAAACTTGACTGAAGAAGATGTCCGAAAGAAGTTTGGCTCCTGAAGAAATCTGACTACTAGAGGAATTCGGAAGGAGTTCGGCTCTTGGAGGAATTCGAAAGGAGTTTGGCTATTGAAGAAATTCGACTGAAGGAGAAGTCCCGAAGGAGTTTGGCTCCTGGAGAAATCCGACTGGTGGAGAAGTCTAGAAGGAGTTCGGCTCCTTGAGGGACTTGACTGAAGGAGAAATTTGGAAGGAGCTCAGTTCCTGACGGAATTCGACTGAAGAAGAAATCCGTAAGGAGTTCGGCTCCTGAAAGAATTCGACTGAAGGAGCAATTCGAAAGGAGTTCAGCTTCTAGAGAAGTTTGGCTAGAATTCGGCCGCTAAAGAGTTCGGCTACTGAAGAAGTTCAGCTGAAATTCGACCGCTGAAGGAGTTCAGCTACTGAAGAAGTTCGATTGGGATTTGGCTGTTGGAGGAAGAATTTTTGATCGAAGCTCTTTCGTGATTGCCAGTTGAGTTATGCTAAGCATCAGACTGAATTTTGGCAGGAGTGGGATTTATCCCCAACAGATTCTATGTGTGGCATTTGTATGCCAACTTTAGAAAATTGTTCAAAAGAAAGAACTTCAAAGATGCACTATATGCAGCAGCTTGGGCTTCTATCTAATCTGAATTCAAATTGTGGATGAAGGCCTTAGCTGATTTGAATCAGAAAGTAGTAAATTGATTGCTTAAATAAGAGTTATCTCTATGGTGTAGGCATGCTTCAGTTCCAGGTTGAGGTATGATATGATGCTGAGAAATATATATGAATCATTTAATAATTACATTATAAAAGTCATGGATAAGCCAATTATTACTTATCTAAAAATCAATAGAAGGCTAGTGTAGAGGCTCTAGACAAAGAGGTAGGCTGCATGGAATTACAGTGGTTCTATATATATCCTAAGATTCAAAAAAAAGTTGAGTTAGTATAGTTGCAAACCATGCAATGCCATATCATATGGGGTAGAGGCAGTATCCCTTACGATTATACCTATGTTGTTAACCTTGAGAAAAAAAACTTACGGATGTAGGAAGTTTGAGTTGACTAGTAAACAAGTTAATTACCATGCAGTGATCATATTTTCTAAGAAAAAAATTGAGCAACATGTAGATCATTGGTATACTAAAGAGATCTTCATGAGAGGATATGAGTCATTTATCAATCCTATACCTGAATATAGTCATGGGAGCCCTCTTCTTTTGATCTACTAGGTGCACCTGTATATAAGAGACCTCCTCACATGCCAAAGAAGTTAAGAAGAAGGGAGGAGGATGAGGTGCAGGACCCTCATAAGGTAAGAAAGAGTAGAGGTAGTCTTAGGTGTAGCAACTGCATGTAGTAGAGGCATAATACTAAAACTTGCAAAGGTTTTAAAAAGAATAATTAAACACCCTATAAAAGAATCTTTTAAGAAGGGAGAGCTGTACTTAAACAAAAGAGCACTTCATCTGGTGGTACATCAAGAAAAAAAGAAAGTTCAAGGAAGGTAATGAAGAATATCAAAAAAAAAATATCTTATAAAAGTTCTCATCAAATTCATATAAACTAAACATATTTCGTTTGCATTCTCAAATAACAAGAATTGAACAAGAAGCTAGGACTTTAGATGGCAATAACGAACCTTTTTTTTTAGCAACCCAACTAGGAAGATATTAGTAGCCCCAGCAGCAGCAGCAACCCTAGCTAGCAGCATCCTCAGCACCAACCACCACAATCGTATCAGCAACCCCAGCCCAATGACTCCTTTGGAGGCCTTGATATCATATTTTGTCATACTTTTTTAATATGCATGGTACTTTTTTTTTAATGATGTTTATGTGCTGATACATATATAGATTCATTGTATTAGGGGATACATGGCCGATACCGAGCTTTTGTTGTTAATGTGCTAATACATGTATAGAGTTCTTTCTTAATGTTGCTGTGAGCATGTGGAATAATATAGATTGTTATTCAATAATTGATACATTTTGTAGAGTTTTTTTGTTGTTCAATGACTAAAACATATACAAAGCTCTATTTTATATTGCTATGAACATATTGGCTAATGTATAGCTTTTGGCTACTTCTCAATTGAAAATATATTTAAATTATAATTTGAATGTATAATGTACAAATATAAACTTATCTATATTAATAGGATTTCGATCACTAATTGTATGTATGTGCATACTGGAATGATAATCGTGTGAATGCGTATGAATATGTATAGATGAAAGTTTGGATTATAGGCAGAAATAGTAATTATAAGAATATGTATGGATGTGTAGAGGTGATTGTATAGACTATAGGCAAAAATGGTAATTATATGAATGTATATAAATGTGTACAATTGATTGTATGGATTGTTGGTAGAAATGGTAATTATATGAATGTGTATGGATATGTATAAATGTTTGTATGGACTACAGGTAGAAATGATTATTATACAAATATGTATGATGTGTTATGTGTACATTAGATTGTATGGATTGTAGGCAAAAATGATATTTGTATAACTGTATATGGATATATACAGGTGCACACATGATATCTGTGATTGTATGGATGTATATATTTTTTCTATTACATAAACAAGTTATTCACTATTATGATATCTATTCAAACATATTATAATATGTCATAATTAACTATAAAAAGAACATACCAAGACATCAAAGGCACTAAACAATAAATATATCTATTCATGACTTAATAAAATTCGTTACATAAATATTCCGAAAGTTTTGATTATAGATATTAAGATCCCAAAAGTTATCAAAAAAAACACTAAGATCCCAAAAATTTTAAAATATTACACTTTCCTCCACCTCAGATAGCTATATCTATTACATGAATTGCTTTAGATTCTCATCACCAATGCTCCACTTCAGTGCAAACATAGCACCAGCGAATATCCATCAAGTAAGCAGACACCATGCCAAATAGGTTTTCTTCCCTTTGCAAATATAGAGCTGAGCCTCTAGCATCTTATTTTTATAGATTAGTTTGTTAATGAGGTCTCTTATACATGGTGAGGGGGTGGATTAATTATACCATTGAAAAAAATTCATATCCTCTTCTTTCCTATATTAAGAAATTGAAGAAATGGGTGAGCTATGGATGATGAAAACTCAAAGAGAAATTAGGATGTCCATTACCTCAAAAATTGAGCAACCAAAGAACCTTCAGCCATGATTAGCTATGGTCAATGAGGTCTTCATGGATGCCCTCAATCCATAGTCACAATACACCATAGTATTTTGGCCGGAGTATTGGATGGAAGCATAGCTGCTGCTAGTGGTCGAAGCCATTATAGACCAGATTCCCCTCTCTCCCTTCGACCTATGCTATCCTTTCTACCTCATGTATGGTTCCTCTTTTTTCCATCCGATTTATGCTCCTCTCTTCCTCCTTTTTTACTTCTTCGTAATGGATGGAAAATAGAGACCACAGTCAAAAAAAGGAAGATGGTGGTCACATGAAAGTCATGTGACTCTTCTCTTCCTCCACTTTACTTCATTCCAAAACCAAGGAACTCTAGGAAGGGCACTTATGATATCATAAAATTTAATCTTGTAGGTGACCTTTATCATCATAATGTAGTCTAATAGAAACAAATGGCTGAGAATCTTTGCAATGCTTTTAAAATCTTTGGATCTGTTTAAAACTTTTTCCTTTTGAGGTCTAAGCATAAATGAGTCAAAGTTCAAGAGGTGTAGCTATAATTTTTTCAAAAAAGATAATTCATCATATTCTGACATGACATAGTTCTCACATTCAAGGTTTGGTGGTATTGGTAGTGGTTCATCAAAATCAATATGCGAGGCTTGACATGTTGGAAATTCTTATAAGATGGATTTTTATTGATTATGGATTGATTTTTATTTTGATTTATTACATAATACTGGCTAAATTATTGCTTGAATGAATGGTTAAGGAGCACATAATTATTTGTGACCATACTGTTATTTTGGGCATTGTTGTCTTTGTCAGGTGATGTAGTGAAAATTAGTGCAAGCTTGATTTGAGCTGTATAATGGGTTGATCTATTAGCATTATTAACTGAGCTAGGTCTTCACTCTACTCTTATATATATCCTCCTATGAAAATCCTAGGGCATCACGGTTTCTACATTTTTAAAGGGAACCTATCTCATTGAGAAGACAGGCATAAGGTGGAGACGGAGAGGAAGATCTATCCCATTATTGTATTTTCTTCTTCTGCAGGATGCTATTACACTGATCATCAATGGATAATCAGGGCTTTCAAGGTATGCTTCAATTTCATCTCTGATTTTTTTTTTCATGATTTTGTGTTCTAATATTCTACATGGTGTTCATAAGAAAATCCAACATTTGGTATTAGGGCTTAGATTTTGTAGGAGATTTGAATCAAAATAATAGATTCAATTTTAAAAAAAATGAACTAGTTGTTGGACTTGACATCGGCATCTAATGGCATGGTCATCAAGGTGAATGGCCGGTGGTAGGTAGGATTATTTTTTTTTGGCAACCACACACTATCTAATCAACAAATAAAAAGGAAAAGGAATCAGAAAGAGAGGCAAAAGAAATAAAAAATAAAAAAAATATATATGATGGATGTTGTTTCCTGGCACTATGCCCTCTTTCCTCATTCCATATAGTGGTTGGACTGGTCACCAGCAGCCATTTAGGATAGGCCACTGGTGATCTTGATAGGTGACAGCACCAGACACCAGCCCCCTTTCTTCCTCATTCCATTCATTTTCAAAACAAAAAATAAAAAAGATTGAAATCGGCTGGTAGACTCAACACCAACATCCAATGGCACTAGCATTGAAGACGAACGATCGATCGTAGGCAAGGAAAAGGCTTCGATGACCGCTTGCTCTTCAATCTGAAGAAAACAAAAAAAGAAAATCAAAAGATGAATGTCGAATCTCCATCGACTGATAGTTCCTCTCTTAATTGTCGGTAGATAAAGGCAACGGTGGATGGAGAGAGATTGGGGATCGACCAAGTAAGGCTAACTACTAGTTGTCGAGCCAAGATTAGGTGAGGAGGGGTGTTGGTTTTGGCCCCCTTTTCATCCACCTAATCGGGAGGAAAAAAAAGGCTAAAGGGTTTCGAGTTTTGGGTTTTGACCCAAAATCCAAATCCAATTGGTTAACTTAAATTATATAAAAATTTTATAGTTTAGTCCTTAAATAAGTACATTACTTGATAACAATTTTTCAAAAATTACATTCCAGTCCCTATGATGAAATTTATTACCTAAAGCTTTCCATATTATTATTTAGCCCTTGATGAAGTCTATTGCCTAATAACAGTCCTCAAAAAAATTACTTTTAGTCCTTGAGATGAAACTATTTTATAAATTGAAGTGTTTGGATTATTGTTTTGTCTCAATTTTAAAGTTTATTATATAATACTAGTTTGATGATTATGTTATGATCCCTACAATATAATTTAATTACATAATGAACCTTAAATATGCTATTGCAAATTTTGTGCTCTTATATTTGGCTTAAATAATGATATATTTTATATTGATCCCTAATTTAGAGGGTTATAGGTTTTAATGGATAGTGATCATCAAAGTGGCCCATTCATTGAGATTTGAAGGATTCCTAGATTTGGTGTTTTAGAAGATTAATTATATTAATTTTTGATTGATTATTTGCTATTGGTGCATTAAGTTAAATAAATAAATTCATGGACATAGCTGGTTGATCCTAAATTTGAAGATTTGTAGATTTCAATCGGTGGTAACCACTAAAGTGGTCTATTCACCAAGATTTGCAAAATTCTTTTGTATGGTATTTTAAAGGATTGGGAAATTATTGCATACAATCATCTTCCTAAATAGAGCTTATTGTATATTATAATTTTGAAGTAGAATATTTTATTACCAGTGAGTGTACGTGGCATAGGGATTTATTCTACCAAAGAAGATTGGATATTTGAAAGATAACGATACCTTATTAGTTGATTCCACTGGACGTTGGAGAGATACACTACTATAGAAATGAGCTATGGCAGAGGTTAGGTAGAAGAAGATTGGACATCTGAAAGATAATGATACATTATTAGTTGATTCCACTGGACGTTGGAGAGATACACTACTATAGAAATGGGCTATGACAGTGGTTTGTAACCGCTGTCGTAGTCCAAAAAATTGCTGTTATAAGATATGATAGCGGTTAGCTAACTGCTATCACTACAGTCATTACCGTAGGTCTATGGCAACGGTTGTTGCAGTGGTTATGAAAATCGCTACCATAGACACCTATTGCAGTGGTTTTCAAACCGCGGCCATAGGCTTGTCTATGCCAGCGATTATAGAACCGCTGTGATAGATCAGTCTATGATAGTGGTTATGAAATCACTGCCATAGACTTATCTATGGAAGCGGTTACGTAACTGCTGCCATAGGTCTAATGCAACTACTGATACATTGCCTACGACAGCGGTTGGCACGTCTACGGCAGTGATTGTAAAACCGCTACCGTAGCTTTTAAATAATTAAAAAAATATAAAATTTTTAATTTTTTATATATTTTATCTGATAAATGCAGAGATATATAACACAAAAAAATATTATAAAAATAAAAATATTTCTAAAATACTAAAATTTTATTGTCAAATAAAATTTATTATATTATTTTTTTAAAAAAAATACATCAAAAGTCTCCTAAATCTACATCGTCGTCGTCCTCGAAAGATGGAGCATGAGCTGGAGCCGAAGCTGGAGGACCTAGAGCTGGAATGCGTGCCAACATATCCTCAAAGCCTATGAACGCACCTCCAAAATGCACACTGAGCATCGACACCATGTCTCTCATGATGCCCTCTAGATAAGATACGTGCTCCTTAACCTAATCTGCCCACATCGCAGTATGATCTACCTATGCCAACGCTGCCTCAAGCTCCTCCCGATTGATGACATCGAAAGCCTATAAAGAGATGCTTGCTTCTGATCAATAGCTGGTCGGCATATGTTCGGACCTCCATCGGATCCTTTCAGAGTGCTCAGACCCCAAGACCTGAGATAGATGGTCATGGGGGCCAGAGGTATCCGAGCTCTCGCTCACGAGTGTATCTAACTAATCCAGTAATTATAAATATAAATAAAATTTTATAAAAAATGCTATAATACTAATCATATATACTAATATAATTAATACTTACAAAAATTCTTTCAATCACAGCATTCATCGGTCTGCCCTTCTTGTCCGTATGGCTAGATCGAAAGATCTCGCTATAGCTGGGCATCACTCCATCTCTCATCAGTTATAACAATAGATCAGTTTATCAAAAATATAAAAAAAATATTAATTTAATTTTTTTAGTAAGATTTAGAATTCATTACCTCTCTATGCACATGACTGGCCATAGACTCATGACCGAGAGTGTGTGTATATTCCTGAGCTATCCGGTTCTCCTAATTTTGATGGAAGGTATCCTAACAAGTATTTAAATAAATAATAAATATTTAAAAAAATATTTAAATATAACTTTAAGTATATTAAAAAAAATTAAAAGTTAGTAATTTTATCTCGAACTTCTGGCTCCTCCAATGTGTAACCATCCTCTCCCACTGACTCGGAGGACAGTCCTGTATCTAAGGAACAAGCTCCTCTGGAGTATCTCATCGGTGCTCGAGCCATCCTTTATGGAGATTGACCTTATAGTCTCGGTATAATTTTTCGATCTTCTTCAGTCGGACATGTTGAGCTCTCTCATGATTAGGAAAGTTGTACCTTCTCTACACAAGGTAGTTACAAAATTATTCTAATCAAACATAGTTTAAACATGTAAAATGCATAAATATAATTAAGATGCACTTACTCATATCTCCTCCCACACCCGGTCCCTAACAGTATCATCCATCAATCGTCAGTCTCTGGGTTCTATGGGAATAATGTCTGATCACTTTATAAGCACTCCAAAAAATGAATTCATCTCTCACACGATCTTCCCTACTGGCCTCCCCTCCGGATCATACTGTACCATCACCTGATGCTGGCAATTTCACACATGCGCCATACATGTGGGATCATGAAATATCCTACTAGATGATGCACCTATAATGAAAATACGTTATGCAAATATATATGTATATAAATCTATATAAAAAATAAATAAATAATATAATAAAAATATATACTTAGATGTCGGTGGAGTAGCATGTATCGGAGATGTAGGTGATGGTAGAGGCTCAGATGTCGGTGGAGTACTGGATGTTGTGGGTGGAGTAGATGTCGACAGTGGAGGTCCCTAAGCAGTCGATGCGGAGGTGGATGGAGTATGCTCTGACTACTCCTTAGATGCTGAACTCCGCATAACTCGTCGAGAGGCAAGGATGAAAGCTAGATGACGTTTTGGTGCCATCGTGACCTGCAACATTAATAAACATTAACCAATATAACATGTTGAACAATAATCAAAAATATGCCTAGGTACCATCCGTACAATTACATATAAATATACGTATGCTAAAGATTATGTACACTAATCAATTGATGGGTCTATCGCTATGCAATGCAATAAACAAAAGCAATAAGATGGGAGTTCTCTTAGTTGTCGAAGATTCTCTTAGTGGTTGGCACAGCCCACCGAGACGAACTACAGATACGACATGGCACAGCTCAAGGCACGAACTACCAATATGACATGACACGGCACGGCACGATACGACATGGCATGGCCCACCAACATGGTACGGTATGATACGACATAGCCTACCAATATAGCATGACCCAAGGCATGGCATGACACGATACGGACCAAGGCACGACATAGTCTACCAGCACGGCATGGCCCATGGCATGGTATGGCATGACCTACCGACATGACTCAGATGCGAAGCTCCGCGTAGTCATTCGAGGGGCAGGGGTTGCAACCTCTGGACAATAAATTTAACATTTTGAATAATAATATTAGCAACACATCAATAAATAGACTCTAATAATTTATACCAGAATATTGAAGTCATCACCTAGTGGCATCTACAATATGAACATCACCATTGATCCTGATAAATATGTTTGGGATCTCGATAGTACCAGATAAGTTGTCCTAGAGGAGCACTTTGCATGCATGGTCCAACATCGTCATCAACTTTGGTATCATCAAAAATATACTTAGGCACCATCTTCACAACAACACTCCATTGAGGCTCTAAGAGATCACTAACGTAGAAGACTTGACTAGCTTGGGAGACAAGTATATACGATTCTTTAGTGCGGAGATGGCATTGCATGCTAACGAGAGTAAAACCACACTCATCAGTCTTCATCTCAAACTATGACAAGTTGTCAAACCAATCACACTTCATCAATGCAATCTTTTCTTTAGAATAATAGTCCAAGATGACTATCTTCTCCACCACGCCATAATAGTTTAAATCCTCCATACGAGACTGTGAATCCCTTAAGCTAGCATAACACTCAGTGGTGGTGCTCAACATGATGCCACTATTTTGTGTTGCCATATTTACGAACCTACTGTGAATATTAAACCTGTAGCCATTAATGACAAGCTACTTATATTTACTCACGATATGATTAGGATCCATTGAAAGAGCACGCACTTCAGAGCTCATATCACTGAGCGGCAATCTCCATACCTAATTAAGGAGATGATACCTAATTAGTTAACATGTTCAAAGAAGTTGTATAAGGCAAGAATATATAATCGCTTACATGATTTTTGAACTATTCAGAAAATTTTTTGCTATACATTTTCTCTTTCTCCCACATACTTAGAGTGCCATATTTTATTCTTATGATCTCTTTGTGTTTGATGCATGCACAAAGAATAAATTTAGATATAATTGGATATTTTTTTTAATTATTATGAAATAAATAAGGTTGAGTGACTCATCTTATGTACGGCTCAATGACATCACAATTGAAGAGCACATAGTGGTGTGCCTTATCCCTTTCCTTAATGCTTAAATCAGTGAGGCTGTATGAAGTGGAAAGTCCATCTGATTGTAGAACGAACTCAAATACAGGCTCAATTAGCTCATACTGATCATCTTGATTCCTCATTGGCTGATTGCGACGTATCTCAAGCTTGTTTAAGTATATGGTACAAAAATCCAAACACTCTTGATCCAAATAATCTTCTGCTATGGATCCTTCCGAACGATTCATATTTCTTACATAAGATTTTAGAGTTTGAATATTTTTTTCAATAGGATATATCCATCGGCAGAATACTAGGCCTCTAGGTGCAACTTTCTCCGTAAGGTGCACGGTAAGATGCATCATAACCGTAAAAAATGATGGTAGAAATATCTTCTCTAGATCATATAATATAATCACCGCCCTTGTCTTCATTTTCTTCACATCTTTCTTAAGCAACCTCTTTGCACAAATATCTCTGTAAAAATTGCAAAGATGAATAATAGCAATTCTGACATTTTTTGACAATACGCGGTGAATAGCTATTGGAATCAATTCCTGAATCAACATATGATAATCATGAGTCTTCAATCTCCCAAGTTTGACATCCTTATTATTTACATGCTTTGATATGTTGTTTGAGTATCCATCAAGAACCTTTATATTCTCCAACATACGAAAAAATGTGGACTGTTTGGAGGCATTCATAACATAGCATGCATGAGGGAGCCTCCACTATTCTCCTCCTACCGGCTCTGGATAGAGTGATCTCCTAATATCCCATTCTTTCAAGTTAAATCAAGAATTTAAGTCATCATTAGTCTTATCTTTGATATTTAAGATTGTTGCCAATAGGAGCTTGCACACATTCTTTTCAATATGCATTACATCTAAGCAATGATGCAATAAGTTTGTCTCCCAATATGGCAAGTCAAATAAGATGCTCTTTTTTCTCCAATTAAAGTGTGTGTCATCTTTCTTTGATTGATGCTTCTTCTTTTTACCATCAATCGGATAATCTTTTTCAAATTCAATACTGAGACCATCCAACTCTTTAAGTACATCACTTCCAAACATCCGGCTAGGTGCCTCACCTTCTTCAATAGTGCCATCAAAGGAGCATGCATCCCTTCTATATGGATGGTTTCGATAGAGAAAACGTCGATGCCCCATATGGCTAAAGCTCCTCCGATGTGTCAACCTTCTAGGTCGGGTATTTTTTCTACAAATCGAGCATGCTAGCTCATCTTTGGTGCTCCAATCCGATATTAGGGCATAGGCTGAAAAATTATTTATTGTCCATAAAAGTGCTGAGCGTATAGAGAATGACTCATTCAGCAAAGTATCAAAAGTTGGAACACCTTGAATGCTCTATAACTGTTTCAGCTCGGCAATAAGAGGCTGCAAATAAATATCAATATCATTATCTACTTCCATCGGTCCAGGGATGAAAACTATCATGAAAGCAAAAGATTTTTTCATACGCATCCATGGTGGAAGGTTGTAAACATGAATAAATACTGGCTATATACTATGGACGGTATTCATATGCTTGAATGGGTTGAAACCCTCATATAACAAGCCCAACCTCACATTATGTATCTCATGTGCGAAGTCAGAATATAATTCATTAACTTCTACCATGCCTCTCCATCGACTAGATGCCTCAATATATTATCTTTTGTTCGATCCTCTTCATGCCATCTCATGTCCTTCGATGTCCTTACTGATATAAACAACTTTTATAGTCTCAAAATCAAAAGAAAGTGCTACATAAACTTTTGAGAAATATGAGTCAATGTGCCATCTTTATTCTATTTTCATCTTGATACACCGCACCTCATGACTCATTTTGGTTGACATCCCTCTTCCAATAGAACATGCAATCATTGGGACATGTATGTATCTTGGTGTAAGCAAAGTCCAGCTGTTCAATAATCTTTGATGCCTCATAATTATTTTTTGAAACTTGTGCATCATCTGGAAGAATGCCTCCTAAAAGTTCTAATATGCAGTTCACTCCATTATTACTGAACCCATTGGAACATTTTGCATGATACAACTGGATTAAGAACTCTAGCTTCTCCATCTTTTCACATTCGGGATACAATGAAACATTAGCATTCTTCATCAACTTGCGAACCTTCTCTACATCCTTACTGTTTGTCATTCCACCAACCATAGGATCAGGCATGGACGTAGATGCACCATCATTGTGGCCAACAAATGAAAAAATATCATAAACTATTTATTTCACTCCTCCATCATGTTAATCGCCTCCTTATGGTCTGCCTTCACCATGTTGGTCCCAACAAATTTTATAACCGACTTTAAAGTCATAAATAGTGAGATGATCATTTACATCTTGACGAGGTAGTCACGGCTCACCCATATACTTTTTATAAGAATATTGGATCAGTCCATGATCTTCAAATTTTTCTATAGCAAAATCAAGAAATTTTTGAAGTCCAACCTCATATTCTGGCGAGAGCCTACTAAACTTCATCCATCCCTTATCCATTTTAAAAATAATGATACTACAATTAAATCATTTATGGAACTTAAATTATATACTAATACATTATAAATAAATATGCAATAAATGCATCCTATTATCAACTAATAGGTAAAGATAGGTCCTATCCTATTCAAAAATTATATTAATTCTATAGGTTTAATACAGTAATCAAACGATATGCAATATAGATTAAATAAAATTTTGGCAGTATTTTCTTTTAGTTCTCCCATGTAGGAAGAACAAAAGGAAAATACTATCCAAAATTTCATTCGAAATCTTTAGCATACTGTTTGATTACTACAACTACCTATAAAATTATCTATAATTTTTAAATTATTCAAATTAAATAATCAATTGATCATTGTACATAATTCTCTCATCCATATAATTACATATAATTGTATGGATACCGAAGATTATGTATACTAATCAATTGACGGGTCTACCGTTATGTAATGCAATAAACAAAAGCAACAAGATATAAACATTCAGAAATTATTATCCAATAAATTCTACAACGATGAATTACATTTCATTAAATAATTAAGGATGAGCAACAGTTGTAGACGAATCTCTACACAATCCTGGGTGTAATCTAGAAATCTTGAAAGAAAATTGAAGTAGAGATACGGCACCTTAGGACTTAAATTAGAATCTTAGAGAGAATATAGTCCAAATTCTGTTCGCATTCCATCGAGGTCGGCTCAGCTCAGAAGTCGAGCCAGCTTCCATTGCCTTGAGATAGGCCAGCTCGATCTCGCATCCGAGCTGGCCTCGGCACTGATATTCGACCGACTCTACTGTGTGCCATCCCCTATTTTTGGCTGTTCTCCGCCCCCTCCTCATCTTTTCGAAAAACAGCCCACTCCCACTCGAATCTTCCAATCACCGCAGGTTGGACCCCCTCCTTGATCCTCTCTTGCGCCATTTCTTCAATCTCCTCTCTTCCTCTCTTGAATCCATCCCTCGTCGGGTTGAGGTCGGACCCCCTCCCTCCTTCCTCCCTCTTTCGGATCTCCCTCCTTCCAGCGTAGGTGGTCGGTGAGGCCGAACCCCTCCCTCGCCTCCGTCACTCTCTCAACTCTGCTCTCGACGAGGTCAGGGACCCCCTCCGTCCCCTCCTCTCTCTCTCATGCGAGGATGGAGAGGGTGGGGGGTGGGTGGCTCGAAGGAGGGCAAGGGATAGGCGGCAGGGGGGCGACCGGTGGATGGGAGGGCAGGGGCGTGGCTGGTCGAGATGGGAGGATAGGGCGGCAGTCGGGGATGGGGAGGGACAAGGGGTGGCGGCGGTCAAGATGGGAGGCGGGTGTCGGGGCGGGCTGCATGCCAAGGAATGGGAAGGGCAGAAGAGGCGTCCGTGCAGGGGATGGGTGGAGTCTCACGCGACAACGGAGAGGGAAGAGAGAGAGAGCCGCACGGAAGAAAAGAAAAATTGAAGATTTTTAGCATAACCTATGTAAGCAATTTTTGAATCGCTGCTGTAGATCTATGGCAGCGGCGCTCTACGGTAGCAGTTTATAACTGTTGCCATAGATCTATAGTAGCAATTTTTAGTAAACACTACCATAGGTTGAAAATAATTTTTTTTATTTTTTTAAAATATTATATAATTTTAAAATTTAATGCTCATTTTCATCATTTATTATCTAAATAATTACCATTAGAGTGTCGTTACAAAAGATTACCTCGATCTGATGGCCCTAGCTTCATCGATCAAAAAAATTTGATTTCGATGATCACGAATGATGATGTGATGACTAATAGATAGAGACTTCCGATCGATCCAAAAATCTGCAACATTGATCTCGATCATATTTGTAGCATACTATCAATATTTTACTTCAATCGGATATCATTATTATGATCAATTTAGTACGGAATGATTTCGACCGTTAAATTAGAAATAAGCGATCAAAGGGCTAAACGATGTTCAATTATGAGATAATTTTTTAGTTAATTAATTTTTACTATAATTTTAATCATTTTATACAGCGATGATAGTAAAATTTAAATCATTTTCATATGAACTATTCACGTTAAGCGGATATTGCAAAAGCACGAGCATATATATATAACAACCAATGGATCAAACGACGTACAGTTTTAGATCATTCTTAGTTTCACAAGTTGAATTTTATAATCACCACCATCAAAAATAATTAAAATAGTAGCCAAGATCATTTATAAAAAAAAATTATCTCATAATCGGACACCGTCTAGTTCTTTGATCACTCATTTATCATTTAACGACCAAAATTAATCTATACTAAATTGACCAAGATAACAATATCCGATTGAAGTAAAACTTTGATAGTATACTATAAACATAACTGAGATCATTATTGCAGATTTTTAAATCTATCATAGATCTCCATCTATCATATTATTGCATCATCATTTGTGATCATCGAAATCAAATTTTTCTGATCGATGAAGCTAGGACCATCAGATCGAGGTGATCTTTTGCGACGATACTTTAATGATAATTATTTAGATAATAAATGGTGAAGATAGATATTAAATTTTAAAATTATATATTATTTAAAAAAATAAAAAAATATTACAGCGGTTACAAATAACAGCTGCCATAGATCGATGTATAGCAGCGGTTACAAAAAACTGCTGCTATAGATCCGACCTATGGCAGTGGTTACAAAAAATTTCTACCATAGGTCGGACTATGGTAGCAGTTTGTTGTAACCACTGCCATAGGTCGGACCTATAGCAGTGGTTTCTTGTAACCACTGTCGTAGACTCTATTGCAACGGTTTTAAAAATTGCTGTCATAATATGCGCTGCCATAGGCTCTTTTTGTAGTAGTGATATCTTATATGGATTACTTTTTTTCTAAAAAAAAGTTTGTAGCATTGCACCAAGAGCTTTCGTTGAAATAATGCTTATAAAATCAAGCATATATATTATCCATATATATCCATCGATTAACTACACAAAGATTATTTAGCAGCTAGTACCTTTGCATTGAATAACATTACATGTTGGAGATGGGTATCTTATGTGAGGTTACTTTCTTTCTAAATAAAGTTTGTAGCATTATAGCCAAAGGCTCTCGTTGAGATAATACTTATAAAAAAATTTTCAAGCATATATATATATATTACCTTGTTCATTGAATTAACTTACATAATGGTTATCTAGCAGTTAGTATCAGTATATTAAATAACATTAGTACTCCTATTAAGACTCTGATTAGAATAAACTATAAAATATAGAAGAAACATGACATTAATCTAGCACTAGGTTTGATAGATTTGATTGTTGCACTGTGTGATAATCCTTCTATCTCAGGTCACTAGTGCGAATGCTCTAGAGTAAAAGCTACATATGAAAAATGTAGAGAGTGAATCGTCTTGGCCTAGGAATCATGAAGTAGTCCATTTCTGATTTTATTCTAAATGTTATGCTTAAGAATGATAACACTAAGCAATTCTTTAATCTCATTAGTAGGAGGTATATGGAATTTGATAAGGTAGAGGCTAAATAGCTAATGGATAAATTAATCAATCCAAGGTATGATGGCATGATGGTATTAGACCTTAAATTAAGAAACTAGAGAATATTACACCCAAGCTTAGCAGTTTGAGATGCCTATCCCTAATATTTTTCTTGCTCATGAAGCTTTTAATCTCACCTTGCACAATTTAGTCAGCTAAAAAATATATAATGCATAGAGGGATAAATGGAATGTGGATAAATTTATTTCTATTTTTGTTCAAGAGTTTTAACACCTTAGGATAAAGGATGAGTGCTAATATGGTGCATCAGTCATACCCTATGGATCCCACACATATTTATTTTTTAAAGGATAATGGTTCCCAAAGGGGTAATCAGACTCACACTATAAGAAATATACTTTTTTACGATGAATTTATTTACGATGAAAAAATTTCATTGTAAATCTAATTATTAACGATGAAAAAAATTTCATTGTAAATCTAATTATTAACGATGAAAAATATTTCATCACTAACAAAAATTATTTATGATAAAAAAAGTTTTTTTATCATAAATAATAAATTATTTATGATAAAAAAATAAATTTATATCATAAATAATCAATTATTTATGATGATAAAATTTTATCGCTAATAAACTACCATTAATTAATTATTTTAAAAAATTTAAAAGATTGATTATTAGTGATGAAAATTTTTTATCATAAATAATTAATTATTTATGATGAAAATTAATTTTTCATCATAAATAATTAATTATTTATGATAAAAAATTTTCTTCTCTAATAAACTATCATTAATTAATCATTTTAAAAAAATTAAAAAGGTTGATTATTAGCGATGAAAGTTATTCATCATAAATAATTGATTATTTATGATAAAATTTTTTTATCATTAATAAACTATCATTAATTAATTATTTTAAAAAATTAAAAAGGTTGATTATTAGCGATGAAAGTTTTTCATCATAAATAATCAATTATTTATGATGAAAATTAATTTTTCATCATAAATAATTGATTATTTATGATGAAAAAATTTTATTGCTAATAAACTATTATTAATTAATTATTTTAAAAATTAAAAAGGTTGATTATTAATGATGAAAATTTTTATCATAAATAATTAATTATTTATGATAAATTTTTTTTATTATTGATAAACTATCATTAATTAATTATTTTAAAAATTTTAAAAGATGAATTATTAGTGACATAACTTGTCCATCGCACATAATCGATTATTTGCGATCAAATAAAAATTTTCATTGTAAATAGTAGATTATTAGCAATGAAAAATATCCATTGCTAATATTCTATCATAATTAACTCACCAAAATTTTAAATTATAAAAAAAAAATGTGGACTACTTTAAAAATAAAAAAAAGGTAAAAATGGGCCACGCATGGTCGATGCGATAGAGTCAAGGGGTACGAGCGCGTCTACTATTAGCTTGCTCTCAAGCAAAATAATAATTTTTTATAATTTTTTAAAATAATATTTTTTAAAAAAATATTTTTTTTAAATATTATATAATTTTATAATTTAAAGATCATCTTCATCATTCATTATTTAAGTAGTTATCGTGCAAGCACTGTCACAAAATATTGTCTTGATCTGATAACTCTAGCTATGCAGATCGATAAAATTTGATTTCGATGGTCACATACAATCGTATGATGATCTGATAGACAGAAACTACTGATGAATCTAAAAACTTACAATGATGATCTCTATAATATTTATAGTAGACTATCAATATTTTACTTCAATTAAATATAATCATAATAGTTAATTTAGCACAGGATGATTTAAATCGTTAAATAAAAAATGAGTGATCAAAAGGCTAAACGATATCTGATTATATGATAATTTTTTGATAAATGATCTTTGCTACTATTTTAATCATATGTCCGGTGGTGATTATAAAATCTAAACTTCGCATATATGAATCATCCATGTTAAGTATATTTTACAAAAGCGTAAGTATAATTGCTTAAGAATTTTAGGAATGTGCATTAGAAGATGTGTAGTTTTAAATAGTTTATATATACATGGTTTGCTTTTTATGATCACCATCATAGAAATGATCAAACTATCAACAAAGATCATTTATCTAAAAAAAATATCTAATAAACACATGTCAATTGGCATTTTAATCACTCATTTTTTATGTAACGATCCAAATCATCGCGTGCTAAATTAACTATGATAATTATATTCGATTGAAGTAAAATTTTATTAGAATACTACAAATGTCACAGAAATCATCGTTGTAAATTTTCAAATTGATTGATAATTTCTATCTATCAAATAATCATGCAGTCATTTATGATCGTCAAAATCAAATTTTATTGATCTGCATAGCTAGAGCTACCTAATTGAGACGATATTTTGTGACAATGCTTACACAATAATTACTTAAATAATGAATGATGAAGATGAATTTTAAATTTTCAAATTATGTAATATTTAAAAAATAAAAATTTTAATTTTAAAAGAATACTAATTCTTCAAAAATTAGAAAAAAATGTTAATTGACTTATGGGCTAGCAATAGTGGATGTGTTTGCACTCCTCAATCCTGTTGCATTGACCATGTACGGCACATTTTTTTCCTTTTTCTATTTTTAAAATAATTTTTTTAAAAAATTTAAAATTTTGGTCAAACTATTTGCGATGGATTATTAGTGATGAAAGTTTTTCATCAAAAATAATCTTTTTTTATAATAAATTTTTTTTATCATAAATAACTAGTATTTACAATGAAAATATTTCATCGTAAATAATCAAACTTTTTTTATGATTTATTCTTGTCAAATTAATAGCGATGAAATTTTTTAAAATGAAAAAATTAGTCATAAATAATTAATTATTATCGATAAAAAATATTTTCTATCATAAATAACTTATTTTAATATTTTTTAGAGAGAAATTTTTTTAGAAAAATATTTGATGAAAATTATTAGTGACAAAATTATTTATGATGAAATTTTTTATTATAAATTATTAATATTAGCAATGAAAATATTTTTTCCATCATTAATAATTATTTTAGCAATGAAAATTTCACCGTAAATACTTTCATCGTTAAAATTCTTTAAATATCCCCCTACTCTTGCAAAACCCACTTTCTCTCAACTCGAAACCCTCTTCTCTCCTCTCTCTCCCCCTCATCCTCTCTCTCCCACCTCCTTGGCTTCCACCGATCGGTGATTGTATTTTTCGCTGTCGCTGTCGTTGTCACCACCTTTGTTGATGCCATTACTGCTGCCACTATGCTTGAACTGATCGAAGGTAACTTAATTCGATTCCAACCGATCGTGGGTTAGATTTTTTTAATTTATTCTTTCGATCTGGGGTCCATGTGTGTTGCCGTACGGTGGCCAGTGGTGGGTGGTAGGACGTGGAGTGTGGGTGCCGGCTGCAAGCCGTGCATGGCAGTTGATGGGCCTGGTGGAGGCTATTGGTGATGGGAGGCGGAGGGCCGGCATCGCAGGGTTTGGGGGCTACCGAGGATTGGGCGCCAAGGGGCGGTGGTGGCGAGATAGGTGGGTGAGGCAGAGGGGGGTGCATGAGCGCGTGGAGCGGCGTTGATGACGTGTCGGATGGAGGGCCGGGTGGTGGGCGGTGAAGGAGCGCCGCAAGGGGGGGGACCAGAGGGAAACTATAGGGGGGTGGGGGCCATGATAGGTACATGGGCAGCATAGGCTGGGGGAGCCGCGATGGGTGGGGGGTAGAGCGGGTGCATTAGGGCGTGGAGGGACAATGGTGATGGGTCAGGTGGGGGCCATAGGTGGTGAACGGCGGAGGGGAGCTGCAGGGGATAGGGCCATGATGGGTATGTGAGCGGTGCAAGGGGCTGGGGGCCTGGAGGGGGCCGCGATAGGTGGGGGTGGATGGGGTGCATGGGGTGTGGATGGGTGGCAGTGATGGCTCGAGTGGGGAGCTACGGGTGGTGGGCGATGGAGGGAGCCGCAGGGGGTGTGGAGCTTCGGACAGGTGGGGGGCAGAGGGTCCGTAGGACGTTTAGTTTTTAGTAATTTTTTAAATTTTAATAAATAATAAAAAAATAATAGGCATAATAATAATAGTAATAGTAATAATAGTAAAAATAAAAATAGTAATAATAATAATAGTAAAAGTAGTAGCAGTAATAATAACAAAAGTAAATAATAATAATAATAGTAGTAGTAGTAATAGTAAAATAATAATAGCAAAAATAGTACTAGTAATAATAATAATAATAAAATAATAATAATAATAAATAATAATAATAGTAGAGTATTAGTAGTAATAATAATAATAGTAATAATAATTAAAAATTAGATATTTTTTATAATTAAAATAGTTAGATTTTTAATTATATTTTGATGCTTTTACTTATTATAGTTTAATCTTTTTATTTGTTTAGTTTATGTATTTCATTATGATTATGATTTAATATTTTAATTTGCGTTAGCCAAAGGTTTTAATTTCTAATGCATATGAACTATCCAGTTTGGGATCCGGATCGAGTTTCGATCAAGGATATGAGTCGAGATCCTATCTAAGATTTGGGTCATGATCCGGATTGGATCTCGATCTGCGATCCAAATGGAGTTCCAATCAAGGATATGAGTCGAGATCTTGTCCTAGATTTGGATCATGATCCGGATCGGATCTCAGTCTAGGATCATGTTCGGAATTCAGTTTGGAATTCGGATAATGATCATTTGATGGGTCGGATCTCGATTTGGGATCCGCCCGAGATCTGATTTGGGATCCTGTTTGGGATCCAATCTGGGATCCTATTTGGTAATGATTTAATGCATGCTTTGATGTAACCTTAGACTCCTATTCAAGAGTCGATCCTAGGGTCCCCAAAATAGACTCTATGAATGGTTCTTGAATGCCCTAATTTGGATAGTTCAAAAATGCATCAATATTTTATTATTGTCATAGTGTTCTATGTTCAATTATGAAAAATTTCATCGTAGTTTTCTCGTTTGTTCTCTAGGTACATATTAGATGTGGTTAATATATGATCCATCTATATTATGTATTTGGAGAACTATAGGAAGATGCTGCCGAATTTTTTCTGGATATGGAACAAAGAACAAAGCTGTGGTAACATTAAAAGTGATGCATTTTTTAAAAGAATAGGACCACACCTATTAGAAAGGAGTTGGTGGAGTTAGGATTCATGAATCATTATTCTTTGTTGTCAGATGAATATCGATAAAAATTAGATGAATGTCAGGAATATTTTCTTGCATGAATATTGAAAAGGTGTTCAAGATTTTATTGAATTTATATGGTGTAAGACTGATAGTGGCAGTCAGATAAGAAGATCGGTATATAGTGTCAGGCTGATATTGAATATCTTGGTATATTGATAGATATCATAGAATTAAAGTATGGATCCAAAAATTCGATATTCCTATTTTAGTGTGAATGGTAGGATATTAGTAATAAGAAGATCGGTATTCATATCGATCCATACTTTACTAGTATAAATTTTGCATGAATATGGTACCTAAATAAGCCATATATATTAGCAACTCAAGTGAAACAAGTAATATATTTAAAGGATCTGAAATATCGAGGTGATTAGCATGTCGTACAAAAAATAATACCTAGAAGTGTATATGATATACCAACCCGACTAGAGATGGACAATAATTCAGATCTACATGAAGAGGAAACTTTTTAAGAAGAAGAACAAATATTGACCAAGCATTTTATTGATGAAAAACTTATGACAGCTCCTTTGAATAGGGCTGATCTGCCATCCAATAAAGTTGAAATTGATTTTATATTTAATCTTGATGATTCGGAGGATGACAATCATTTCATAAATGATGATGAGATAGAAGCTAATACATTAATCGATTATTATGATTTAAAGAAAGATTTATAAATTAAGGAGGATACGACTATTGATAAGTAGATCTATATTCCTTGTTGAATCTTCTCTTGCAATAATGGTATGCAATACAAATCTATTCATTAGCATTTATGTTTTTTTTACTATTATTGTTGATTATTATATTTATTTATATGTCAAGTTAATTATATGCATAGTTTAAGCATTACAGGTATGGCTCCAGGAGGGATACGATGACGTTCAACTTTTCAGCCTACCTCTGAGCCTTCCCCCATTTCTACTGCTGCACCATTAGAATCACCGGAGGGCCCTGTACAAATAGGTCTAACTGAGGCAGATTTGAGTGATCAGATGGGCCCAAGTGATATTTTAATATTTTTTATATAATAAAATTTGATTTTAATTTATCTATTAGGTTTATAGATGACTATTATACTAATAATTTATTCATTATTTTTTTAGACCATTCTCTTTCGGTGGTGAGGTGAGGGCGAGGTCCGTTGAAGAACCTCACCCTTAAGCATTGAAGACGCAAGCACGAGGGACAGCATCTCCACATTGAGATTCCGTCAGACAATATCAGACCTATTAGAGGATGGTGCGAGCTATGGTAGACTGAGCTGGGCATCATTTGCCATAGCTATGCTCCGACAACGCTCTTTGATTGGCATCAGATTATACGACCTCAAAGAAAGGTCTTCTACAGCCACTTATAGGTATAATAATATTTATTTAAATATTTAATTAGCACTATATTCTTATAATATTTATTATTTATAGGCTATTTTTGACATTATTGATTTTGAGCATGATCGTATGCAGCGAGCTGTAAATGATTATTTATTCATGTATTTCAAGAAGTACTGGCATCGCATTCATCGCCATTGGTATGCTATAGTATACGATTAGGAGGTGGAGGCAACGCGACAGCGGCCATATGACAGCATCACTATGGAGGACTAGGCTGTCATATGCCGCACGTACGAGGATCCGACATATCAAATAAAATTTTTATTTAAAATTTAATAATTAAATATTATTTATTTTTAAATTTAATTATTTACTAACTAATTTAAATGTTAACTATGCGAGATTGATGTACCAAAAATATCGCAAATCAGGCGAGACAGATAGTCTCGCATTATGGGGGTTCGAGGCCATTCATTCACCATATGGAGCAGATGGTAAGTAATTTCTATTTATCATATATTAACTCTTTAACTATTTTAAAAAAAATTATTAATTATTTTTAAATTATAAAGAGATGCAAAGAGTGGCGAGCTTCCTGATAGGATCGAGATTTACTAGCGGACACATTAGCGACGGTCAAGGGGCTGGACGACTAGGAGCCAGGAGCTTTATGTAAGTTTTTTCAACTATTTTTTTATTTACATTTTGATTTCAATACAAACTTAGAATAGCTATAAATTTAATTTTCAGAATCGTATGATAGACATTAGATTCCAGCCTATCCCAGAGGGCTCGACCGCACTTACAGATGATGAGATCTATGATCGGATGCTTGGTATGAGATCCTATTATGTTAAAAGACTGGAGCATGGGATCAGAGCTCCTACATCTTCATGTCCATTCAAGGCTAACATCCATGCTGCCTGTGATGTTCGGCTGATGGAGATATAGAGACAAGCTATTGAGGATCAACAACAGGCTATTAAGTTAACTGCATGCATCGATGAGTACTAACTATTTCAGATGTAGATGATAGAGCGAATGGCACAGATGGAGTAGATGATGCAGATGATGAGGCAGCAGCAGATCGGTCCGAGCTTTTTTTAGCACTCTCTTTCTTCTTCGACCAATTCTTCTTCTTCAGATATTATCGGTGCTTGATGGCTGGCTGCTTATTTCTGTATATTTTTTTATTTTAAATATTTTATATTTATAAAAAATATTTTCTATGATTATATTTTTATATAATGAAATAAAATTTATTTATGGATGAATGAAATGATGAAATTTATTTATGGATGAAATGATAAAATTTATTTATGAATCTTTTATTTTATTTTTTAAAATTATAATAATTGATATGAAAAATATAAAAAATATTTTTTATAATTTTTTAAAAATTAATTTATGATAAAATTATTTATGATGGATATTTTTCTATTATAAATAATAAAATTATCTATGATAAAAATAATCCATCATAAATAATTAATTATCTATGACAAAAATAATCCATCATAGATAATTAAATTATTTATAATGGATTAATTTTATCATAGATAATTAATTATCTATGATGAAAATAATCTATCATAGATAATTATTTATTTGTGATAGATTTTTTTCATCAAAAAAAAATTTATTTATGATGAAAAAAATTATCATAAATAATTTCATCATAGATAATTTAAGAAATAAAAAAAATTTTGATAAAAATTTTTCATCATAAAAAATATTATTAGCAATGGAAAAAAATTTGTTGCTAATTATTATTTGCAATCCTATTTTTTGTGATGAAACATTAGTGACATAATTTTTATCGCTAATAATTATTAACGATGAAAATTTATTTTTTATGATAAAATTTTTGCATCACAAAAAATCTATTTTGTTATAGTGTCACAACTCTGATAAAGGAAATCAAAATCCTAGAGGCCTATAAGCTGTTAATTAAGAAAGATCATAAATTCTTCTACTAAAAATAGAAAAAATGTCATAAGAGATTTAAATATTTCAAACATAAGATTTTGCTAGAGAAGAAGAACCATATATATAGATGTTAGATATGTGTGTCCTAGAAGTCAGAATTGACTGACACTTGTAATATACTTCTAGGAGCAAAATTATAATTTTGATTATAAATAATAAAATAGATTATTTTCTATCATAAATATATATTTAGTATCTGTGATACATCCCTTGAGTTAATGATAATGATAATTCTTATTTTCAAGAGTTAAAAATTTAAGATAAAAATTTTCATCATTAACTCATAAAATGCTTTCGATCGTAGGATCATCATGAGGATGGTGATTGATCTGAAAGGTTGGTGTACAATCGCTTCTTTATAGTAGATAAGTTTTGAGTCTATGGTGTATAGATATCGGAGCGAGAGTACATGTATTCATTAGAGAACGAAGGCACTGAGCATGACCACCTCGAGCAGTCATAAGGAAGTCTACCTTCTCGTCGATGACTGGCTCGAAGCTGTAGTGGTATGTCTGGTTCTTTGATCTGAGGTGCATCGGCAGTTCATCTTGAGGGTGTTATAATTTGACTACACCATGACTCGGTCTCCTAGCCATTCAGAATTCTAAGGTATATGTTGGCTATAGTATGTTCATTATAGAAATTGGATTGCACTAAGAGAAAATCTATCTATCTTGGTAGATGAGGAGTAACCCTATGATGATCATGAGAATCAAGTCCATAAGCTCATGGCCATGGCAGAGTGAAATAATAGAAAGAATTTTTATTAAGATTTTTACATCGGATTTGAATCAAATGATTAAATAATACGACAGAAATTAGGGTTTGACGAGTTCACCTTAATCCTAATCTGATCGAGGCACAAGATAGAAGAACTTAATCACATAGATAGTTGCACCGAGAGGTTCATTTTCAGTTTTGATGGGTTATCACCATATACTACTAGGTATCACTGATGGATTTTGGGAGCAATTAGAATGATTTAGATGATCGATCATTTTAGTTGTCTGAATCAGAAGAGTTCTGATCCATCGGAGGTGTTTCGATGATGTCGATGATAGAGATCATGATATATTCCATTATCATACAGAACTGAACCTAACTGAATTACATAAATAAGGATTTAGATCTAGATATCAATTAGACTAACTCAGTTCAATTGATTTGAATTAGATTCAATTAGATTCAAGAAAATCATGCTAGCACACGATTGAGCCTAATGTTCTCCTTCTACTATCATTAAAAATTATCTCGACTGAGCCAAATATGTTTGTACTCACTCATGTACCTTTACTTGGTCTGACTGGAGCATGTCTAGGTCAGAAAAGGATTGTCTTAATTTATGAGATAAATTTGAGACAACACCTGCCATTTTTCATCACCTGCTAATTCTTATCTTTTGACTTTGGTCAAATATTGATCTTTGACACTTAGACATCTGTCCATGTGTCATGCACCCATAGAAGAGCAAATAGGAGTTTGTCCCCTTACTAAAAAATGGAAAGGAGGGGGCGCACGCCTAGGGAGGCATGCGCCCAAGGATAGGAATGCATGGAGTCCCATACAGATGGGACTCCAAGTTGCTTCTTGGAATTAACTTAGGTAGGCACTTAAGACTCAACTTTGACCAGTCTTGATGCCACCTAAGGATGATTTGAAGAAACTCTCATCTGATTGGATCAGATGATGTCATTCCATTAATCAAATTTAGATCTAATTGCATGAAGCGACGTGATTGGTCGGAATGATGTGGCACTGCATGGTGCAGCAGGATCTATAAAAACTCTGTCCGCGCCAAGCTTTAGAAAAAATAATTCATTGCCCATGCCATAAGACTGCCCCTCTCCCTCCTCCATGCCATCTTCTGGTCCTCTCTCTCCTCTCCACGCCCAAGAAGATTTGGGCTCCAATTTGGTGCGATCTAGGCAAGAGAAAGATGACGAGAAAGGAAGAAGGGAGCACTGTTGCAAGAGATGATTCAAGATCTTCAGAAGAAGTTTTGAAGATTCTTCAAATCAGATTCAGATTTGATATTTGGAGAGATAATAAAAAAGAAGAAGATCTTTAGATCCAGCCCGAGTGGATATCGGTAGAGGTTAGGTACTTGCGTGGCTAGATCCAGAACCTCAGGCAATCAGCAGGATCATCAAAGGATAATCTGATTATCCAACAAAAGATATAAATTAAATTAAATTAAATTTATTTTTAGTTTATTTTATTAGATCTATAAAATTAGATCTAAAATATCTCAGATTTGATATGGATTCAAATTTTTTTTTTTTGAAATATCTCTTTTGATCCAATCAGATCTGAATAAATCTGATCCAGAAAATTTGAATTTTTCCTTCAATAGAATGTATTGTCTCTTAAAAGATAGGTGGCCAAGGACTAATTCTCTATATTGTGGTATAAGTGATTGGGTCACCTTTTTAAAAAGAGGATTCAAAAGTTATTTGATAATGAAATTCTACCTTCACTTGGCTTTAGTATATTTATCTTGTGTTGACTATCTTAGGGGCATATTTATCAAAACTAAAAATAAGGAATCCATACATAGTAATAAACTTTTAGAACTCATTCATATCGATATAAGTAGACTCTTAATCTTTTTATTTATAGTAGTAGATATTTTATTACTTTCATTTATGACTTTTCTTGCTATAGATATGTCTACTTTCTTAAGAAAAAAACCTGAAACACTTAATAAGTTTTAAGATCTTCAATACAAACATTAAAAAGTAGCATAGGAGATAGTTAAGATAATGAGATCTGATCATTTTAGAAAATATCATGATCAGTTGGTAAACTTGGCTGATAAATGAGACTATTTATTACATACTTATAGAAGTATGGGATAGTTGCTTAATACACCATATCTGAAACTTCCAACCAAAATAGTATGGCTAAAAGACATAATTGCACTCTTAATAATATGATTAGAAGCATGATGAGTGGATGCAATTTATCATAATATCTCTGGAGGCCCTAAAGACCATCATCTAAATCTTGAATAAGGTTCTTATTAATGTAGTTCCCAAGATACCTTTTAAGTTGTAGATCGGTAGAAAGCCCAATACTATTCATTTTATATTTGTGGCTGTCCTATAAATGTTAAGATTTATAATCCATCAATAAAAGTTTGGACTAGAACTGTGTTGTTATTAAATTGGCTATCCAGATAATTTTAATTGAATGATATAGATTCTACTATCTTAATAGAAGTATAAAAATTATTGAATCTAATCATGTCAGATTTCTAGAGTTTGATTTAGATGCTCTCATACTGAAGATATGATATTATAGGAAAGATAAGTTATTGTTCTTATTCATGTTGTTCAAGAGAATATCATGTTTTATTCTATTAAAAGAATTGTAGGAGAGTAACTCATATATGTGAATTGATTATAGCGCATCCATAGCCAATTAATGAAGCATTAGTAAAAAGATCAATTAAAAAAAAAATAAAAGAAACATGTCATTCTTAATGGCTATTTGATTTATTTAAATAAGAATGATTATAACATTGGTCATATGGTTAATTGGTCAGTATCATGTGATTAGACTATTGCATGTTCTCGAACAGCTAAATAGCTTTAAGCTATAAGTGATGCAATGCGCTCTATAATTAAAAATAAAGTATGAAATTTGGTGGATTATCTAAAGGATCTATGCCTATGAGATGTAAGGGCATGTTTAAAATTTTAAAAAAAAATCTAACAATAATATTAAATACTTCAACATTAGATTGATTGTATAAGGCTTCATATGAAAAGAGGCATAAATTACAATAATTTTTTTTTCAATCTCTTGTAAGGATTCTTTCAAAGTAATCATGGTATTGGTAGCCCATTTTGACCAAAGCTTCATCGAAAGGATGTTAGGATAATATTGAGAGTGGAAAAGAACATATGATATGCAAACTTAAGAAATTCATCTATGGTCTTAAGCAGATATCAAAGTAATGGTATCTTAAGTTTGATGACATTGTCAACTCTTTTAGATTTATAGAAATAAAGTGGATCAATACATATTTCTTAAGATCAGTAGGAGTAAATTTATCTTTCTTATTGTATATATGGATGATGTTTTTCTAGCTACTAATAATACTTTATTATTGCATAAGATCAAATTATGCTATTTAAGGTCATTGATGAAGGATCATGGAGAAGCTTTGTTTATACTCAGTTTTAAAATTCAAAGGAATAGTTCATAATATACTAGGGTTGTCTCAAAGAGTTTACATTGATTGTATACAAATAAATTTGGTATGCATAATTATAAATCTAGAGATGTACATGTGGTCAGGATAAAAAAATCAGTAGAAACTAGTTTCAAAAGAATCATGTAGAAAAAAATCCATGAAGAATATGCCTAATTCTAGTACTATGTATATTTTAATGTATGCACATGTTTATGCCAGATCAAACATAGTGCAGATTGTGAATGTACTTGGTAGATATATGGTAGATCCAAATATAGAGAATTTGAACATAGCTAAAAGATTATAAGATATTTATAAAAATTCAAAATAAAATATATGCTGGCTTATAGAAAGTTTGATCATCTTGAGGTGATTGAATATTGTGATCCTAAATTTTGTTGGTTATTTGGATGATAAGAAATCTATTTATTATTATATTTTTATGATAGTTGGAGGAGCTATTTTCTTAAAAAAATATAAAACAGACTTTCATTGCATCTTTGGCTATGCAGATAGTGTTTATGGTATATTAAGAGCTGCAACTCATACTGTTTGATTGAGAGACTTCAACATAGATCTTATGATTGTTAATTTTATCTTAAAACTATTTTAGATTTATTGTAATGATAGTGTAGTTATATTCCTTTCAAAAATCAATAAAAAATTTTAGTGTTTTTATCCATATAGAGATAAAATATTTGGTAGTCCAAGATTTAGTTAAAAGGAGAGACATTATAATTAAGCACATAAAGACTAATGCAATACTGGTATATTCATTAACCAAAGGACTTAGATTATAGTATTTATTAAACATGTGGAAAACATTGGTTCGTTAGAATCTTTTATTGTACTTGGTCAATGGGAGGATTGTTTTACAATATCTTTTTTTATTATTTTTATATTGAAATATTATATTTACATTTGTGCATATATGGTTGTTTATAAATATTGTTTGAATAATAGTCTTAATCATAAAAGTATCATTTAAGCATAAAGATATTACTTATATAGTTTTTGATATCGTTGATATTATAGTTCTCTTTAAGAAATAAAAGACTTATCTTGAGATATATGATGAAATTATAACATAAGCTTAAAATTATTATAGTTTTCATTGAAAAGCATATAGGTAATTTATTTAAGACTATAAAGTAAACTGAGAATAAGTTTTGTATATTTTGATCATATGGATACAAAGTTTACACTACAACACTACATCATTGGAGTTTATATCGACAATATTATCAATATTTATAACTATAGAAAGGCCTTGTATCAATAAATAATATGAAGACTGCTATGATTCGATGTTAGTGATTTTAACGGTTTTGACTAAAGATATTATTCATTCAGAATATTTGTATATGTAGCTATATAAGATGCACTTAGTCCAAGAGTCATTTTCAAGCTATATATATATAATAAATATATATTTTTTTGAATAAAATAGGAGGTCTTAATCAATGTCATCCGAGTAGAAGAATGTTAAAAATTCTCATAAGATGAAATTTCATTGATTATAGATTGATTTTTACTTTGATTTATTATGTAATATAGGCTAAGTTATTGTCTAAATAAATAGTTAAAAAGTCCATAATCATTTGTAATCATATTATTATTTTGAGCCCTATTGTCTTAGTCATGTGATGTAGTGGATATTTGTGCAGGTCTAATTTGGTTAATAGGCTCTATAATGGATAGATCTATTAGTGTTATTAACTAAGCTAGATCCCCACTATATATATATATATATATATATATATATATTTATATTTATATCTGCTTGTGGAAATCCTCAGGCATCATTCTTTTTACATTCTTAAGAGGCACCTATCCCATTAAGGAAACAAGCATAAGGTGGAGAAAAAAAGGAAAATCTATCCTATCATTGTATTTTCTTCTTCCGCATGCAGATGCTACTATACTAATCATCAATGGCTAATCAAGGCTTTTAAGGTATGCTTTGATTTTATCTTTGAACTTTTTTTTTTTTAATGATTTTGTGTTTTAACCTCCTACATGGTGTTTATGGAAAAATCCAATATGTCATTCATGCATTATTTTCATTATTCAATCTTTAAAAATTAATAAGAAAAATAGTAAAATGATCCATTGAAGGTTGTCCATTTGAAAACAAGGAGTATGTAGTGGGTTAAGTGACTAACTGTGCCTCTCGCTTCAACATTCATAGAAATAATATTATGGGTGTGTTTGGTTTGCAATTAGAATTAGAATCAGAATCATAATGGATTGAATTGGGAATCAAAATAACCATATCCTCCAAAACATTTGGTTCGTTACCGAATCAGAATTGGAATAGACATAAAATTTGAATGCTAAAAGAGAGAAGGGATCGAAGCTTTTCTATTACCCTCTAAAATTAAAATAAAAATAAAATTTTTCCAACCATCCACTCAAGAGGAGTTGCTTATTCCTACTCTCATTTTAGAGTCCAACTCCTCTCGGCCAAACATGCTTGGAAGTCTACAAAAGAATGATCCATACCTTAGGCAATGGTTAACTAGAATTATACAAGCTGTTCATCTTAAAAGTTATATTAATTATCTAAATTCTAAAAAACAACATATGTTATAGTAAAAATATCTCAAATCCATAGAACCATTGGAATTCAAGTATATTATTATTTATGTACTCTTTTATTTATCTATTTATTTATTTTGGAGATATGGGCAACGGATTTTCAATTTCCGTCCAATTTATTGGGATAATAAATATAAACTAAAAGAGCTGAGCCACGAACTTTGCTTACTATTACCCCACCCTTGGTACTTTTACTAATTGAATTAGCAAGCATCCATTGTAATCTTATCGTGATTGAACAGTGCCTTGCTTAGCAATGCCTCACATAGCTTCTTCTGAGGAATTCTTTGGCAGTTCTTCTACAACATTTTTGCGGTTGAATTAGAGTAGCCTATGCTCATTGTTATGTAGGTCCGTGGCTCATTTGGCATCTGATTACGATCTTAAAAAGGATTCAAAAGATCACTGTTTCCTTAGCTTTCCATTTTAGAAAGACGGGTAATCAAAGGCAAGACCTGTCCCTATCGTGAAAGATGCGAGGTGAATACCGTCCCCACATCCTGCCGAAGATGCCCTTGAGGGGCCTACATCACCAAATAATGGAATTTTGACATCGCCGATTCTTGATTTGTTTGAACCCTGAATGATACCTTACCTCACATGCTATGCATGCCTTCTTGATTTCAAAATCATGTAGCTGTAAAGTAGGGCCCACATTACACCAAATAAGATATGGCGGTCTGACCTCGATCTTATATCAAACGTGACTGATTTCTACAGGCCCATTTAAGGCCAGATGCATGCAGAAGTGATGGTGATATTGATGCAACATTTACCATCCCAAGCATTTGTATTTATTTTTGTGAGTTTGAATTTAATAAAAATAAAAATAAATGCCTTCCATCTCAAATATTTGGTTGAAGAAAATTTTATTTTTATTTCAATTTAAAGAGAAAATAGAAATATCTTAAATCTCCAAAATTCAAGCCAACTCTTCTCTAATATCAAAATTTTATTATAATTTTAATTTCAATTCCGATTACGGATTAAATGTATTGGGAAATATGATTCTTTTAATTTTCAATCTAGTTCTGATTTCGGTTATAAATTAAATATATTTTTAATATTTGCTCGTTGAGAGGAAGAAGAGCCTCACATTTCCCTACCCTAACTTTTTTTTCTTTTTGTAACGAAGCTAAGTAGGTTCACGGCTACCATCTCGACTTTGATGCATGTTGCGAGAGCATCCAAAAATATGCTGCATAAAATGAGTATCATATCTCCCAACTAGGTTTTGATCTCGTTCATATGGATCTTGATTCCGCTGACGTCTGAGGTGACAAATTACAGCTTTAAATGCATGGTTCCTCGTTGATACGTGAATCATGGAGCATAAGTCTTACCGCTCCGAGGGTTGACAGAACTCCAACAAGGACTGTACCAAAACAGCATTTGTCAAAGTCAATCACGCTTTGTTTGTAGTTTGTATGGATTAGAGACAGATAACGAAGTCATGCTTTGATTATAGTGCGGATGGTTCCCTATCCATGCCATTTCAACTCATTATTATTTTGGGTAGAAACAAAAAAAAAAAAAAAAAAAAAAAGGAATTGTGAAGTTCTAGTTTGAATGCAACTGAATGTATCCATCCAAGAGAAATCTCGGAGATGGGGTAGGAATTTATTTAACCACAATTAAAAAGACATACCAATAGCCGCCATACCTGCAAGATAATCAGCATACTGATTAACCAAAACCGAAGGCAATTTGGATGTCCTTTTAGGTGCTTTATACTGAAAGGAAGGTTTACATCTGGTTGCCCATTTTAACCATTTCCTTTAAGCCGATCCAGAGACGAGAGTTCCAACCGTATGATAGAAGATAGCTTAAATTGTTTCATACCTTGGAATGATCCTCAAGATCGTCTAAACCAAGGTGCAAAAACAGGAACAATTTTTCCTTTTAACTTATCTTGCGCTCGCTATTTCTATCCAATCAAATGGCTTCATGAGGCTGTTATGGTTGGGACATATTTGAGAGTCTTCAAATGACATTTGCTGGGTTCTCTCAGGTGAAGCTATAAGCATGGCACGCACTTAGAAGCTCCTACACCCACTCATATGTATCGATACGGGTCACCTCTAATGTTTGTGCTGCAAGAGACTCCTGCACACCGGTTATGTGGAGTGTTGTGCGTTGTTGTTGTTGTTGTGTCCTTTTTCTTTTCTTTTTTTTTTTTCTGAGATGCCAACGGAGGAGGTAAGGTTCTATGGTGGATTAACAATATTCGTGGACTACCTCTGCTGGAATTGATCTTGTTCTGGTGTGGGTGGGGTTGCAGGTGTCCTATTGTGAGAATTTTCAAAAGCTATAGCCCGCTAGAATCCCTATTTATGCCGATCAATTGGTGGATGTTCCAACCACCAAGACTATTTGACCCATGCCTACCCAAAAGTCATTTCAAGTTACCCATTTAACCCTGATCTAACCTATTTCGTAGGACTCAAGCCCTAATAAATCTACATTACCTATCAAATTCGGTATTTACCATTCTTGCTAGATAATTTCCACGATTTAAAGTAATATTAAGAAACCAGTTACTCAAAAAATCTTGTTTTAAATCATAAATCACAGCCTATTAAAAATTTGGGTTGGAAAACCTTACCTAGCCTAACTAAAGAATTCTTAACTCAAATAGAACCCAAATAAAGTTGAGTTAGAACTTTTTTTTTTTTGTTTTGATCAGGTCAACTTTTGTCCATGCCATTTGGTATCATCTTTATTTTCTCTATACTGAGAAATCAAAACTAAAAATTTTGTTTCTATTTTTTTTAAACAAAGATAAATATGTTTGGTATAGCTAATTACTTTATAAAAATAAATATAGTGATAGTGATAAAGATGATAATAGTTGCATGAAAGATAATGAAGACAACTATAATATTAGTGGCAAGTTTCATGATGGTATAATAATGATAATGGCAATAGTGATAACGACAATAGTGATGTAATACAACAAGTGACGGAAATAATGGTGATGATAATGCTAGCTGTGACTAGAGTCTCCATGATGTGATAGAGACAACGATGGTAGCGTTATGATAGTGGTGGACAAGCACCGGTCATATATAGCGGTGATAGTAATAATACGGATGGCGGTGAGGGTAAAAGTAACAGCTACAATGATGATGGAAACATGATAAAAGTGACAGCTACAATTGATGAAAACATTTAACAACGTTGATGATGTTAATAAAAAGACATAAGTTTCTTATTCCTAAAAATATTTATTTTTATTTTTTTTTTAAATTTATCTGAAAATGATGGAAGTGAAGACATGATAAGGACACTTAGCTCAAACTGTTTCATGGATCGACTCCTTGGCCCATCAAACGAACACTTAGCAAACCCATGGATGTTATTCAAATTGGCTTGCTTGGTCGGTACTGAAGACATAATAAGAAACATGTTAAATAGACTGAGCTTTGTTTGTCATCTAGATATCTCCCATCAGCTGGACCATCTGAAACCTCCAACGATGACTACATGTTCTTAAATCCAAATCAGCCCTCTGATGCTACTCGCTGCAGAGCGGATTCACGTGTCCCAGATCGTTTTAAAAGGTCTGTACCATCGAACAGGATACTGAAATGGTACCTCAGTAGGTGCCCCCCATTGGAGTTAGTTTTATGTAGTAGATCAAGATAAATAACCTGTAAGAAGGGGTTTTGGATTTTAACCTGGAGGCACAAATAAATAAAAAATATCTAAAGCATATTGCCATAAGAAAGAAGAATATCTAAGACGTTTGATTTTAAAGGACCTGGTCCTGAAATAAAGGTTGCAGTGGACCAAATATGCAAAATGATACCAAACATAAACGGAAAAAGTTTGTTGCTCGTTCTAAAGTTTTCAGGACATCAAATCAACATAGATCACAAAACCATAATGTAGTAGCATGAATCAGCATTAAACTCCCAACGCTGGGCGCCGCTCAAGGTGTGCAAGAATAATGTTTACAATAAAACTCTTCAATGCATATTGCAACTCCAACCAAAGAAAAACAATAAAGTATCAAGCTATCAATTTAAATTCAAACCATCTCCATTCTTGTAGATTTCACAAAGTATTCCAGCTCGAGCAACAGGATTATAAAAAAGGATGGGCCTGGCTGAACTTGTAAGATGATCAAGCACTTGGAGGAAACAGCAAGTCGAGTCTCACCTGTTGCATGGAGGTTTCCTTTTCTTGCTTGGCCTTCGCTTTTCTTTACTGGCGATGAATCCGTGATATGGACCAGTAGTGCAGTAGAAATGTCAATCATGCATCGCAAAGTAAAACTATTACAAGATGCAGCTTTAGTAAGGCCGGAACTTCCTGGCAGCCCTCAACTGCTGCATCCTTTTTCTGTCCTGCTCGAACTTGTTGCTCCGCAGCATCATGACCTCTGCAAGACAAGTTACAGATGGAAAATAAGCAAGAGATCAAAAACCAAATCCAGACAACAAGCTTCCAAAGAGTACTGCTAGCAACTTAACCTGTGACAGCATAAATCACTTAAACAGTTACATGAGCAGAATTTTTTTTTTATAAACATCCAAACACTGAAATATATATGTGAGTTACTTTTAGACCATGAATTTAGGATCCTCTCAAGAATTCAGAAATTGTTTTTGGACAATGGGCAACCGACCAAGCAAAAGAGTAGATAGTTTATACAACATTTATACAAATTATGTATCTCTCCACTCCCTGTGACCTACTAAAAGATCACAATCACATCAAGAATCTACCTATATACCTACATGGATAACAAATACTTAAAGATACAATAGCAGGTCATAGGAGTGAAAATCCTTAGTTGCTAGAATCAGAAGCAGGGGAAGCAGATATTTTAGAAATACGTTTAGTAGGGAAGCGTTTAGGAAGCAGGTGCTGGTTCAAGATATTGGGCAGATACTGAAGCAGGTACATTACCATAGGTAAAAGATTTGGCTACTAAGATAAAAACAGAAATCAAAACAAATTTTCTTGGTTTGATGCATGTAGATCCATGAAACTAAAATAATATATATAGTCCTATCAAAACCTTGCACCTCTAACACAAATGTCGTTCGATCTCTTTTGTCCACTCCCTTTCTTCTTACAGGTTCCTCTCTGTTTACATTAATAAACTTCCATCCTACTGGATATTCTACAACTTTATTTATATATTTTCATTAACATATTTCTAACTATTTATTCCCTACTTTTGCAATAATCATCTTTCCACATTCTCTATCAATTGTTGTGAATTACCATGATGCAAACTGCACTTCAAAAATTCCTCCAGATCAAACTATTATGTTGTGAGAGCACCACCATACAGAAGCACCTACGTTTCATCCACCATTCAATGGTTCTAGGAGAAATGCCTTAACTTGTTTCATTCTTATATATGGTAGATCTGAGATAGGAACTAAGCACTCAAGCACATCAGTCAAGCCTTGGAATTCTTTGATACCTTATTTCCATATGGAATTGTCAAGACAATAAACATTAAGATGTGTTTGATTGCAAAAGTAAAATAAAATAAAAAGCCTTGGCAAACAGTTCCCCCTGGAAAAATACATTTTCAATTGCTTGGGTTGTAAGAAAACCAAACTTCTGGCAAATACTTCTGCAGGGTTCCAGAAAACTTTTCTTTTTCCAGATCTTCATTCGCTGATAATGAAAAGTAAAAAAATTCCTAGCAAAACCTTCCACTTGCCCTCTCCCCATTGTTTCCAACCAACCCCCTTCCTCCAACTAATTGCTATGCACCATATCTGGCCCCATCTCTGCGTACAGCTACTCAACCTGACCCCATCACCAATGCTGCCTGTTTGAACCCATCTCAGTCTAGTCAACCACCTGATCAATCATCAGAATCAATCCTATCTCAATTATACCAACTGCCAGTATCCCTCCTCATACCCCATCATGCAACGTCATTCAATGCAGCACCAGCATCACCACCTGCTAACCCATCACACCCACATCTCTTGCATTCCAAACAGCACAAAAGGAAATGAAAGTTGTTTCTCATTCCTTCTCATGTATTGCAATCAGCCGAAAAAGAAATCACCCTTTATTTACCATGGACTAATGGTGGAGAAAATTGAAACTTTTGATTTGCCATAGAAAAACACATCTTTTCTTCTTCCATTTGTTTCCTAGCAAGGATTCAGGAACCCGTGCCAGTTCCTGTACCGGTTTTTGATCGATACAGTATGGTACTGTGCCGTACTGACCGATACGCCATGACGTACTGATTTTCTTTCTTCTTTTTTTTTCAGACTCAATTTTTATTCTAATTTTTTTTATAATTTTTAAATTAATTTATGACTATATAATAATTCTAAGTTCTAACATTCCTAAAAAAATAAAAAAAAAAATCTAAAATAATGCATTAAATGTATTTACTGTACAAGTCTTCAAGATATAAAAAAATAATTTACTAATCTCAAAATCTCTACTGATCTAAAATCTTGTCGAGTATCTGTGATGCTCGTGGATATCCGAATCATTCGCATACTCCGGAGGAACATCAATCCATTCTTCTATCCAACTAGCACTATAGTCCTGAGCAAGAATTCAGAAACCGATACCAGTTTCTGATCGGTACGATATTCTAATCTTTTTTTATAATTTTTAAATTAATTTAGAATTATATAATAATTCTAAGTTCTAACATCCCAAAAAAATAAAATAAAAAAATCTAAAATAATGCATTAAATATATTTAATGTACAAGTCTCCAAGATATAAAAAAATAATTTACTAACCTCAAGATCTCTACTGATCTAAAATCTTGTCGAGTATCTGTGATGCTCGTGGATATCTGAATCATTCGCATATTCTGAAGAAACATCAGTTCATCCCTCTATCCAACTAGCACTATAGTCCTGAGTATTCATCCCATAAGGTAACCTCTCTAGATTGTAAGACATCTCAAATCTCTCGCTCAAACTCTGGCTCTAAGAGATGTCTTTGAGATGATGGTATGGTTGTGGAGAAGCCCATCCAAATATACCAGCAACAAAATCCAATCCATAAGAAGCTTCAGGCTGAATAGGATAGTAGCCACTGAAAGACGATATCTCGGATGCATCATATCCATATCCATATATATCATAAGCTGCCTGTGGGTGGTAGGATCCATAATATGAGGATGATTCAGATACATCCATGGATCCTACTTCACGTGCCAAATCATCTGTAGCCACATCGTATACTGGACGACCTCTAAAAGATCGTCGTCTATATGAAATAGTATCCTTACGGCCTCTATCAGCTCGTGCACCGTGGTCCTTATTTTGTGTGGCATGTGTAAACTGAGACTCACCGATGAATCGAATACCGCTCTGCGGCTGCGTCTCATGAACAACAGTTTCTTGTCCTTCAGTTTCTCTCTGGTCATCAGATCCGTCACTACTATCATCACTCACCCTAATCTCCGAATCTGAGCCAACTGACTCCTACACTCTTGAGGATGCTGCAATTGTCTTTCCTTTAGCTTTATCATTTTTCTTATTTTGCTGTATTTGAGAGGATGGATCTCTTCTTCCTGCTTGAGATGGCCGGCTTCATCTCAAAAATTCTCGCTCAAATATTTAGGAAAATATCTTGGACATAGAGTCATGTGATGAATGACTCCTCTGTGTGCTCTTAGGCGGTGGCTGATCAGCTGAAATCCTATGTAGAATATTTATTTCTGTCAATCACTCCGGATCCATCCTGATCTTCCTAGCTACTAAACTGGCTGGTCATGGAGGAAATCCCAGTTCATCAAGCTCTGGCTCCTGCTGCTGGCCTGTAAGCCATCCAATCATCAAATCTTCATCCTCATCAGCATAATCACCCAACATCGAATCCGTGCACTTCAGTTGTACTTCATCTTAAATACATTTTAACCTCAACCTTAGATTATAATGAACATATACAAGATCATTGAGGCGCTTCTGCGTCAGATGGTTCCTCTATTTGTTGTAGATAAGGACAAAAGTCAACCAATTACGCTCACAGCCACTAGAGGAGACTGTCTGAGAAAGAATGTGGATGACTACAGCTTTCAAATTTTCTACAAACTGTCCAAAATGAATCCATCATTCAGCTGCAAAAATATTAACCAAAATTATTTATCATATTTCATGATATTGGTAGGTATGTAAAGTCAGTAAAGTCTTCTCATTATTGATATGTAATTTATCTGGATTCATCCTCTTTTTGCTTACGACAACCGATAAGACTCCAAAGCTGTCCGTCCCCTCTTTAAATTATTTCGTCTGTGAAAAATATATTTATTATATTAACAAATATGCAGTTAATTACAGACTGAATTTGGTTAAATACTCATATCTCATCTGCTCTAACATATCTCTTGCAGACACATTGATGCAATTTCTGGATCATCCACCATCTTATATATCACATTACGAAGAGCAGTAAGAAACTCATTATCCATATCTATCCCAGGAATACTGTATTGGAATCTTGGATTCAAATAGTATGCTGTAGATAAATTTCATAAATGAATGAGTAGATTCATACAAGTAAAAAAGATTTTCAGTAGACTCTTGGATTTGTGCTTATCGGCTAGATGCAAATTCCTACCCATCTGATAGTCCCAACGGCGCTCGATAATGTTGATATATTCCTGACCATGTTTTGGATCTATCTCACTGATCTGTTTATTTGCCCTCTTCATCATGTGATACAAAATGCCCATTTGGGGGTATCTTTCACTGCCCACGGTGCGAAACACCTCATATAATGGCTTGATAATCTTTACTATCTTATCAGCCCGTTGCCAAAATGACTGACTGGTCACCAAGTTCTCCACACGACTTTCTTCAGTACCAGCTCTCGTATATCTACTCTCCTGCCACTCAGCACTGACAAACATCTGACGCAATGTTGTTTTTTTCTCCAAAAGGCTATCAAGTGCTATGTAGTTTGTGGCAAACCGGATGACACCCGATCTTAAAATCTCTCTCCCAGTATATATCCACATCAATAACAAGATCCATGTATAATTATAGATGAATCTAGTAATAGTTTGGACTGAGTCCACTACCTGTTGCACCCTATGAAGCTTTCTAATATCTATCAACATGAGATCAATGCAATATGCAGCGCATGGGATTCAGTAAATATGTGGTCACTACTCCATCAATAACTCTCCAACGGTCTTATATTGTGGTCCACTATCTATGATGACCTGCACGATATTCTGCTCTGCTATTGAATCAATCACCTCCTCCATCAATCCAAGGATATACGTAGCATCGTGCACCTTATCTGAAGCATCAATTGATTTGCGAAAAAATATTTTTCCATCATAATAAGTCAAGAAATTGATTATGCTCCGTCTGGTAGGATCGGTCCAACCATCACACATCACCATCAATCCGTATGTAGGCCATTTATTCTTGTAAGAAGAAATCTATTTCTACAGCTCCTCTTTGTTATTATCAAGAAGCTGACCATAAATATCCTTCGATGCTGGGGGATCTACACTCGAACCGACTGCCTGTATGGCTGAAATGACAGACGGATAGTATGTATTACCTGCTGCATTTGCTGGAATGTGACTAAAATGAAACCATGATCCAATAGCTCACCACATATCTTTTTTTCTTATCCTTTTTCAACATACTATCAATCCTCTGTTGTTTTGAATATTTGCTAGAAAAAGCATGTGGATCCAAATTATGAATGGTGGCTCCTGCTGGCATGTCCCTAGAGAACCTCCTACTATCAAATGCTCCCAGCATAGATGAAATATTATACCTGTCTCTACTGGGTGTCTCCCTGACTGAGGTAGTCCTCCTGAACTTAGATTCTCCCTCAACAACCGTAGAGCCGAATTCCGATTCATAGTATGACGGTCTAAATCGTTCTCTATATCTGACCATCTCCTCCATGCGGTACTGATCATCTATACTCGTCCAAATGGCAGCCTCCATCTGTGCCTCATCATCTAGAGCGGAGACTTGCTCGGACTCTCTAGAGTGATAAGATGGCTCTGCAGCTCAACATCCACCTCTACTCTCTTTTGCTTGGCCTTCTTCTTCGTTGATTTAAAATCACTAAGGTATTTCTTCATCAGCTATTAGACCTCCTACGGACATTTTCGACATATGGCCACATCGAGATAACCATCAGCCAAATGCTGCTTCAACCTAGTCATCTCTCCTCTCTTGAACTCTGTGTTGCACCATGTGCATCTCCAATGGTGCCGAGCGAAGAGCATCTCGTCATGCTTCCAACCAATATTATGCTCTATATCCCTCTTCTTACTCATTTCTGTAAGTTTAACAAAACATATCATTTTAATAATTATCTATAAAAATTAAAATTTTTCACCGAAAGACTATATTTTTTTATTATTTAAGTAATTAAAAAATATAAAAAAAATTAAAAATTTTAAAAAATTTATTTAAGCTTAGATCCAAATAGAAACATATTATAGACTCTACATAAATTCTTCTAAGCCTATTAACATACATTAAATACTATTTATTTTTTATTTTATTCAAAATTAATCCTAGGTTATTATGCATATGATACATCAAAAACTTCAAAATCAGATATAAAATTTATACTATACATAGCTTCAGTTATCCTAAACAATATTATAAATTTATATTTTTTTATTTTTTTATTTTTTATTCTAAAAATATATTTTTTAAAAAATATATATAATTAATAAAAATTAATGATTTTAGCATCACCATATAGATCTTCCAAAGGTCTATAATATATAATAAAATCATACCAAAATCATAAATTTTGGCATGATTTTTTCTTTTTTTTTACTTCTTACCATTTTTTGGACACAAACTCTGAAAAATAAAATATTTACTAGCAGAATACTAGATTATCTTATTTTCGATCGAAAACCATCATCTCCCCGAGGTTGTGATAATTTTTTCGAATTTTTTTTAGGCTTCGTTCGCACTCTCGGCGTCCTGAGAGTCCGAGATCATGCTCTCGGACTCTCAGGCTAGAGTCTTATCTTTGAAGCAAAGAAAAAGGATCATTATTGGCTGGCTCACCCCACACCACAAATAGTAAAACCCACACCCCACCCCATAAATAGTAAAACCCACCCCCTTGTTCCCTTGTCGGTACGGCTTGGTTTAGAGCCGAACCACCCGGTATCGCCAGATTCCAAGCGGTTTGATGCCGAACCCTATCGAACCGAGCGGTTCGGTGCGGTTTGAGATATTTTCCAAAAAAAAAGTGCCGAACCGGATCAGTTCCCCGCCGGTCTAGCTCGATTTGGGGTGGACCGAGCGGTTCGACACGATACGGCATTCCATGTTTTCTAGAAATAAAAAAACACATTTTCCTACGTTCCCTCTCTTCCTTTATGGACAATAGATTGTATAATTACGGACTTACATGACAAAATCTGTGGTGATATGATTATTAGAATCACAATGTTATCATCTAGCATTTTTCCAATTATTTAGAGTCGGATTTGGGGATCCGCATTCACCAAGTATTGCTATCTATGCACATCTTTGATGTTATTCCAAGTTTCCCAATATCATTCCTCACAATCTCCAACCATGTTAATTTAGGTCTCCCTCATTTTTTTACAACATTCAATATAAACTAAAGTACCTCTCCTTAAAAGAGCTTCCTTAGATCTTTGTTTGACAGTTCTTTACCAACTTATTTTCCAAAACTTTGTCCTTAGTTTTGCAACTCCTACAGCTCCTCAAATATATTAATTTTCTTAAACCATCCATCGCATATCCATCCCAGCATTCTCATTTTTCCTGCACTCCATTTATTTTCCTGTATTTTCTTTGTTGTCTAGCATTCTGAGCCTTACAACATTGCAAACCTTAATGTTGTTCTATAACATGATTGAAGGCAATAAATTACCACCTAGCTATGATCTTAAACACAAGGTGGTTCTATGATCAAATTGGTAGATTGTTAGAAACCAAAATGTGTATGCCACTTGAGGCATCACCAAGAAAATGTCAGATTGTCATATTGTTTCTAGACAGGAATGTAGAGGCCAAGGCATCTTCTCCATCAACAATATGTCTTGGCTAAACTTAATGCCGGATGGTTGCCCAGATTTATCATATTGAAGCCAATCCTAACCAAGATACTTATGGTTTCAGTTCAGAACACGTTCAAGAGGAGAGCAATACTAGCATCCTACTCCATCAGACTTGAAAGTGCCAAACTTCATATTGCACCAATTGCAAGACATGTTCATGGGTGAAGGTGGAGAAAAGCAGCCGAATTTACAGGAGAAGGCCTTTTTCTTTTCTTTCCTTTTCTCCTAGCAAGCCCCCTCTTCCCTGAGCCTTATACATTCAGTTGTATTTCAAAAAGGGTGCCCCAATCAACATCTAAAAAGGTCTGCTACTTGTAAATAATAATTAAATTCTCAACCATTATGACATGCACTCTTTAGTTGACTGACAGGGTAAGGTTTGCTGGCTGCCAGAAAGGGTCAAAGAGAATGGCAACTATTCAAAGAAAGGGGATGAAATGTTAAGAGGGATAAACAATTGAAAAGAATTAATAGAACAATGCCCAGCTAAGGATAAGTATCATACAAGCATGTAAGTGTTCATAAGGTTTAAAGGTTTGCATAACTATTAACATCTCACCACAAGCGGTTGTAGAAAACATTATCAACATTAACCCCAATGGTGCATGAGCATATATTGTGCAATCATGTGATATATTCATACATGTTTAAGTGAATAAAATTGGAAAAAGAAGATTTTTTCAGTAAAATTGATGTACCATTCCTTTGGGCTTCCCGCCTTTGGAATCTGTAAAAATCTAGAGCAACTTCTTTATTTTTTTTTTTGGCCATTTTATCCATCACGGCAGCTTGGGCAACAGAACCCATAGTTATTCCAGTTTCAGAATCAGTTGTTTGCTTTCTACCTTTATGATGCACCACAACTGTCCACCCTCCTTCTGCAGCACGTGCTTCTCTTTCTTTCCTTTCCTGTAGATGCCAATTCAGGAACTATAAGATGTAACAGTTTGAAAGATGTGTACTGGATTTTAACTGCAAATTTGAGCATGTAAGTTCATGGAAGCAAATAAAAACTTCAATTGTTTGATCATCGACATGGCATTTACGAATAAAAAAGCATAGAACTTTTCCTTGAAGACCGAAACTGAAGGAACTAATCAGAAAGCATATATGATTATTTCATTTATTTGAATGCCGAGTTTCTTTATGATTGTCTCTTTTCTATGATGCCTAGAAGAATCACATGTATGATATGCACCTGCTCTTGTTGCACCTCATAAGCTGTTACAAACTTATCTATTCTTTCTTGCAGTATCTTCAAGCCCAGTCTGCTCTCTTGGTAACTAATAAGCCATTCTGTAAAAGGATCTGGATCAGTCTCACTCTCAGAGTGCATGCATCATTTCCAGGAGTAAAAGTCCCATATCTGATAAATGAATAAAATGGATAGAAAAACATAGTTATGAATATTTGGAATCATATGGACAACCTAAGTTCATAACCCTTACCAGCAAGCTGTAACCAACAAATTGACTGCTATTTCTTATTTAGAAATAAATGAAATTAAAGGTTCATCAAAAACTGCACCCTACTTTTCAGAAAACCAATAAAAATTTATCCAGAGACAATAACAGATTTACAAAGTTGGAATTTGAACTTATATTGAAAGGTATTTGAAATTGAAAGAGTATGGCAACAAATGGTATTGTTGAAGGAATTGCGCAGTCATATCCTTCAAATGGCACAACAAAATAGCTTGCTTCAGCCACATGAGTCAGCAAGAAGCAGCGGTTCTAAAAGAAGGATTAAAGAGAAATTGATACACCAAATGTCAAAAACTGTTTACAAACTGGCAGAGCCAACTAGTACCAGAGAAAATAGCTTGTCACTAAACTAATAATGATTTATATTGAAAAAGAAAATAGAAAGACTACTTTCATGGTAGATATTAGTCAGGAGAATACCAAAAGCAAGCAGTCATCTTTCATGGTTACTTATTGTCATGGCCTTATCTGGTTCAGTATCAGAACGGATGGTAAAGCTGTGAGAGTAGTTGCAAGCATTTCAAGGATAGAAATATTTAAATCAGAACAGCACGGTAAATCGAGAAAATTGAACACAATTGTTCAACAGCACATTTTAAGTACAATAGTTCAGGCTGATCAATAGGATTTGCCTGGATTAATTATATCATACACGTATAACTCGATAAAGAATCACGATCATATATGTGATTTGTGCATGCATGCGGGAGGATAGTTGCCTATGTTACCTTTTTAAATTGGTGTAAAAGTTACTGGCAGTTCAAGAGTTAGCATTATTCCTATGGTTGATGACATTAAAATTCAAGAGCAATAGTGCAAGTAAATCATGGCTCAACTGACTCTAGTATTAAATATATCAATACAAGCTATGAGTCCAAAGTTGTCAAACTTCCAAGGTGATCTTGCTAGGAGAATTTTGGAATGGTAGTCATTAAGGCTTAGCTGCCAAATGTAAATATCTGTAAAGTGTAAACCTATATGCATATTTCTGTCTAGGCGGATAATTATTTTCATCTACTATACTATTTAAGCATGCAAACGGTTCCCTTTAAACAATCAACTTAACATTTGGAAGCACATACATCTTAAAAGCAATTTGAGTTTTCATAAAATATGCCATGTTGCTGCTAATACATACATCCCAACCCGGTATACATGTTTAAGGAGATCATAGAATAGAACTAGCGTAGATATGGCATAACATGGTTCAACTGCAATTATGATAGTAAAAAGAAAAGCAGTCCTTTACTTTTCATTCCTCTTGAACAATCTTCATCCACTGATGAGATTTCATCAAACTTTGCTGGATCTATTTCATTATGATTCTCTTCTAATTTGCTCTCTTCTGCATGCACATGGAGGTCATTCTTTTTACTCTTGCCAGCTTTTGTCACCTTCTCTACAAGAATGAAGTCAGAGGTCAGAAGCACATTTTTTGGCACGTTAACTAATCAGTATTTGGGATTTTGCAGGAAGACAAACAAATATCGGACTCTTACTAATCTTGTTTTTTCTTCCAATATTTGCTTCTTTAAACCCTGCAAAATCGACAATATTGCTCTTTGCTTCGGAATCATTGCCTACTGTCCTGCAAGCTGACAAAAGTAAAATACATATTCAGTGAATGAGTGCGGTTAAAAAAAATGTAAAGAATAAATATACAAATAAATCAAAAAGTAATCCAGCAAACTCAACAGGCATAACCACGATAAACTGGAACCATTTCATAGTTTGACATATTTTTTACAACCGGCAGCAAGCACAACAATTTTCTGAAATAAAATGCATCCACAATGAGGGTGCCAACTGGTTCAGTTGGTCAAGTCACTGGGGATTGAGTACCAGCGACCGGGGCTCTTTGGCAAACGCTTCCTCCTATCCTAGTTCGGGATAAAAAAAGCCGCAAGAGAGAGAGAGAGAGAGAATGCATAATATCGGCATGAAATCTAAAATGTTCAAAGAGCAGGAAGATGCAATCAGGTGTTAAAGCTGTGATATGACAGTTCTAGAGATGATAGAAGTGTGAGCATCTGTAAGTTATTTAAAATTTTAAACAACGATATAATGCTTGATAATATCAAGTTTAACCAGGTACTGTTTTTATATAAAGGTTTACAATTATCTTACATTCAAATCGAGCAACATGAAAAGGTTAATTGATCTCAGATCATCTTATCAGATTTCATTGTAACAAAAACTACTGGCAATAGCATCTGGGAAGAAGAATGGGAGAAACATTTTTTTTTGAGTGGTTATGGAAGCAAAAGGTTCAGCGAAACCTTGGGTGTGATTTTTCTTTTATGGTCTACCTTGGCCTTCGTACATTTCAGGGCGGTTCAGTTGCATTAAGTATATAAAGTAGTCAGTCTTTACACCTATTCTTTATTTTGAAAGTGCTTTTCTCTACACCATCCTCTATAGGTAGTTTAACTCATTTTCACATGTACTTGGTGATTTAGATACACCGCTTTATGCTTCTCAAAATAAAAATGCAGCTAAGATATGCATAACTTCAAACACGATATTTTGATGCATACCGAAGGAAATAGAAGTAGACTTAGTTATCCATATACTCACAATTTATTTGATCCATACATTGTTCATCCTTGTGTGGAAGCTGGTCACCAGATCTAGCATCACCATCATTTCTCTGCTCCCTTCTTTTTTTCAGTGTTGCCAATTTATGCTCTTTCTTCTCTGTCTGGTTTTGATGGCTTATGCTCTGTGATAAAAGCAAGCATAAAAGCATTGTATAAAGAAAACACCTATATTTGCATTATAATAAAAGCAAGCTTTGCATAAATAAATCAATGCAATAAACATAATGAAAGAATGTATTCTCCTGATTATTACTTGTTCAAGAAACCTTAATAAACTTCATGTCAGAAACTTGAAAGAATTCTGCACACTCCACTGGAACACAAGTCCGCTAAAATAGAAGGTCAATCTACAACCTCAGTATCTACTTTTCAAGCTTATTTACATATGATGTTCAAACTGCAAAATTCACCTGTTCTAAGTTCATCCACGAGTCAAGTAGGAAATGATATAAATGAGATGCACAGTAGCCTCAATACGTATCAGCAAAGAACAAAACCTCAAGGGGGCATTTTCAATTAAGAAGTAAACTACTGGTTATGTTTAAATAGCAAGTTCATATGCTATCATAATAAGCACATTCTGATATCATGGAATAATTTCATTAACACCTCTGTTATGTTGTATTCAAATGTTAACAAGCTCAATGCAGGTACAGATTTTTTAGCTTTATACTAGTCTTACTTTACAAGTCCTCCAGTCAAAAAGGATTATAGTATGGATTAATCTGAATAGCACAAAGGATTTTGATTGGATTTAATTGATTCAGTTAAAACACAACAGTATTGCCCATCAAAATTGAGGTTGACCACAAAGCATGACTCTATGATGGAACATGGAAGGCTTCATAAAAGAGTCTGTAAATGTGAATCAACTGTTCCATGAATTTGTGCCCGTACTCGTTTTTGCCAAGCAGGTTAGGGAGGAGACTGTTCCAACATAACAGGTAAAACTCTACATCAGGATCTAATTACACAAATTTTTGATGGTCATATCTTCAGATCCCCTAAGATCATTACAATATTGGTATCTAAGACTTTGGGATGCACTGCTGAAGTTGTTTACTGCACCAGAGCTTTCTGTTTTATGATTTTATCCAATTCTAATGAGTCCTGAATAGTCTCATGCAATACTTATAAAAATTTAAGCCTTATCGTTTGCTTACTCTTGCATGAAATTCGTAGGATTGCTCTTGGGTCAATGGTCTAAAATTTCTCTAGTGCAACTTATTATTAATCCTTCACAAGCAAGAGACATGCTTCACTTGTGGAATAACCAGCATTTGCATGTTTTAGAGGAATAAGCAGCACTAGATGCATGGAATGTACCAAGATGAAATTGACAAGCCAAATAAGGCTACTGCTCTGTGGTTGCACCTTTCTAGGCAGTTACATGTTCGAACCTTGGAAGCTGTTTTGCCAGGTGTGTAAGTAATCCTTGCTTTTTATTTCTTTGAAATATTGGCCGTGCCCCACATAAACACTTGAGAACTCTAAAACACTTGGCAGCCATGCTCCATCCAGGTAATACTGTTTAGTCTCCTGCCACTGAAAGGTTTGATTACTCGATCAAAGAGTCCTTGACCCAGAAAATTTTTGAAAATTATGAACGACACAGATTTTCTGATTTTTCTCTCATTCAGTCAAGGAATGGTAGCACTTCTTTTTTTTTTTTCTTTTTTTTTTTTTATCAGAAAGGGAATGGAGTCATCATTGAGACTTCCAAGGGCAACCATATACAAGTTCAAAAGTGTGGACACATGGACCATTATGGTTGTCAATATCCTTTAGTGAGGAGCCTGTATTTTGGGATGATAAGGATGATTTGAGCAAGAATTTGATTGGAAAGAGTTAGTTGATGAACTTGAGAGAGAAACATGTGAACAGAATGGTCCTAAATTGAGTGAACAGCCCTCTAAAGGGAATGTGCTTAGGTCTATGGTTTCTTAGACTGAGCCTGAGGACAATTCAAGGAGAAGAACTATCTTATACCCATATAATGAGTGCATGGAATCACAAGGATAGCAGTGAGAAAGTAATCACTCATAGTAGAAGTTAAATGAATGTCATCTTTTAAGCCATCTTCACAAAATTGAACCCTTAAGGTAGTATGGATGGACCAATCACACCACCACTTCCATCAATTATAGGTCTTTTGATTCCATGGAACGTCGTACCGGGCCGAACTGCCCGGTACACCCCGAACCGAGCTGGACCGGTGGGGAACCGGTCCGGTTTGGTACTTTTTTCCAAAAAGTACCCCAAAATGTACCGAACCGCTCGGTTCGGCTCTGAGCCAAACCATACAAACAAGGGGACAAAGGGGGGATGGGTTTTACTATTTGTGGGGTGGGGGGGTGGGTTTTACTATTTGTGGGATGGGGTGGGCCAGCCAATAATGGCCCTTTTTCTTTGCCTTAGAGATAAAACTCTCAGAGTCGGACTCTCGAGATGCCGAGAGTGCGAACGAAGTCCAAACAAAAAAGAGAAGAAAAATTCGAAAAAATTATCACAACCTCGGGGAGACGACGATTTTCAACTGAAAGTAAGGTGATCTAGTATTCTGATAGTAAATATTTTATTTTTCAGAGTTTGTGTCCAAAAAAGGGTAAGAAGTAAAAAAATTAAAAAAAAATCATGCCAAAATTTATGATTTTGGTATGATTTCATTATATATTATAGATCTTTGGAAGATCTATACGGTGATGCTAAAATCATTAATTTTTGTTAATTATATATATTTTTTAAAAATATATTTTTAAAATAAAAAAAATAAAAAAAAATAAAAAAAACTGTAAATTCATAATATTGTTTAGGACAACTGAAGCTTTGTATGGTATAAATTTTATGTCCGATTTCGAAGTTTTTGATGTATCATATGCATGGTAACCTAGGCTTAATTTTGAATAAAATAAAAAAATAAATAGTATTTAATGTATGTTAATAGACTTAGAAGAATATATGTAGAGTCTATAATATGTTTCTACTTGGATCTAAACTTAAATAATTTTTTAAAAATTTTTAATTTTTTTATATTTTTTAATAACTTAAATAATAAAAAATATAGGATCTTTCGGTGAAAAATTTTAATTTTTATAGGTAATTATTAAAATAATATATTTTATTAAACTTGCAGAAATAAGTAAGAAGAAGGATACGGAGCACGATATTAATTGGAAGCATGGCGAGATGCTCTCGGCTCGGCACCATTGGAGATGCAAATGGTGCAACATAAAGTTCAATGGAGGAGAGGTGACTAGGTTGAAGCAGCATTTAGCTGGTGGTCATCCCGATGTGGCCATATATCGAAAATGCCCGCAGGAGGTCCGACGCTGATGAAGAAACATCTTGCTGATTTTAAATCAATGAAGGAAAAGACCAAGCATAAGAGAGCAGAGGTAGACCGTCGAACTGCTGAGCTACCTTCTTATCACTCTAGAGAGCTAGAGCAGGCCTCTGCTCCAGATGATGAGGAGGCATAGATGGAGGCTGCTATTTGGATGAGTATGAATGATCAGTACCGTATGAAGGAGATAGCCAGATGTAGAGAACGATTTGGACCATCATACTATGAATCGGGATCCAGCTCTATGACTGCTGAGGGAGAATCCGAGTTCAGGAAGACCACCTCAGTCAGGTAGACACTCAGTAGAGGCAGGCACAGTATTTCATCTATGCTGGGAGCATTTGGTAGTAGAAGAAAATCCTCCAGGCACATGCCAGTAGGAGCAACCATTCATGATTTGGATCCACATGCTTTTTCGAGCAAAGATTCAAAATAACAGAGGATTGACAGTATGTTGAAAAAGGATAAGAAAAAAAGTATATGGCGAGCTATTGGATCATGATTTCATTTTAGCCACATTCTAACAAATGCAATAGGTAATACTTACTATCGGTCTGTCATTTCAGTCATACAAGCAGTTGGTCCGAGTGTAGATCCCCCAGCACTGAAGGATATTTATAGTCAGCTTCTTGATAATAACAAAGAGGAGCTGTAGAAATGAATTTTTTCTTACAAGAATAAATGGCCTACATATGGATTGACAGTGATGTGTGATGATTGGACCGGTCCTATCAGGTAGAGCATCATCAATTTTTTGACTTATTATGATGGAAAAATATTTTTTCACAAATCAATTGATGCTTCAGATAAGGTGCACGATGCTACGTATATCCTTAGATTGATAGAGGAGGTGATTGATTTAGTAGGAAAGCAGAATGTCGTGCAGGTCATCACTGATAATGGACCGTAATATAAAGCCGCTGAAGAGTTACTGATAGAGCAGCGACCATATATTTATTGGACCCCATGTGCTGCACATTGCATTGATCTCATGTTGATGGATATTGAAAAGCTTCGCAGGATGTAGTAGGCAGTGGACTAAGCCCAGACTATTACTAGATTCATTTACAATCATACATGGGTCTTGTCATTGATGCGGATATATATTGGGGGAGAGATTTTGAGATCGGATGTCATCCGGTTTGCCACAAACTACATAGCATTTGATAGCCTTCTCAAAAAGAAAGCAACATTACGTCAGATATTTGTCAGTGCCGAGTGGTAGGAGAGTAGATCTGTGAGAGCCGGTACTGAGAAAAATCGTGTGAAGAACTTGGTGATCAGTCAGTCATTTTGGCAACGGACTGATAAGATAGTGAAGGTTATCAAGCCATTATATGAGGTGCTTCGCATCGTGGATAGTGAAAGATACCCTCAGATGGGCTTTTTGTATCACATGACAAAGAGGGCAAAGAAACAGATCGGTGAGATAGATCCAAAACATGATCAGGAATATATCAACATTATCGAGTGCCGTTGGGACTATCAGATGGGTAGAAATTTACATCTAGCTGGTAAGCACAAATCCAAGAGTCTACTGAAAATTTTTCTTCTACTTGTATGAATCTACTCATTCATTTATGAAATTTATCTACAGCATACTATGTGAATCCAAGATTCCAATACAGCATTCTTGAGATAGATATGGATAATAAGCTTCTTACTGCTCTTCGTAATGTGATATATAAGATGGTGGATGGTCCAGAAATTGCATCAATGTGTCTACAAGAGATAAGTTAGAGAGAATGACATATGAGTATTTAACCAAATTCAGTCTGTAATCAACTACATATTTGTTAATATAATAAATATATTTTTCATAGACAAAATAGTTTAGAGAGGGGACGAATAGCTTTGGAGTCTCATCAATTGTCGTAAGCAAAAAGAAGATGAATCTAGATAAATTATATATCAATAATGAGAAGATTTTGCTGACTTTACATACCTACCAATATCATGAAATACGATAAATAATTTTGGTTAATATTTTTGTAGCTAAATGATGGATTTATTTTGGACAATCTGCAAAAAATTTAAAAGCTATAGTCATCTGCATTCTTTTCCAGACAGTCTCGTCTAATGGCTGTGAGCGTAATTGATCGATTTTTATCCTTATCCACAGCAAACAGAGAAACTGTCTAACATAGAAGCGCCTCAACGATCTTGTATATGTTCATTATAATCTAAGGTTGAGGTTAAAATATATTCAGAATGAAGTACAGCTGAAGTACACGAATTCGATGTTGGATGATTATACTAATGAGGACGAGAATCTGATGATTGGATGGCTTACAGGCCAGCAGCAGGAGCTAGAACTTGATGAGCCGGGATCTCCTTCACGATCAGCCAGTTTAGTAGCTAGGAAGATCAGGGTGGATTCGAAGCAATGGGCAGAAACAAATATTCTACATAGGGTTCCAACTAATCAGCCACAGCTTGAGGGTATACAGAGGAGTCATTCATCACATGACTCTATATCTGAGATATCCTCCCAAATGTTTGAGCGAGAATTTTTGAGACGAAGCTGGCCATCTCAAGCAGGAAGAAGAGATACATCCACTCAAACACAACAAAGTAAGAAAAATGATAAAGCAAAAGGAAAGACAATCGCAGCATCCTTGAGAGTGCAGGAGTCAGCTAGCTCAGATTTGAAGACCAGGGTGAGTGATGATAGTAGTGATGGATCTGATGATCAGAAAGGGACTGGAGGACAAAGAATCGTTGTTCATGAGACGCAGCCGCAAGATGGTATTCAATTCACCAATGAGTCTCAGTTTACACATGCCACACAAAATAAGGAGCACGGTGCATGAGCTGATAGAGGCCGTGAGGATACTATTTTATATAGACGATGGTCTTCTAGAGGTCGTCCAGCACACGATGCAATTGCAGATGATTTGGCACGTGAAGTAGGATACATGGATGTATTTAGATCATCCTCATATTATGGATCCTACCATCCGCAGGCAGCTTATGATCCATATGGATATGGATATGATGCATCCGAGACATCATCTTCGAGTGGCTACTATCCTATGCAGCTTGAAGCTTCTTATGGATCGAATGTTGCTGCTGGCATATTTAGATGGGCCTCTCCACAACCATACCATCATCTCAAGGACACCTCTTAGAGCCAGAGTTTGAGTGAGAGAACTGAGATGTCTTACAATCCAGAGAGGTTACCTATAGGATGAATACTCAAGAATATAATGCTAGTTGGATAGAGGGATGAACTGATGTTCCTCTGAAGTATGCGAATGATCCGAATATCCACGAGCATCACAGTTACTCGATAAGATTTAAGATCAGTAAAGATCTTAAGGTTAGTAAATTATTTTTTTATATCTTGGAGACTTGTACATTGAATACATTTAATGCATTATTTTAGATTTTTTATTTTTAGGATGTTAGAACTTAAAATTATTATATAATCTTAAATTAATTTAAAAATTATAAAAAAAGAATAAAAATTGAGCTAGGAAAAAACAAAGAAAACCGGTATGTCGTGGCGTACCGGTCGGCATAGCATATCAGTCGGTATGGCATGGTACCGTACCGATCAAGAACAGATACCGGTTCCTGAATCCTTGTTTGGTTCCCTTGTAGTTTTCAACCGTCAAGAATGTCATGTGGTGCAACATTCTTCTCATGATGTTCACAGATGGCTATGGAGACTTCAGGGTGTTGGAACTTCATGTGATCCATGTTGGGCAATCAAACATCTATTTGATCATTGCCATGGAAAGCAAACCAAGGTCCAAGATCAATGACTCCCAACCCAAAGAAGTATATAGAGTTAGTAGAAGGTATCCACATCTTCAATAACCAAGCATAACAGCTGCTCCATCTGCCCGACCGAAAGCAATTTCTAGGGAAGCTATAGAGCAAATGGTAGTGTTTGCTTTGGTGGCATAGGAAGAGAAAAACCTTCAGGATGAGACAAAGAAAGAGATACCAAAGAGGTAATCCAGGAGTCTAGAGAGTGTAGTGTGACAATACACCTGATAAGTTGCCTGGAGAGTTGCCAACATCCCATCTTAGTGTCTGTTTTAGTAAACATCTACAAATAGACAAACAAGCACCAGTCATAACCCTGCATATTTAATTTTATACAAGCTACCCTAAGAAGATCCTCTGAGGATAAAAGAGTTCTGCATCCAGTGGTCAAACATATATGTGCATGAAAAGGATTAATCTTCTTGATGACACTTGATGTTTTTAAAATGAGATGCCATGAATAAGAGGGCTGGCCACATAATTTTAGATTTATCTCCCTGTAACTCCCAGGAGAACTGTACAGGCTCCTCTAGAGTTGAAGGGTTGCAAAAGAAATAAAACGCTTCATATCTTTTCAAATATTGCTTGACTTCTCCAAGTAGTAAACATCATAATCCCTGAATAAGAGACAACTTTTACTTAATATAAAACAAATAACAAAGCTAAAATTTAGTTGATTCCAAAACCTAGAAGCCCATAAAAGCTGAAATACAATTTCTATACACTTTAGAAAACCCAAAAGAACCTAACAGAAATTGTTGAATCACCTTAATCCACAAATAATCACTTAACTAAGAAAACCATTACTTGGACCCTAGAACAAATTCGATCAAAACTTAATCTGGATGTGAATTCATATAGCAATTAACATTATTTAGAGCTCCAAGAAATTAACAATCAATTTATACCATCTAAGATTCTTAGGTTGTGTTCACTCTCAGGAAAAACACTATCAACTTCAGCTGTTTCAACAAAACCTCCTGTCTTTTTTAACTTCCTCTTTTTCAACTTAACCAGTGGCCCTTTGCTACCTTTTGCTGCCCTTGCACCTTTTTGATCTAGTAGTAGCAGGAAAAAAAGACAACAATCATTATTTAAAATACTTAATAATATTTCAGAAATACTATCTATTGAATACAGAATCATAAGATTTTTTTTTCACCAAAAAAGAAGAAGAAGAAGAAGAAGAAGAAGAAGACAGATAGAAAATTAGCATCTGAAAACAAATGGAAAAGGTGGGAAATATTGCAAGGTCAAGTTACTTTCAATTTTGATATAGGATAAGTCAAGTTAATTTCATGTGCCAAATCGACGAAGCATGAGAAGGCACATAATATTAAAGTTATTACCAGAAAAATACACATGAAATGTAGTTGCCAAAGCAATATGACAGTTATAACAAAATTAAAATCTATAAGCCAATCTTTATTCAGAAATGCAGAGGATGTTAACCACAGAAGAAATATAAGATACATATACCCAAGAGGAAATCAACAAGACAATCTAACTTTACATATATATATGGAAAGTAAATGTGACAAGAACCAGGATTTGCAATCTAGTCATCCATATAGTAAATGGAAATGAATAATCATTAACTGGTTGAAAAACTTAATACAAAGCTTTACCCATCAGATAATAATTAAGCTTGTTATAATTAAAGCTCAATCCAGTAAGCCAGCGATCCCTATCAACACTCCTTTTTGCAAGAAGATGGTGACAAGTTCTCCAATGGAGAACTGTATTTTATTCCAAGATTTTTCTTTCCACAGGCAATCTAATCGTCCAAATATGCTATTTTTCTTCAAGTTAATCACCTGTGTAAAAACATGCAGAAAGGCTAAGAGAATCTTGTTTCAGAAAGCCATAAATTACATATTTCTAATAGGAAATAATCTAACAAAAAACTGTGCAACTCCCATTATATTGTTCTTTCATTGAACAAACATGCAAGACAAATAGAGATCATACAAATAGCAGAAGTAATTTACATAGTTGAGCAGCAAAAACAGCTCACAAATGACACTCACGCTTTTACTATTTGTAGCATGGTTCTAATTATCTTGGAATATAGCTTCCAAACTACAATAAGATAGCATCACTTATCGCCAATATGTATACTTAGAAGAAATAGCACCCAATCAGCAACTTTTATGATGCCTGAATATCATCAAATAGTAGATGCAACATTTCACAATTGCCATCTCCGCAGGCCAAAAATAGATTTACATTCTTTGACAATACCTCATTACCACACATGATTGACCGGAGACAGATGGCTTTTCTGTTAGTGATCTAAACACGAAGCTGTCTGCCCTTAAAGATAACCCAGCCAGTTACAGCTATTTCATTATATTCACTTCGGCTTTGTGATCCCTTCCTCACTGCTTCCCTTGGCTGCCAAACGAAGTAGCGCCCTTCAGCACTTCCTCAACAACTGTTTCTCATTACTATTCTCTCCGTGACAATTTCTCTATAACAGTACAAGAAGTAGCTTTTTATAAACTTGTATTAAAAAAATACATTTTTCACCTTATTTGTCCGACTTCCTTCAATAATTGGATCCTACCATGCTCCTTATTGTTCAAATAGAACTCCCAGGTAAACCTCAGGAAAAGCAACATGGTCATGCACGAGTTATAAAAACAGCCCAGAGATTCCAAAACAAAGCACAAACACCTAAAAAGAACAAAACTGCGGAACCTCTAAATGTACAAAGCATAAAATATGAATTTTTTTTAATTATAAATTATTATTAATTAATTATTTTATTTATTTTATTGAAAATAGACTGATTATATGATTCGAGTTAATAGACATGCTTATGAGCTCAATATTATTTATGATCCTTTTGTTTTGGATCAGATGCACCTTATATTAAATTGATGTGGTTAAGATGACTCAGTATAGGCTTTGGTCCGACATAAATCCATAATGAATGGGTCTGTTAGGATGTTAGAATTTTATTTTATATGACTAGGTTTCTTTCCACTTTTATCGAATAGCCGTATGTTGAAAGAAGCCATATGTTGAAAGAAAGCTGGTGTGGTGAAGAATCTAATTTCGATATTTGCTGCTATCTTCATAAATCAATGACAAAAATATACTGTCTTTTATATTCTAATCTTCTGCAACTTAAAATGGTAGAAAATTAGAATCAAAATAAAGAAAAAAAAAAAAACTAGAGGGAGGGACGGATCCCATCCCCTCTTCTTCTCAACCTTCTTGCCGTGCCGTGCGGTATCAAAGCATAGAAAAAAACAAAAAAAAAAAAAAAAAAAAAAGAAAACCAGAGGGAGGGACGGATCCCATCCCCTCTTCCGCAAGGTAGCAGGATCAAGGCCGGCAGCCACCGGTCCTTCTTCTCGCCGGCGTGGCAAGACCAACGGCGGTGGCCACCGAGGCCAGCCGGTGGCGATCCCACTTGGATCCCATCCGGATCCGGATCTAGACAACAAAAAAAAAAAAAAAAAAAAAAAAAAACAACAAGAGGCGAGAGGAAAGGTAGTTTCCACCGCCGTGCCCTCCTTATCCTCCGCCCGTGCACGACCTGCAACCACCACCATTAGATCGGCGGCGGCATCAAGCGGACCGGTGGCGGCCCCGACGGGAGGGGCACTGGCCGCCGGACTTTTCTTCCTGGTTTTTCAAATTAAAAAAAAAAAAAAAGATGGTGGAAAGGAGGAGGCCGCCGGCTCCTCCACGCCGAGCGCTCCTCCTCTCCCATGGACGGCGGAGCGCTGCCGGCGACCGATCGGCATGGCCAGGAAGAGGACGGCGGTCGTTCTCCCACCGACCGTCGGCTCAAATTAAAAAAAAAAAAAAAAAAAAATTGCGAGGGGCGGCAGCTCAAGCCGCCTTTTTCTTCCGCCTCTCACGCGTGGTGGCCGCCGGCGGGCACCTTGCCGGCGGCTGGCGGCGACCGCCGGACCGGAGTTGAGGCGGAGAGGAGGCGCCGGTGAGCCCTTTTCTTCCGCCTCTCACGCGTGGTGGCCGCCGGCGGGTACCTTGCCGGCGGCTGGTGGCGACCGCCGGACCGGAGTTGAGGCGGAGAGGAGGCGCCGGTGAGCACCCTCTGTTGCCCAAAACCCATAAAAAATAATAAAAAAAAATTGCAGAGGGAGAAGAAGACCAAACGGGTTTTGGGTTTGGATCCAAAATCCAAACCCGATTTGATGTTTAGGCCATTTATGCAGTTTTTGCATTCTAGTTCCTGTAATTATAAAAATTATATTTTAGCCCAATAAAAATTACTGTTTAACCCCTATAATTATAAAAATCTAATTTTGATCTAATAAATTATGTTTTAATTCCTTTATTGTAATATATTGTGTTAAACCTCTATTTTGCAATTAAGATCTTATTGGAGGTTATTATTTATATTATTCCTTCAAAATTTTAATTTACTTTCTGAAAATTTTATTTTTGATCATTCTCTTTAGAAAATTAATATCTAACATTATTTTAACACGATACCTTTTGAACTGTACAAATATATTATTATTATTTTAGAATGCAATATTATGCTGTGTTATAATCAATAGGATGCATGTTGTGAAGTATCACATATTGGACTTGATCATTTTGGGCATTTCATTTTTTGTATGAATAATTTTATAAATTAGCATGAATATTTATCACCAAAATAATTTATTTATATTAGTTTATAAAATTTTTTATTATTAGAGAAATATTTTCTAGTTGTGACATACAATCACCTGCCCAAAGGAGGTCATTGCGTATTTTAACTAGAAATTATGTGAACCATTATGTTGCGAGGGTACTCTTACTTTCAGGATCTGTCTATCCAAAGGGGATAGATTTATGAATGCTAGGGTATTTCTTTTATAGTCTTATGTAAAAAGCTCTTATGCATATTGCATATTCTGTCCAAAGAAAAATATGTGATATAGTATTTGGACTCTTGTTTATGGTTTATGTCACTATATGACTATGTTGTTGGTAAATGTTCATTATCTAATATTTGATATTCCTATTGTTTGTTTGTACAGTCTCTTTTGGTGTTAATAATAACAATGTCATCGTTGAAGTCTTGACCGGATCAAATTATAAGAGATGGAAACAATATATGGAATTTGCTCTAGGGATAGCTGACATTGATTTGGCATTGCGTGAGAATAAACATGATGATCTTAATGATCAGAGTACACCAGAATAGGAAGATTATTTTGCTAAGTGGAAAAATCTAACAGGCTTAGCTTAATTGCTATTAAGAGGTCAGTTTTTGAGCATTTTCTGAGTGGTCTACCAGAGACTAATAGTGCTAAGAAACTGTTTGATGCTATAGGATAGAGATGTATCTGAAAATGTCGAGTCAGGATGTCTGATGAAAGAATTGACGATCATGAGATATGACAATGTTGGAGGTGTTAGGGAATACATTCTGAAAATGATTCATTTCCAAACCAAACTTAAGGATCTGAAAATTGAATTGCCTGATTTCTTTCTAGTGCCTCATGCTTTGAACTCCTTGCCTACAGAATTCTTGCAGATCAAAATTGCCTATGATACTCTAAATGAAACTTGGAATATTAATGAGTTGATCACTATATGTGTTGCTGAGGAAGAGAAACTAAAGAAAGAAAAGAGTGAGATTGCCCTACTTTCCTTTCAACTAAAATCTCATTCTGGCAAAGGTTTTATAAAGAAGAAAAAGAAAAAACCTGCTGCTCTTAAACAGTCTTAGGATGTTAAAGGACATGATAATAATCCTAGTCAGAATAATTTTGTAGGTCCTAAAGCTGCCATTGGAAAAGGTGTCAAGTGTTTCATTGTAAAAAGAAAGGCCACATAAGAAGTCAATGCTACAAATTTACGTCTTGGTTAGAAAAGAAACGAAAACAAGAAGGTAAGCCCCTAGCTCTTGTTTGTTATGTCCCTATTGATTCCCGATGGATAGACAGTGGTGCCACAACTCATGTTGCCTTTTCCTTGCAGAAATTCATAAACAAGAGAAAATCAAGTCTGAAAGAGATCAAGCTGAAAGTAGAAAATGATCTTGAAGTTGAAGTTAAATACATAGGACTTGTCAAATTGTCTTTAGAGTTTAGTTTTGAAATTTCTTTAGAAAACACCTTTTATGCACCTTTTTTTAGAAGAAATTTGATTTCTATTTTTTCTTTAAATAAGATTGATTTTGGTTTTGATTTTCATAATGAAAAAATTAATTTGACATTTAATTCATAAATTATTGGTTATGACATTCTGAGTGATAGATTATATAAATTATGTTTATCTTATAATAATCCTTATGCTTCTTTGAATGCTGAGAATGTGATTGTAAAACATTCTAAAATCAAAGAAAGATCCTCTATGTTGTGGCACAAATGCTTAGAACACATATCTACAAAAAGAATTGATAGACTAATTAAGGATGATATCTTGTCTACCTTGGATTTTGGAGATATGGAGACTTGCATTGATTGTATTAGAGATAAATTGATTAAGATTAAAAAGAAAGGAACAACTCGTAGTTCAGGCCTTCTAGAAATAGCTCATACTGATATCAGTGGACCTTATTCTTTTACAATCTGTGGTAATAAATACTTTATCATATTTATTGATATTTTTTCTTGATATGATTATCTTTATTTAATTAAAAAAAAGTCTGATGCTTTTGAAAAATTTAAAATCTTTAAAATAGAAGTTGAAAGATAATTCAGAAAGATCATCAAGATTGTGAGATCTGACCATGGAGGTGAGTATTATGAAAAACATGATATAGCAGGATAACATATAGGTTCATTTGCCAAACACTTATAAGATTGCGGGATTATAGCCCAATATATTATGTTTGATAGTCCTGAGCAGAATGGTGTGGCCAAAAGGCGTAATCGCACCGTTAAGGATATGATGAGGAGCATGATGAGTAGGTCAAATTTGCCAAAATATCTATCGGGTGAGGCTATTAAAACTGCCTTATATATTCTTAATAGGATTTCTAGTAAATCTGTACCCAAAACATCTTTCGAAATATGGACTTATAGATAACCTAGTCTAAAACATTTTCGGGTTTTGGGTTTTTCTGCAGAAGTGAGAATATATAATCCTATAGAGAAAAAGACTGACCCTAGAACCAGTCCTTGCTATTTCATTGGATATCCAGACTATACTAAAGGATATAGATTCTATAGTCCTGAAAGAGGTAACAGAATTGTAGAGTCATAGACTACTAAATTTCTAAAACTTGATGTAGCTAATATGAAATCTTTTCAAGGTATTGATATTGATAATAATCAGATTGAGACTGTCTCAATTTCTATAACTGCACCATATGAAAATATAGATTATGCACTTATTGAAAGAATGGATATTCAGGTTTCTAATCCGTCTGCTCCTATATTGAACCTAATGATAAGGTGACATTAAGGAAATCTGCCCGACAAAGGATGCCTGCCATTTTTGATGATTTTTTACGTCTATCTTGAAGAAAGTGATTATAATATTAGACATGTGGTTGACCCAGTGACATATTATGATGCCGTGACTTGTTCTCAGTCCGATTTATGGATAAATGTTATAAAAGAAAAAAGAAGTCTATGGCCAATAATAATGTATGGGAGCTTGTTGAGCCTAATGAACATAGCAAACCTATTGGATGTAAGTGGATATATAAGACTAAGAAAGATTCTGTTTGGGATAAATCTTGCTCCCACCGAAGTCTAGCCTGGTGCTTAGCCTAATGCAGCTAGTAATCACGGAAGATCTTTGATCGAGAATTCTCTCCTCAGCAATCGAACCCCATTCGATCTCCTCCAGTGGTCAAACTCATTCAATGGTCGAACTTATCCAGTTGGACTCCGAACCCAATCGAACTTTTCAGCAGCCAAACTTTTCCAGTGGTCGAACTCCTTCCAAACTTCTCTAGTCGGACTTCTACGAGAGCCGAACTTCTTTCGGACTCCTCCAACAGTCGGACTTCTACGGGAGTTGAACTTCTTCCAGACTCCTCCAGTCGGGCTTCTACGGGAGCCGAACTCCTTTCAGACTCCTCTAGCAGTCGAACTTCTATAGGGGCCAAACTCCTTCCGAACTCCTCCAACAGTCGGACTTCTACGAGAGCCGAACTCCTTTCAGACTCCTCTAACAGTTGGGCTTCTATAGGAGCCAAATTTCTTCCGAATTTCTCTTCCAGTCGACTTCTACGGGAGCCGAACTCCTTTCAAATTCCTCCTCCAATCGGGCTTCTACGGGAGCCGAACTCCTTTTGGACTCCTCCAGTAGTTGGGCTTCTACGGGAGACGAACTCTTTTCAGACTCCTCCAGTCGGGCTTCTATGGGAGCCAAATTTCTTTCGAACTCCTCCAGTAGTCGGGCTTCTACGGGAGCCGAACTCCTTCCAGACTCCTCCAGCAGTTGGACTTCTATAAGAGCCAAACTTCTTTCAGATTCCTCCTCCAATCGGACTTCTATGGGAGCCAAACTCCTTTCGGACTCCTCCAGTCTGACTTCTACGAAAGTCGAACTCCTTCCAGATTGTTCCTTTAGACAGATTCCTACAGGCGATCCCACTACCGAACGATTACCTACATCATTTATCATGACAATTATGATTGTCATTTAACAAGGACAATCATGATTGGTATTTATCAGGATGATTACAATGGATATTTATCAAAATGGTTACGACGATCATTTATCAGGACAGTTACAACAAGCTCCGTCTATAAAAAGGGATCCTCTAGATATGTTATCTCTAAGCTTTCTTTTTCTTCTCGAAACTCTGTCGAACTCCTCTCTGAGCACTCTATTTTTATTGGCCAGAAGAGCTAACTTGACTATCGGAGGATCCTACCGGAGCTATCACCACCAACTCCGGATGAATCTTTATTTTACAGGTCACTGGCAACGACCTCGTCTTTCTCGACTCCAGCTCGATCTGACGTCAACCAAATTCTACACCAACAGAATTGGCGCTAGAAGAAGGGCCTCTGTTCTTTAGGTTTTTTTGATCTTAAAGGAGTGTTCAGCAGCGATCTTTTTTCTTTCTCACTAGAGTTCTTCCTGAAAAAAATGCCTCCTAAGAAAGCTTCAACCCTGCGATCAACGATCTCTGCAGCCAGATCTCATCCAGATACAATCGTTCCAGCTCCGATAACTCAAGCACCATCCGCAACTATGGTGGATGTGGAGCAGTTCAACCTGTTGGTCCAGCAGGTTTGTGGCCTCGTAGAGGCGATGCAAGCCATACATCGGCAAACCCCGGTACCAGTTCAGCCAGAGCAAGCTTCTCCAGAGCCCCATGATCCGATCTAGGAATGACCGACCTCGGCTACCCGGCCTTTGATCTTCGAAAAGGGGAAGCAGAGGATGGTAGACCCATGCTTGAACCATGACTCGATCCAGGGGAAAGCTTCGCATCCATTCCACCAAAAAATCCTAAAGATCAACGATCGTGAAGATCTCTTGGATCAAAGGCTCTTAGAAATGAGCCGATAAATTGAAGGGCTCCATCATACTCCCTCCTCATACGGTAATGATATTTGCACTAATCCTCCTTTTTCTCAGAGGATCATGCAGAAATCAATCCCGCCGAACTTCAAGCTCTCACAGTTTGAGAGTTACAATGGAACCTCCAATCCGATCGATCATCTGGAGGCCTTCCAGACAATGATGTTGCTCCACGGCGTGTCTGATGCTATTTTGTGCTGGGCTTTTCCATCCATCCTCAAGGGAGTAGCCAGGAACTGGTACTCGGTACTTAAGTTGGGTACCATTTTTTTTTGATCAAATGAGCCATCAGTTCATGACATATTTCATCAGCAGCCGACGTCCGCATCGAGGTTCAAATTTTTTGATGAACATCAAGTAGAAGAAAGAAAAATCTATCCGAACTTATGTCATTTGATTTAATACCACTGCATTGGAGGTCCAGAACTTGGACCAATTAGTTGCAATGGCCACACTCAAGGGCGGCCTCCAGAAGAATGATTTGCTATTCTTCCTGGAGAAGAAGTATCCCAAGGACTTTGCCAATTTGCCAGCTCGGGCTGAAAATTATGCCCGAACTGAAGAGGCCTTCAAGGCCAAGGATGATGAAGCCTTTGATAAGCGGTGAATCGACGAGCCGGACGGACCCATCGAAGAAAGAAAGTCGAGCGAAGCTAGGCCGCACTCCCGAACTCCCTCTGAGCGAAAGTAAGTCCGAACTCCCTCCTAGGCTCGGAGGCAAGGAAGCCCAGATAGAAGGGTGCGATGAGGTTCTCCTCAATGAAGATTTCACAACTATGCCCCCCTCAATGCTCCAAAAATTTAAGTGCTGATGAAAATCAGGGAGTAACTACTATGGCCAAAAAGGATGCACTCTCACCCCAACAAGCGCAATCCTAATAAGTTCTGCCTTTATCATCATGATCATGGTCACGACACTGAGGAGTGTATCCAACTCCAAGATGAGATTGAGGAACTCATCAAGCGAGGTAGGTTAGGTCGATTCCTACAGCGATGGCCTGAAGAATGGGAAGATCGACCGAGGACATTACCGCAGCCTGAGCCACCAAGGGAGGAGGATCAATAAGAAGATCGGCCGTCTCTCGGCATCATCAATACGATCTCAGAGGGACTTCGACAAGGAGAGGGCAGCGGATTCGAGGGATCGATGAAGAGATGGAGGATTGAAGAACCCATAACCTTCACTGAGGCAGTCGCTCAGGAGGTCCAATTCTCCTATAATGATGTGGTTGTAATCTCTTTAAATATTGCCGATTATGATGTACGATGCATTTTAGTAGATAATGAAAGCTCGACCGACATATTATTTTATGATGCCTTCTCGAAAATATCCTTACTCAATAACCACTTGGGGTCTATGAACTCCCCCTTGATAGGCTTCACTAGCGATGTCGTACCAGTTGAGGGCATAATAACTTTGACCGTGACTGCGGGGCAATGCCCAAAACTGGCTAAGGCATAGATTGACTTTTTAGTAGTAAGAACTCCGTCCGCCTATAATGCTATTCTCGGCCAACCTGGTCTAAATGCACTTCGGACAGTGGTATCAACTTATTATTTAAAGATGAAGTTTTCAACAAGTTACAGGATCGAAGAGGTCAGAGAAGATCAAGCTATGGCAAGGCACTGCTACTCAATCATCCTGCATAAGAAAGAACAGTCCGACCCTTATCCTGTTGATGGGCTAGATGTCCGTGAAGATCTTATCGAAAAGCGGGGCGAGCCTATGGAAGACCTCATATCTGTACCCTTGAATGACGAAAATGCGGAGCATGCTGTACAGATCGGCTCCAACTTGGAGGATGAGGTTCGATAATAACTCGTCACCTTCCTCAAAAAAAATATGGACGTCTTCGCTTGGGCTCCAATGGATATGCCAAAAATTGATGTCGAAGTTATGGAATATCGGCTAGCCATTGATTCAAAGTATCGATCGATAAAAGAGAAACTACGCAGCCATGCCCCGGAGAGGCAAAAAATAATTGCGAAAGAAGTAGGCAAGCTTCTTAATGCTGGGTTCATCCGAGAAGTCAACTATCCGATCTGGATCTCAAATATGGTCCTCATCAAGAAAGCAAACAATAAGTGGAGGATGTGCATAGACTTCAAAAAGCTAAACAAAGCTTGTCCAAAAGATAGCTACCCTCTTTTCAAGATTGATCAACTGATAGATGCAACCTCGGGCCATGAGCTCCTCACCTTCATGGATGCCTTCTCCGGCTATAACCAGATACGGATGGCATCAGAGAATGAGAAAAAAACTACTTTTGTTACTGACCATGATTTTTACTGTTACAGGGTTATGCCTTTTGAGCTCAAGAATACAGGGACAACGTACCAGCGCCTGATCAACAAAATCTTCAAGGAGCAGATCAACCGTAATATGAAAGTGTATATGGATGATATGCTTGTCAAAAGTCGAACTTCTATAAACCACCTTGTCGATCTTGAAGAGATCTTCAGTGCACTTAGGAAGCATAAGATGAAGCTGAACCCGACCAAGTGCGTCTTTGGTGTGACCTCTAAAAAGTTTTTGGGGTTTATGGTGTCGAGGCATGGGATTGAAGCAAATTTCAAGAAAATCTGAGTCATTCAAGAGATGATCGCTCCAAAGATGATCAAAGAAGTTCAGTGCTTGACTAAAAAAGTGACATCCCTAAATTGCTTCGTCTCAAAATCGGTCGAGCGATGCATGCTCTTCTTCCAAGTTCTTAAGCAATCAAAGAATTTCTACTGGACGATAGAGTGCCAACAAGCATTTGAGGAGCTCGAAAACTATCTTGGCTCACCTCCACTGTTGGTAAAGCCCGAACTTGAAGAAGAATTATTCTTATACCTAGCGGTCTCCCCGACGGCCTTAGCAGCAATCCTAGTCAAGGAGGAAGTGAAGATACAGCCGATCTTCCTAAAGATTTTCGGGCTCTATATGTGGATGGTTCGTCCAACTCTACTGAAGCGGGTGCGGAGTTAGTCTTAGTCAGTCCCGAGGGAGTCATCGTCGAGTATGCGCTGCGCTTCGAATTTTCTGCGACTAATAATAGGGTCGAGTATGAAGCACTAATCGCTAGGTTAAAAATCATAAGAGAATTAAGAGTAGATCGGCTTTAAGTCTACAGCAATTTTCAATTAGTGGTCGGTTAAGTTAGTGGTAGCTATGAAGCATGAGAGGAAAGTATGATGAAATACCTTAAGAAAGTAAAAGACTTGACTCTGACCTTCAGCTGTTTCGACATTCGATAGATTCCGAGAGCAAAAAATATAAGAGCTAACCTTCTCTCTAAGTTGGCCACTTCAGCTCCAACTGAACTGTCCAAAGAAGTATTTTTTGAGACCTTAAAGTATCCAAGCTCAGAGGAATTACAGACCATTTTACAGATAGAACTCGAGCCAAGCTAGATTGACCCGTTGGTTGCCTACCTCAAAGAGGGAGTCCTTCCTCATGACCCGAAAGAAGCTCGAAAACTCAAGAATCAAGCCTTCCGGTACGTTTTATACGAGGATAGGTTGCATAAGAGATTGTATTCACTATCACTATTGAGATGTCTCCGACCTTCAGAAGCTGACTTTGCATTATGGAAAGTGCATGAGAAAATCTATGGAAGTCATGTAGGAGCCAGATTTCTATCGCAAAAGCTACTTTGGCAAGGGTACTATTGGCCGATCTTATACCATGATTCTATGGAGTATGTTAGAAAATATGACCATTGTCAGAAGAATGCGAGCATACGAAGACGGCCGACCTCTGAGCTTACTTCGCTAAGTGCACCCTGGTCATTTGTGCAGTGGGGAATGGACATACTTGGCCCTTTTTCGATGGCATTCGAACAACGAAAGTTCCTCCTGATCGTGATCGATTACTTCACCAAATGGATCGAAGTCGAATCTCTAGCCAAAATTATCGAGATCAAGGTACAAGACTTCATCTGAAAGTCAATAGTCTGCCGATTCGATCTGCCTCGAACTCTCATAACCAATAATGGAGGATAATTCATCGGAATGAGGTTCACCGAATTCTGTGATGACTTAAACATCTCCCATTACTTCACATTGGTAGCTCACCCACAAGCAAATGGGGAAGCTAAAGTGACCAACCAGACTCTACTACAAGACATCAAGATAAGGCTTGACTGGCTCTAGTAGCGACCTTGTCTTCCTCGACTCCAGCTCGATTCGATGTCAATCAAATTCTGCACCAACAGATTCTAAAGAAAGGATTGAGCAATTCAAGACTAGATTGGTAGCTCAAGGATTTACTCAGAAAGAGTGAGTTGATTACACTGAAACTTTCTCTCCAGTATATACAAAAGACTCCTTTAGAATTATCATGTCTTTAGTGGCTCATTATGACCTTGAGCTTCATCAGATGGATGTTAAAACTGCTTTTCTGAATGGTAACCTCAATAAGAAAGTATATATGAAATAGCTTAAGGGTTTTCAAGAAAGTGAGAAAGAACATTTAGTCTGCAGATTGAAGAAGTCGATCTATGGTCTAAAACAAGCATCTAGATAATGGTATTTGAAATTTGATGAGGTGGTAACCTCTCTTGGTTTTGAAGAAAATAAAGTTGATTAGTGCATCTATCTCAAAACCAGTGAGAGCAAGTTTATTTTTCTTATCCTATATGTTGATGATATCTTTCTTGCCAGTACTGATTATGGTCTACTCAATAAGACTAAATAAATATTATCTAAGATTTTTGATATGAAAGATCTTGGAGAAGCAGCGTATTGAAATTCATAGGGATAGATCACGTCATCTATTGGGTTTGTTACAGAAAGCACACATTAACAGAGTTCTTGAAAGATTTAATATGCAGAATTGCAAATCCTGTAATACACCTATTGCCAAAGGTGATAAGTTCAGTAAAGATCAGTGCCCTAAGAATGAGCATAAAAAGAATCAGATGAAGAATATCGCTTATGCCAGTGCTATAGAGAGTCTGATGTATGCTCAGGTTTGCACCAGACCTGATATTGTCTTCATAGTGGAAGTTCTTGGTAGATATCTATTGAATCTAAGTTTTTCAATATTAGATTGCAGCAAAAAGGATAATGAGATATTTACAGAAAACCAAAGACTATATGCTTGTGTATAGAAGAACTGATGATCTACAGTTGTTAGGATATTCGGATTCAGATATTGTTGGATGCCCTGACGATTTGAAATCAATCTTAGGATATATTTTTATGTTAGCCAGAGGTGAGGAGTATTAATCAGACTAAAACAGCTTCTTCTACTATGCAAGCTGAGTTTATTACTTATTATGGAGCTGCTACTCAAGTTGTTTGGCTAAAAAATTTTATTGTGGAACTTCATATTGTTAATTCTATCACCAGATCACTGACAATCTATTGTGATAATAGTATTGTTGTATTCTTTATAAAGAACAATAAATCTTCTAATGGATCTAAATATTTGGAATTGAAGTATCTGATAATAAGAAATCTTATGAAGAAAGGAGACATAACTATTGAGTACATAGATACGGAGTTAATATTAGCTGATCCCTAACTAAAGATTTGAGGCCCATATGCTTTACAAGGCATGTTGAAAATATGAGCATACTGAGTTCTTTTGATGTACTTAGTTAGTAGGAGTGACTTTGTATTTATGTTTTATTATTACTTTATTATTATGGACTCTTTACATCTCATGCACTTTTGATATACATCGTTGGCATGATAAATTAGTGGTACATTTATTTTTAATTTTTTTATTTATATGTACATATTTATTTTAGTACACCTAGAGATATCTCTTATTTATGTACCTACTGTATAAAATATAAGATCAGATGTCAAGTCTCAGATATATTATGCTGTCTCGTCATTGACATCATGTTGAGTATGTGAGGTAGAATGGCTTGTCAAAGCCATTAAAATTTCTCTTGCTTATTTTGTACCCAAGCATGTTGAAAAAAAATTGCAGGACTGGCAATGAAAATAGCATATATTTGGATCATTTTTGAATGATATTTTCTTGCTACACTATCACACCAAGACTCATATCAATAGTGTTAGTTATATTTATAACCATGGATAGATCTTATGTCAGATAAAGGATGCAATGATTTTCATGATTCAGCATGATCAATACTATTAGATCGAGTCATTTCTGAGGTGCTATCTATGGATCATATATTTTTTAAAATCATGGTCACGTACTATATTTTCTATTATTCAACTCGAGAATCATTTTTTTTTAAAAGCAAAATATTTTTAAAATTTTAAAATCTTAATTAATATTTTTCAAATGGAAGAATTTGAGAATTTTTCTAATTATAGGCTATCATTAATTAATTATTTTATTTATTTCATTAAAAATGGGCTGATTATATAATTCAAGTTAATAGACATGCTTATGAGCCCAATATTGTTTGTGATCTTTTTGTTTTGGATCAGATACATCTTATATTGGATTGGTGTAGTTAGAACGGTTCGGTGTAGGCTTTTGCCCGACATGAGTCCATGATGGATGGGCCTATTAGGGTTTTATTTTATATGGCTAGATCCCCTCTTCACTTTCTATAAATACTGTGAGACTGGTTCTCTGGATTGTCCCATCGAATAGCCGCTTATTGAGAGGAAGCTAGTGGAGAAGGATCTCATTTTGGTATTCGTCTGAGCATCCATTGCTGTCATTCTTCGTAAATCACTGGCGAACATAGGTACGTATCTATCTTTTTTATTCTAATCTTTTGTAATGATTCATGAAAATTGTTGGTACAAAATCTGATTGACATCGGGATGAGCTGGAGTCGAGGAAGATGAGGTCGCTACTGGTGACCTGCAAAATAAAGTCCCATCCGAAGTTGGTGGTGGTGGCTCTAGTAGGACCCTCCGACGATCAAGTTAGCTCTTCTGACCAATAGAAATAGAGTGCTCAGAGTGGAGTTCGGCAGAGTTTCAAAAAGAAAAAGAAAGCTTAGAAAAAAATGTATCTAAAGGGTCCCTTGTTATAGATGGAGCTTATTGTAACTGTCCTGATAAATGATCGTCGTAACCGTTCTGATAAATACCCATCATAATCATCCTGATAAATATCAATTGTGATTGTTCTGATAAATGATAATCATAACTATCGTGATAAATGATAATTATAATCGTTCAGTGGTGGGATCGCCTGTAGAAATTCGGTTGAAGGAACAGTCTAGAAGGAGTTCGACTTCCATAGAAGTCCAACTGAAAGAGGAGTCTAGAAGGAGTTCGGCTCCTGTAGAAGCCCGACTACTAAAGGAGTCTAGAAGAAGTTCGACTCTCGTAGAAGTTCGACTGCTGGAGGAGTCCGGAAGGAGTTCGGCTCCCGTAGAAGCCTGACTGCTGGAGGAGTTTGGAAGGAGTTTGACTCCCATAGAAGTCCAATTAGAGGAGGAATCCGGAAGAAGTTCGATTTTCGTAGAAGTTCGATTGGAGGAGGAATCTGAAAGAAGTTCGGCTCCCATAAAAGCCCGACTAGAGGAGTCCGGAAGGAGTTCGGCTCCCGTAGAAGCCCAACTGGAGGAAAAATTCGAAAGAAGTTTGGCTCCCGTAGAAGTCTGATTGCTGGAGGAGTCTGGAAGAAGTTTGGCTTTCGTAGAAGCTCTACTAGAGGAGGAGTCCGAAAGGAGTTCGGCTTCCATAGAAGTCCGACTGAAGGAGGAGTTCGGAAGAAGTTCGGCTCCCATAGAAGCCCCGACTGCTGAGAGAGTCCAAAAGAAATTCGGCTCCTATAGAAGTCCGACTGCTGGAGGAATCTGAAAGAAGTTTTGGCTCCCGTAGAAGTCAAACTGAAGGAGGAGTTCGAAAGGAGTTCGGCTCCCCGTAGAAGTCCGACTGCTGGAGGAGTCCGAAAGAAGTTAGGCTTCCATAGAAGCCCGACTAGAGGAGGAGTTCGACTCCCGTTGAAGCTCGACTGCTGGAGGAGTCCAGAAAAAGTTTGGCTCCCATAGAAGCCCGACTGCTGGAGGAGTTCGGAAGGAATTCGACTTTCATAGAAGCCCGACTGTTGGAGAAATTTGGAAGGAGTTCGGCTCCCGTAGAAGCCCGACTGGAGGAGAAATCCAAAAGGATTTCGTTTCCCGTAGAAAACCCCGACTGCTGGAGGAGTCCGAAAAAAAGTTTGGCTCTTATAGAAGCCCGACTGGAGGAGTTCCGAAGAAGTTTGACTTCCGTAGAAGTCTGACTGCTGGAGCAGTCCAAAAGGTGTTTGACTTCCATAGAAGCCCGACTGCTGGAGGAGTCTGGAAGGAGTTCGACTCCCGTAGAAGTCTGACTGCTGGAGGAGTCCAAAAGAAATTCAGCTCCCATAGAAGTCCGACTGCTGGAGGATTTCGAAAGAAGTTTGGCTCCAGTAGAAGCCCGACTGACGGAGAAGTTCGAAAGGAGTTCGGCTCCCATAGAAGTCCGATTGAAGAAGAAATCCGAAATAAGTTTAGCTCCCGTAGAAGCCCAACTACTGAAGGAGTCTGGAAGGAATTCGACTTTCGTAGAAGTGCGACTGCTGAAGGAATTCGAAAGAAGTTCGGCTTCCGTAGAAGCCAGACTAGAGGAGTCTGGAAGGAGTTCGGCTTCCATAGAAGTCCGACTGCTGGAGGAGTCCAGAAGAAGTTCAGCTCCCGTAGAAGTTCGACTGGAAGAGGAGTTTGGCTCCCATAGAAGTCCGACTACTAGAGGAGTCTGGAAGGAGTTTGGCTCTCGTAGAAGTTCAACTGCTGGAGGATTCTAGAAGGAGTTCGGCTCCCATAGAACTCCAACTAGAGGAGGAGTCCGGAAGGAGTTCGACCACTGAAAAAGTTTGGCTGGGGCTCGATCGCTGAGGAGTTTGATTGGGTTCAAAATTTAGCTGGAGAAGTTCAACCACTAAATGAGTTTGACTGCTGGAGAAGTTCGGCTGGGGCTCGGCCACTGAGAAGTTCGAATGGGTTCGGAATCCAGCTAAAGGAGTTCGGCCACTGAATGAGTTGGCCGCTAGAGGAGATTGGATGGGGTTCGATCACTGAGGAGAGAATTTTCGATCGAAGCTCTTTCGTGATTTTTAACTGCATTAGGCTAAACATCAGGCTGGACTTCGGTAGGAGCGAGGTTTATCTTCAATAAAAATTATTTATGTAAAAGCTCAAAATCAATAATTTTATCGCATAATTATCATCTCCTTGCAAGTAAACAAATAAGGAAAAACTTAAAATCCAGCACCACAAGCTCAAGATTACAGCATGAGCTACAGAAGCATGCATTATAACCTGCAAGAACTGAAAAGAAATGAAAAGAATAGGTAAAACGAATGAAACAAAAAGGCGAGGGGAAAGGCCATCGCCATCGATGCTGCTTTACTTCCTGACTTCTTTTGCTGTTCGAGCTTCGGCTTTGAATAGTTTGGACGGTGATTCTAACGAGGGTTCTTTATGGAGATCTGAAATTATTTTCATCAAAAATCAAGAAATTCTTCCGCCACCAGTCTCGGCAATCGCCAAGCATCGCAGGGGAAACCCCACCCTCGCTCGCTCCCTCCTGAGAATTGCCCCTAATGCCTTGGTTGCGAGATTAGGGAAGAAAAGAAAAGAAAAGAAAAGAAAATATTAGCAAGGAGAGTAAAGAAAAGAAAAGAATGGAAATGAATTTTTTTAAGAGTTTTAAAAAAAATTATAATAAAAAATAAAAAATATATATAATAATTTTTTATTATTATATTTTAAAATATAATATATATAGTATATTATATAACTAGTCGAAGACCTACATATAGCATGGGATAAATAATTACGTTCTATAATTATTAAATTTTTTTAATAATAAATATTCATAATAAATATTTTAATTTTTTTAATATTTTATTTATTTATTTATTTATTATATATGATATATTTTTTATTATTTTATAAAATAATATTTTATTTTATATTTTTTTCATATTCTTATTTTTTTTAGTACCTACTAATATCACCGCACCTCCTATTGCCCCACTATCACTCCTCTTCTCTCTTGGCAAACGCCAATTTCGATCGCACCCCGATCCTTTCTTTTCTTCTCATAATTTTTTCACGTCTGTGGGTGCCGTCCTATCATCGCTCTTCTTCTCTCTCAATAAATATCGATGTTGATCGCACTCATCGACATCCTTATCGATATCATCATCCTCGGCACCTCTACTGAAGAAAGAGAGAGAAAACTTATTCTTTTTTTTATTTTTATTCTTTTTTTATAAAATAATATTTTTTTATTATTTTTTTCTTTTTTTTCATACCTTCTCTGTGCTCGTCGATGCTGCCCCACTATGGCTCCCCTTCTCTCTCGATAAATATCGATTTTGATCGTACCCTCATCCTCTCACTTCTTCTCATACCTTTTTCAAATTTTTGGAGGCCATTAAATACAGAGATTTGACTTTCAAATTGATAGAATATAATGCTTTATTTATAGATAGTTTATTAGATTTGATCTGATCTGATCTGATGGATCGATTCAGATCTCAAAATATATTATTTTTAAAAAATAAAAATATTATTTTTTAAAAAATAAATTAGTATGTTATTAGTTTTAAAATTAAAAAATGATATGCTATCTTTTTAAAATAATAATAAATTAATATTTTTTAAAAAATATTATTACTATTTTTATAATATTTTATTTTTAAAAATAATAATTTTTTTTAAAATACTTTTATCTTCTATTGAGGATAAATCTCGCTTCCGTTGAAGTCCAGTCTGATGCTTAGCCTAATGCAGTTGGTAATCATGGAAGAGCTTCAATCAAAAATTCTCTCCTTAGCAGTCGGACTCATTCGATGGTCGAACTATCCCAGCGGCCGAGTTCCAGCCGAACCTCTTTAGCCAGCCAAACTTCTCGATGGCCAAACTCTTTTCGGACTCCTCCAGTAGTCGAGCTTCTATGGGAGCCAAACTTCTTTCGAATTTCTCCAGTAGTTGGGCTCCTATAGAAGCCAAACTCCTTCCGAACTGTTTCTTCAAATGGATTCTCACGGACGATCCCACTACTGAACAATTATGATTATCATTTATCAGAATAATCATGATTGTCATTCATCAGGATAGTTATGATGGTCATTTATCAGGATAGTTACAACAAGCTCCGTCTATAAAAAGGGATTCTCTAGATACGTTTTCTCTAAGCTTTCTTCTTCTTTCCGAACTTTGCCGAACTCTTCTTTGAGCACTTCATTTCTATTGGTCAGAAGAGCTAACTTGACCGTCGGAGGATCCTATTGGAGCCGCCACCACCAACTTCAGATAGAACTTTATTTTGCAGGTCACCAACGACAACTTCGTCTTCCTCGAGTCTAGTTCGATCCGACGTCAACCAGATTATGCACCAACAGAATTAGCACCAGAGGAAGGGCCCTCTATTCTTGAGGTTTCCTTGATCTTAAAGAAATGCTCAGCAGCAATCTAGAGTTCTTTCCAAAAAAAAACCTTCCAGAAAAGCTTCGACCTGACGATCAATGGCCTCTGCAGCCAGATCCCATCTAGATACATCAATTCCCGCTCCAGCTCCGGTAACTCAAGCTCCACCTGCAGCCATAGTGGATGCAGAGCAGTTCAACTTGCTGATCCAGCAGGTTCGTGATCTCACAGAGGCGATATAGGTCATACATTGATAGGCTCTGGTGCCAATTCAATTGGAGCAGGCTCTTCTGGAGTCTCGTGATCCGATTGGGGATGGTCGATTCGGGCTAGCCGATCGATGACCTCCGATAAGAAAAAATAGAGGGTGGAGAGCCATTGCTCAGACCATGATTTATCCCCAGAGAAAGCTTTGCTCCTGTCTCATCAGAAAACTCTAAAAATCAACGATCGTGAAGATCTCCTGAATCAAAGGCTCCAGGAACTAAACCGATGGATTGAAGAACTCTGCCACATCATCCCAGCTTCCTATGATGATGTCTGCACCAATCCTCCTTTCTCTCTCCAAATTATACAAGAGCCTGCTCCGCTGAACTTTAAGCTTCTTCAACTTGAAAGCTACGATGGAACTTCTGATCCGATCGATTACCTTGAGACCTTTTGGACCATGATGCTGCTCCATGGCGCGCCAGACACCATCTTATGCCGAGCTTTTCCATCTACCTTAAAGGGAGCAGCAAGAAACTGATATTCGGCATTGAAGCTAGGTACGATCTTCTCATTTGATCAGATGAGACATCAGTTTATGGCTCACTTCGTCAACAGCCGACGTCCCCACCGAGGTTCAGAATTTTTGATGAATATTAAGTAGAAGGAGGGGGAGTCTATTCGAGCTTATGTCATCCGATTTAATGCTGCTGCATTGAAGGTCCGAAATTTGGATCAGTTTGTTGCAATGGCCGCACTCAAGGGCGGCCTTCAGAAGAACGATTTGCTGTTCTTCCTAGAGAAGAAGTACCCCAGGAACTTTGCCGCTCTGCTAGCTCGGGCTGAGGGATATATCCGTGCAGAAGAAACCTTCAAGTTGAAGAATGAAGAAGCCACAGGAGAACGACGAGTAGATGAGTCTAATAGATTCGCCACTGAAGGAGGGCCGAATGAAGTTCAGCCACGCTCAAGGACTCGCCCCGAGCGCAAGCGAGACCGAACTCTTCCTCGAGCTCGTCATCAAAGAAGTTTCAACAGAAGGGCACGAAGAAGTTCTCCCTCCGGAAGATTCCACAACGATGCCCTCCTTAACGCTCCTAAAATTCAAGTTTTGATGAAAATTAAGAGTCAGCTATCAAGACCAGAAGAATTATGGTCTCCCCCAAACAAGCATGATCGAAGCAAACACTACCTCTACCATCATGACCACGGCCACGATACTGAGGAATGCATTCAACTCTGAGACGAAATTGAGAAGCTCATCAGGAGGGGCTGGTTGGATCAATTCCTCCAATGCCAGCCTGAAGCAGAAGAAGATCGGCCAAGGACACTGCCATAACCAGAACCATCCATGATGGAGGAACAATAAGGAGGTCAGCCATCTTCCGGCGTCATCAATGTTGCCTCTTGGGGGCTCGGTATCTCGACGAGCCATCATCTCTCAGCCTTAAAGCCAAGAGAAGCTTGCTCCAAATTGAGAAGGTCAGTATGAAATAGAGAAGGTCGTCCGGCCCAAAACTTATCGTCTGAAGTAACTCGAAGGAGCAACACTCCTACGATTCTGAAATACAAAGAATTCGAAAACGTGCTACCAATAATTTTTCTTCAATAAAATTCATTCTTTTCAATATTATTATTTTTTATTGCAAAAGCTATGTAATGATAGAGAAGAAGTAATCAATAGTGGTCGTGTTAGGAATAGGAGGAGAACCTCATTCTAACATGAGCAGGTCGAAGTCCTTCAACCTCGGCTAGAGATAAAATCTCTTCCAACCGTCCGAGTCAACCTCGACTAGAGATAGGATCTCTCTTGAGCATCGAAGTCAATCTCGGCTGGAGATAAGATCTCCCCCGAGCTTTTACTTCAACATCAACCTCAGCTGGAGACAAAATTTTTTCTGAGCTTCAACCTCAATGGGTATAGAGGCCCTAACAATGGCCTTTATGTGCCTCCCACGGTTCGTTAGAAATAGAAGGAGAACCTCGTCCTAACGTGAGCAAAATTGAAGACCTCATCCATTTTAGATGAGATGGAGGAAGAGGCCCTGACAACGGCCCTTAGGTGCCCCCACAGTCCATTAGGAATAGGAGGAGAACCTCGTCCTAACATGAGTAAAGTCGAAGACCTCGTCCATTTTAGATAAGATGGGGGGAGAGGCCCTGACAATGGTCCTTAGGTGCCCCCCAGTCCGTTAGGAACATGAGGAGAACCTCATCCTAATGTGAGCAAAGTCAAAGACCTCATCCATTTTAGATGAGATGGAGGGAGAGACCCTGACAATGGCCCTTATGTGTCCCTACAGTCTGTTAGGAATAGGAGAACCTCGTCCTAACGTGAGCAAAGTCAAAGGCCTCATTCATTTTAGATGAGATAGGGGGAAAGGCCCTGACAATGGCCCTTATGTGCCTTCACGGTTCGTTAGAAACAAGAGGAGAACCTCATCCTAACGTGAGCAAAGTCGAAGGCCTCATTCATTTTAGATGAGATGGGGGGAGAGGTCCTGACAATGGCCCTTATGTGCCCCCACAGTCCGTTAGGATCAGGAGGAGAACCTCATCCTAACGTTAGCAAAGTCGAAGGCCTCGTTCATTTTAGACAAGATGGGGGGAGAGGCTCTGACAACGGTCTTTATGTGCCCCCATAGTCCATTAGGAGAAGGAGGAGAACCTCATCCTAACATGAGCAAAATCGAAGGCCTCGATCATTTTAGATAGAATGAAAGAAGAGGCTCCGAAGACAGACCCATTGTACTCGATAATAATAGGAGACAAGATCTTCCTCGAACTTCAACTACAACTTCAACCTCGACTGAAGATAAGATCTCCCCCGAGCTTTAACTATACCTTCAACCTTGGCTAGAGATAAGGTGCAGAGCCCTAAAGAGGACTTCAGCAGTCATCCTTTTTGTACTTCCTTTCTTCGAGTTTCAAACTCGAAAGTAGAGGAACTATTGTTGGAGATAAATCCCACTCCCACCGAAGTCCAGTCTGATGCTTAGCCTAATGCAGCTGGTAATCACGAAAAAGCTTCAATCAAAAATTTTCTCCCTAGCAGTCGAACTCATTTAGTGGTCCAACTACCCCAGCGGTCGAGCCTCAGTCGAATCTCTTCAGTCGATCAAACTTCTCAGCGGTCAAACTCCTTCCAGACTCCTCCAGCAGCCCAGCTTCTATGGAAGCCGAACTTCTTCTGGACTCCTCCAACAGTCGGACTTCTATGAAAGTCGAACTCCATTCGGACTCTTCAGTATCCAGGCTTCTATGGAAGCCGAACTCCATCCGGACTCCTCCAGCAGTTGGGCTTCTACAAGAGCCAAACTCCTTCCGGACTCCTCCAGCAGTCGGGCTTCTACGGATGCCGTACTTCTTTCAGACTCCTCCAGCAGTCGGACTTCTACAGAAGTCGAACTCCTTTCAGACTCCTCCAACAGTCGGACTTCTACAAAAGTCAAACTTTTTCCGGATTCCTCCAGCATTTGGGCTCCTATGGAAGCCGAACTCCTTTCAAACTATTTCTTTAAATGGATTCTCATGGATGATCCTACTACTGAATGATTATGATTATCATTTATCAAGACAATCACGATTATCATTTATCAGGATGGTTACGATGGTTATTTATTAGGATAGTTACAACAAGTTCCATCTATAAAAAGGGATCCTTCAGATATGTTTTCTCTAAGCTTTCTTCTTCTTTTTGAAACTTTGCCGAACTCCTTTCTGAGCACTCCATTTCTGTTGGTCAGAAGAGCTAATTTGACCGTCGGAGGATCCTACCGGAGCCACCACCACCGACTCCGAATGGGACTTTATTTTGCAGGTCACCGAGGGTGACCTCATCTTCCTCGACTTCAGTTCGATCCGACGTCAACCAGATTCTACACTAACATCTCCTAATCTTTTTCTACTTTTATTTTTAAAATATTATTTTTTAATTTTTAATATACTATTTTATTATTATTTAAAAATAATATTTAAATTATTATAGATAATAAAATAATAATTCATGTGGTATAACTAACATCATCTAAGATGCTGAGATGACAACACCATAATACTCCTGCATATAGTATTATTTTATATATATAATAGAATATATATGCGGTATTGATATTATTTTTTTTCATAAATGAAAATCTCTCGTTCTCCACATATCTTTAAAAAAGAGAAGTAATTTTTTTAAAAAAAATAATGCAATTGGGAAAGGCCTTATCTTCTTTTTTTTTTTTAATTTTTCTCATATTTTTGTTACTTTTCCCAGTTTCGTATGGGTAGCTACTTGTTTTTATCTGCAAAAGTTTTAATTGAATTAGAGAAAATAATTTCTAGGTATAAGATAGAAATTATAAAAAATTCACCAAAGTTTTAATTATTTTTTCTCCAAATCTGCTCAATTTGGAGAAAAAAATTATATATTTAAGAGGATTTATATTCTCTCCATGCCTTTTCATTTTTTTAATATGTTTTAGTAAAAAAACTTCCAACTAAGATACTATTTCTTATATTCTTTTCTCTTATCTCCTATTCATCTCTCCGATGGGGTGAATATTTTGGGAGAAAAATCAGTAAACGCTCCATCTAACTCGTTGGGTGCATGGAAAGTGAAGTGGATGAATGAAAGTATGATAAAACTACTCATAGATAAATTTTTTAAAAAATATTTTTATAGGAATATAATTCTTAAAGAAAAATTGTATAGGATATAAATTTTTGACTTTTTCTTAAGGTAGGAATTGGATCTTTTTAAAAAATATTCTTTTTAAGCCATAAAAAATGAGTAAAATAAATACTTTTTCATTACAATATTTCAAGCCATCCATCATAATTTATAGCTAAAAATATTCTTAACCATCATAATTTTTTATTTATAAATAATAATAATTGATAGAATAGAGTTGAATTTTTTTATATTAAAGATATAATAAATATTTTATATTTTTTAAAAAAAAATAAATGCTCAACTAAATATAAGCTACTCTGAAATAAGTTACTTTTTTATAATCAACCAAATGTACTAAAATTATTTTTTAAGATATGATATTCTCAGGAATCAGCTTTTCAAAAATAACATTTCAATGAACAAAAATCCTTCCCACGAATCAAACGTGTCCTTTGAAAAAACTCGAAATCCTCTACAATGAGTATTCTTACACAGTTAAATATTGGTTAGTCATCACTAGGGCTAAAAGTGGGTCGGGTCGGGCTAGGTCACACCCCTGCCTGAGCCCAACCCAAAACTTTTTTCTAGCTTTGGGCTGGACTTAGGCTTGAAAGTTTTGAAAAATTTAGGCCCAAGCCTAAGTCCGGCATGAACTCGATTGGACCAACCTATTCCAAATTTTAGCCACACTGACTCTCTTCCATCTTAGAAAAATAAATAAATAAAAAATCCCTAAGCCCTAAGTCCCCTAATCCTAACCCATCCGACCATCTCCCTCCCCAAGGCTACCCTTGCCCCATTCTCCAGCGTCTACTCTAGTGCTCTCTCTCTGATAGAAAACTTTGCTCGAGCCCTTGGGTCTTCGATGATAATAATGACCATGATCGACGATGAAGTTGGATGGCAAGGCTGGAGCAATCATGCTCGCAAGGTGGCAAGAACTTGTTGGTTGTACCAATGATGAGGAAAGACGAGCGTTAATGAATGGCGAATGGCAAATAGTAATCGATAATTATTGATGACAAATGAGAATGACCGATGATGAGGGAACACCGACAGACCTTGTACTGGCTAATTAGTAATGGAGATAGAAAGATCTCCCGAAACTCGAGACAATGAAGAATATTAATGTCAACGATGGAGGAAGACTGGAAAAAAGATTTTAATCACCCTGATATTTGAACGAACATGGACTAGGGCTCTTCCTCTTCGAGATGGAGTGACAAACAGTAAACAGACAACAAGATAAAACTTTAAGCCTTAATTAACAAGATAAAACTTTAAGCCTTAATTAAAGTTAAAAGTAATTAGCTAAAACTAATTGGCTAAATCTAATTGACTAGGAATCTAGGATTGGGCTAACTCATGAGTCATGACTCAGACTCATCCTAAATGGCTAAGCTCTCGGGCTCGGACCAGATATTTGAGCTATTGATCAGGCTAGAATTTGGGCTTGGACCTGAGCCATCTCAAAAATATATTCAAGAGCCTAATTTGAAAGATAAACGAGCCTTGTAATTAGGCCCATGCCTAGCCTGAGCTGAAGTCAAGCCGACCTGATAGGCCTTAGACTGGCCCAAGACCAGTTCCAATTCTAATCATCACATTGTCCATCTCAGATACAAATGGCTCTCATTCTTTCTGTAACACACCATATATCGTGCTGAAAAAGACATATCCCGCTTGATATGGTTGATATGATAGCTATCTAAAGCTATAAAACATGCACCCGTCGGATTTGAACTTACTCAAAAAAATATATTTAAATTCTTTGTTTTTTTTTTAAATTCAAAGTTTTTATTATCTGATAGATGAACTGAATGTACTATACAATCCTATATAAATACATCCATAAGAGTTGAAAGATGAAATATTTTGAAGCTAGAGAGGAGCAACGGTGGTAGAGCCCACAAAATTTTCTTGATATAATTAGATATTAAAATAACCATTTAATCGGCAGCACTAGCACTATTTTCTTCTCTTTGTACATGGACGCCACCTCAAAAGAGCGCAGAGTAGCCGCCAATAACCTTCTACAATCCAAAATCAAAAGATGAGAATCACCATCACCGATGTAGACGTGCACTGCTACACGCGCTGCCTTCTTCATCCCTGGCAGCTTTGCAAATGGTGTACTCACTGCGACCATTTAACTCTTCGACGTCCACCCCTGCTCCTGGTCTCTCGGCCCTTGCATGTCCATTGCTCGTGAGTTTTCTACTACAAGCACGTTCTTCGATCGGATCTACGTGAATGGGTGGCTTCCCGCAGCTTCAGCATGGCCAAGGCTCTCCACCATGCTTGTGCCATCGTGCCTAGCCTGTGCAACTTGAGCAAGAAGTGGATACACGACAGTGTCATACTCTTAGATTTTCAACTCTTTTAAGATATGGGAGAGGAGATCCTGTACTCTTTTATGATTTCATCAACGACCTGAGAAGAAAATGGCTATCCACTTATTTGTTAGAGTTAAAGTAATTCCAAAGTTATTTTATAAAAAAAATATAGCTTTATGTGAGTCCATTTATATATCGTAATATAGAGAGTTTCATAAATGGCAAATAATTGGTTACAATATGTTAAAAAAAATTGAAGGAAAAAAAGGAAAAAAAGAGTCGGTTATCAAACCTCTGTTCACTCTAGCCGTTCTCTGGGAATGGCCGGTGCTTGAGGAATAAGCATATCTTAATTTGTAGAATTTGTATTCTACGCTCCAATCAGAAATACTTTGTAGGGCCTTCTTCGTGCTCTCTACTAGGAATATTTGGAAACGGAACAGCATAATGAGCCTTCGAGGCCATGGCCAACAAAGAGCTGGCAAGAACGCAAGCAATTTCTTTTCTTTCTTTCTTTCTTTTCTTTATATTTTATTTTCTTAATCAATGACCTAACCTTGTTGAACGGCACCAAACCACACATCCAAGAAATGGAAAATCCTGTTAGCACATGCTAAAAATTCTGTTGGGGATAAACCTCACTTCTATCGAAGTTCAGCCTGGTGCTTAGCCTAATGTAGCTGGTAATCAGGGAAGAACTTCGATCAAAAATTCTCCTCCAGCGATCGAACTCCAGCCGAACCCCTTCAGTGGTCGAATCCCATCCGAACTCCTTTCGGACTTCTCCTTCAATCAGATTTCTACAGGAGCCGAACTCCTTTTGCATCTCTCCTTCAGTCGAATTTCTACAGGAGCCAAACTCCTTCCAGATCTTTCCTCTTTTAGTCGGATTTCTACATGAACCGAACTTCTTTCGGACTTCTCTAGGAGCCGAACTCCTTCCGGATCTTTCCTCTTTCAATCGGATTTCTACAGGAGTCGAACTCCTTCCGAACTTCTCCTTTTGGACTTCTTCTTCAGTCGGACTTCTACAAGAGCCGAATTTCTTTCGGATCTCTCCTTCAGTCGAATTTCTACAGGAGCCAAACTCCTCCCAGACTCCTCCTTCAATCGGATTTCTACAGAAGCCGAACTCCTTCCGAATTTTTCCTTCAGTCAAATTTCTATCGGAGCCAAACTCCTTACAGACTTCTTCTTTAGTCGGATTTCTACAAGAGCTGAACTCCTTCCGGACTCCTCTTTCAGTCAGATTTCTACAGGAGTCGAACTCCTTCCAGACTTCTCCTTCAGTCAGACTTCTACAGGAGCCAAACTCCTTCCGGATCTCTTCTTCAGTCGGATTTCTACAGAAGCCGAACTTCTTCCGGATCTCTCATTCAGTCGAATTTTTAAAGAAGTCGAACTCCTTCCAAATTTCTTCTTCAGTTAGATTTCTACAGAAATCGAGCTCCTACCGAACTTTTCCTTCAGTTGGACTCCTCCAGAAGCCGAACTCCTTTCAAATTTCTCCTTCAGTCGGACTCCTTCAGGAGCCGTACTTCTTCCGAATCTCTCCTTCGGTCGAATTTCTATAGGAGCTGAACTCCTTCCGGATCTCTTCTTCAATCGAATTTCTACAGGAGCCGAACTCCTTCCGGACTCTTCCTTTAGTTGGATTTCTATAGGAGTCGAACTCCTTTCGGACTCCTCCTTCAGTTAGACTCCTCCAGGAGCCGAACTTCTTTCGGACTTCTTCAGTCAGATTTTTCCAGCGAATTGCTTCCAGATTTCAGCTAGCATTCCTTCTGGATGATCCCCTCCACACGTATTTTCTTCAGGAGTCCGAACTCCTCTGAAATTGATATATGTCGAAGTTCTTCACCAACCAACACCTGCTTTCTTTGAATTACGGCTATTAAATTTCGACGAACGATCGCTATCAGTCTGACGACGCCCCTCTCTCCATAGCAAATACCATGCGGTCCCGAGCGGTCCACTACCGGATGGTTATGACTGTCACTATCAGTCTGACGATATCTTTCTTTCCGTACCGAACCTCACATGGTTCCGAACGGTCCACAATCAGACGGTATGGCCGTCACTATCAACCAAACTCCATCTATAAAAAGGGACCCTCTAGATACGTCTCTCTTCTCTTTTTCAAAGCTCTGCCGAACTCTTTTCTGAGTATTCCATTTTTTTTTATCAGAAGAGATGATTTGATCGTCGGAGGATCCTATCAGAGCCACCATAATTGATTCCGAATGAAACTTTATTTTATAGATCACTGACCGTGATCTCATCCTCCTCCATTTTAATTCAATTCGGCATCAATTAAATTCTGCACCAATAAATTTTAAGTTGCTGAACTGACAACTCACCTCTTGAGGACACCCTTGGCATCATGCGCATTATTTGGAGCCCCCCCCAAAAATCACCTCGCTTCATGCAGGGAACTTTTTCATTTAAACCAGCTTAACTCATACTTAAATGGTACAGCTTAACATCGTACCTGAGAATATGAATGAGCTGAGCATCTTGATTGAGCTCACAATTACCAAGTCGAGCTTAATTAGTTGCTTAAGTAGCTCAAAATCTTTTTTTTTTGAGTCAGCTTCACTAACAAGATATTCGACTTAGAGACTCGCAAGCTAAATAAATAAATAAATATATATATATATATATATATATATATATATATATATATATGTATATATATATATATATGTATATATATGTATATATATATATATATGTATATATATGTATATATATATATATATAATTTAATATTTTAAAATATAATATTTATATTTTTTAATTTTATCTAATTTTTAGTTTTTTATTTTAAAATTATAATTTCGAGCTCAAATTCGAGTTTAGATATTGTTTAGTTGATATCTAAATCAAGTTGAGTTGAGTCGTGTCTCAAATATCTCTCTCTCTCATATGAGTTTAGATATTAACTCAATCAATTTTGAGCTAATTTTCTAATCTAAATATAAATTTTAACCGAGTCGAGTTCAAATCTTTAATTATTTAATTTAACCTAGCTTGGTTGCACCGTACCCAAATGGTTGTGATATTACGAATGGTTTTACAGAACTTGCTAGCAGCACTCTCATGTCTCCGAAAGCACAGCTTACGTTTCATGGTACCTTCTGTCCCCTATTGGGTCCCCATGTTTTCTGAAAATTCCAAATGAACTCTGAGCAATGCAAACAAAAGTAAACCGGGAGAAAGGGGAAAAAGGCAAAAGAAAGAAGTTGCATGATTCAAAAAAAAAAAAAAAAAAGTAGCAAAACACGGTCACGATGCCAATTGTAAACATTTTTCCAGATTTAATGAAGCTTTTTTAAATGAAAAAAGCACGGCCAAAAGTTGCACACGATAAATTCTTGTCAAAAAAGTTGCAAAATATAATTGTTTTAGTACCGTCCCTATAACGGAGGATGTGCAGCTTGTGAACCCAACGTGGTCCAACAAATTAGCGCGGTTCAGTTTCAGCAAATGCTGGTTGGTATGATTTTTGCAGGGGCATAAATACAATCCATCTCATTAGTACTGGTAAAACATTAGTACTTATCCTTGATTGCCTGCTTGGTACGAGCTTTTGCATTCGCCGTGGAATCCTTTCCTTGCCGCCTCGGTTTGTAAATTTCAAAGATTCCACGGGATAAAGGCTGGCATCCTTTTTCCTCAGATAATCACGCTCACGTGTTTTCATGATGTAATAACCGATGAGTCAATTCATCTACTACAAAAATAAAATTAGCCGATTTTGCCGCAATATATATACCTATGGTTTATGATATCAGCTTTCTATAACAAAAGCAAGTCTCCTTACCTATTTTGCCCTCAAAATTGAAGATACAATATATCACTTCATAAGTAGCCTTAGTATAGTGGCTAATTTACTTGTAATTGCTTCATTGATCTCCCTCCACCATAGCATGATAGTAGCCATATGATTGTCCAGCTAGGCATATGCTAAAGAAACTTGTTGATGCCTCCGACCATTTGGAGAGAAAAGATGAGCATGTGAGGAAGCTCACTGGCTAAAGAAGATGGGTGTGGTAAGCTTGATAGTCAGATTGGATAGGTACGTAGAGGTTGGGTTGTCGCTGATATTGAATTAGTCAAAAATAAAATAATTAAAAAATAATGATAAAAGTAGTTTGAGTTCAGGTATTTTGATCATATTATCTATTAACGCAGAATCTGATCGTCGCTGAAATCAACTAGAGTGGAGGTGGGTGAGGTCGCCATGGAGATCTATAAAATAAAGTTCCGTCTGGAGTCGGTGGGGGGTGACTCCGGTAGGACCCTCCGACGATCAAGTCAGTTGTGGCCAATAGAAATAAAGTGCTCGAAAATGAGTTCCGCAGAGCTTAGAGCTTAGAGAAGAAGATGAGAGCTTAAATCTTAGAGATCAGATATTAGAGTTAGCATATCTGGAGGGTCCTTTTATAGGCGGAGCTTGATTGATGATGACGGTCATATCGTCCAACCGCGGACCGCTCGGAGCCGCATGGAGTTCAGTCGGAGAGGAAGGCATCGTCAGGCGGATAGTGGCAATCATGCTGATGGGTCATGGGCCGATGGGGTTGATTATGGAGAGAGTGCTATCGTCGGTAGTGGTGGCCATGTCGTCCAATCACATTGTCTGTGGTAGACTGATGGCGATAGTTCGTCTAGATTTGATAGCCATGGCTCTGAGAAAGTGGGCATTGATCGGTGGACTTCGGTGTGTATCCATTCCAGAGGAGTTCGGCCAAGGAGAAGCTCGGAAGGAGTTCGACCAAAAGAGGGGGGAGGGAGTTCGGCCTTCACAGGCGTCTGGCTAGAGGAGTGCGGCTAAGGCTCGATCGCTGAAGAGTTCGGAAGGAGCTCGACCGCTGAGGAGTTCGACCGAAGGGGATGTCCGAAAGGAGTCCGGCTCCTGAAGAAGTTCGACCGAAGGAAAAGCTTGGAGGGAGTTCAAGCTTTCACGGGAGTCTGACCGAAGCTCGGTCGCTGAAGTGTTTGGCCGACTGAACGAGTTTGGCTAAGGCCCGACCGTTGGGAGTCTGAAGGAGCTCGACAGCTGATCAGTTCGGCTCTTGCGGGAATCCGACTGAAGCTCGATCGCTGAAGAGCTCGGCCAGGGCGCAATCGCTGAGGAGATCGGCCAGGGCGCAACCGCTGAGGAGTTCGGCCAGGGCGCAACCACTGAGGAGTTCGATTGGAGGGGGCTCGGAGGAAGTTCAGCTAAGGCCCGACCGTTGGGAGTCCGAAGGAGCTCGACCGATTGAAGGAGTTCGGCTTCTGAAGAAGTCCGACCGAAGGAAAAGCTTGGAGGGAATTTGGCTAAGATCCGACCGCTGAAGCTCTTCCGTGGCTCCTAGTTGTGTTAAGCTGAGCATCGAACTGGATTTCGATAGGAGCGAGGTTTATCCCCAATAATAGTCCCCCCACTCTCGAGTTCGAAACTCGAAGGAAGGGAGTGCAGAAAAGGCGACTGCCGAAATTCTCTTTCGGGCTTTGTGTGGGTTTAGGTCGAAGCTCAGGGGGAGATCTCATCTTCAGACGAAGTTGGTGCTGAAATTGAAGCCCCGAAAAGATATCACCTCCAGCCGAGGTTGATATGGGTGCTCGGAAGAGATCTGATATACAGTCGGGGTTGACACAATCGCTCGAGAGAGATCTCATCTCTGGTCGAGGTTGTCTCCAATCTTGTCTCTGGCCGAGGTTGTCTCAGTCGCTCGGGCCGAGGTTGTCGGACCCTCGGCAGAGATCTTGTTTCCTACGATCGAGGTTGATGCGGACGCTCAGAGGAGATCTTATCTCTTGCTGAGGTTGATGGAGATCCGATTTCCTGTAGACTTCGGAGCTCGGATTTGGACTTTGCTCGCGTTAGGACAAGGTTCTCCTCCTGCTCCTAACGGGCTATGGAGGCACCTTCGGACCATCGTCCGTGCCTCTCCCCCCATCTCATCTAGGGTGAATGAGGTCTTCAACTTTGCTCGCGTTAGGACGGGGTTCTCCTCCTATTCCTAACGGGCCGTGAGGGCACATTCGGACCATCGTTCGTCTTCCCCCATCTCGTCTAAGGTGAACGAGGTCCTTCAATTTTGCTCGCATTAGGATGAGATTTCTCCTCCTATTTCTAACCGACTGTGGGGGACATACGGACCGTTGTTTTTTTTTTCGTCATTTTTGCCTTTGTTGTCGGTGTTTTTTTTTTTTTTTTTTGTTTTTTTTTTTTTTTTTTTTTTTTGTTCTTTCTTGTCTCCTCTATTTCTTTCGTTGTCTATGGTTTTTTTTTGGTGATACTGATGGTGCCTTTTTCTGATTTCTTTTTTTTGTTTGGGGTTTTTGTTGCTTTCGCTTTATTGTGGTTTTATGGTTTTATTGTTTATGTTGTGTCTTGTTTCTTGCTTTTAATTTTTTGTTCCTAATTTTTTTTTTTGGGTTTGTGGTGGTGGGTAATTGTAATATTTTTTTATTCTCTAATTCGGTGTATTTTTTTTTTGTTACTCGTCGTTCGTGTTTTTTTTTTTTTGGTTTTTGTTTGTGGTTGTTTTTTTTTTTTTTTGTTGTTTTTTTTGTTTGGTGTTGTCGTCCCTCCCAATTTTCTTTTTGCGCGTGTCTGAGTAGGTTTTTTTGTTTTTTTTTGTTGTTTTTTGTTTTTTTTGTTTTTTTGGTTGTTGTGTATATTTTGTTTTTTGTGAGTGTCTCTTTTTTTTGGTTGTTTTTTGTTTTTTTTTTTGTTTCGCTGTTGATTTTTTTTGTTTGCTTTTTTTTGCTCCTGCTGTGTTGTGTGTTGTTATGTGTTGACGGAATTTGTGCTCTTCCCTTGCGTATTTTTTGCTGAGTTATGGTTGTGTTTGTGTTGTGTGGTTGGTGGTTTTGTGTGGGCTTTGTTTGTGGTATGTTGGTGGTTTGTAGTGGGCATTTATTTGTAATCTTTGGTGACCGGTCGTGTGTGTGGTTTTGCGTGCTCTGCGGGCATGGGTGTGGTTGGGTCTTCCCGCCAGTCTCATCTATAGGTGAATGAGGCGGGTTTCGACTTTGCTCGTAGTGTTGGGTTGTGAGGATGTGAGGTTTCTCGTTCTTCCGTAGTTTTTGTTTCCTTGTATAGCGTTTTTTGTTGTGTCCTTTTTTTTGTTGTGGGTGGGGTTGTTGTGTGGTGTTGGGCACATAAGGACGCATTTTTGTCTTTTATGGTGTTGTTTTTATCTTCTTCTTCCCCATTCTATCCTTTGTGATGGGGGCCGTGTTGTTTCGACTTTGCTTGGCTTGTTAGGTATGCGAGGTGTTTTTCCTCCTGTTTCCGTAATGGGCAGCGAATGGTATGTGATCTTCGAAGTCTCGAAAGAGATTCTTTTATTCTGTCTTGGTATTCTCTGAGTGTGTTTTGTTGGGCTCGGTCTGTTCGTGTGTGGGAGATTCGTTTCTCTAGTTGCGAGGTTGTCAGCGGTTCGCTCGAAAAATGATCTGTAGTCTTTTTGTGTTTTTGTTTTTTCTTATTCTGTATTTTTTGGGACAGTTGACCCTCCAATTCGCTTTCGGTTAGAATGTTTATTCTTTCTTAGCGCCGAAGTGTTGTCTATGTCTGATCTGGCGTCGGTTGTATGTTAGTTATTTGTATTCTTATTTTTCTTCTGGTTCGAGTTTTTTTTTTGTTTGGTTGACTCTGATCTTTGGATTGTTTTTGCTTTAGAATGATGGTATCTTATCTCTTTACTTCTTGAGGTTGTCAACGGTCGCTCGAGTAGATGATCTTATCTCTAGTCCCGATCGCTCGAGAGAGATCTTATCTCTGGCCGAGGTTATCGCGGTCGCTCGGGAGAGATCTTATCTCTGGCTGATGTTGGCTCGATCGCTGGAGAGAGATCTTATCTCTAGCCGAGGTCGTCCACGATCGCTCAAGAGAGATCTTATCTCTGGCCGAGGTTGAAGGTCTTTGATCTGCTCGTGTTAGGATGAGATTTTTCTTCTGTTCTTAACACGGCAACTATTGACTGCTTCTTCCCTGTCATTGCATAGTTTTTGCATCCAGAAATAATAATATTGAAAGGAAAGAATTTTACTAAGGAAAAGTTACTGGCAGCACATCCCCATTTTAGGGTCGTGGGGGCATTGTTCCTCCGGGTTCTCTTGGGCAACAAGGTCCGAGCCGGATGACCTCCTGTATCTCATGCTAGCTTTCTCAATTTGGAGCAAGCTTTTTTTCTTTACACCAGCATTTATTGAATCACTTTTTTCCGTGGTCCTCCACTTTAAAGATCAGTATAAAAATATATATATATATATATTTTTAATAAATTTTAAAATTTTATTTATTTTTTAAAAATATTTTGGACTCCAAATCATAAAACTAAAAAGATAAGGATATATGCGGTCGGGAAGAATTGGTGTCTGTAATGAAAATGAGAACAAAAATAAGTAATTCTAATTTTAATTATTTGGTTGAGGTATGTCTCATTCTTATTTTAGTTTAAAAAATTGAAATATCTTAACCCATCGAAATCCAATCTTGACTCTACTCTAATATTCAAGGTTGTATTTCAATTCTGATTCTAGTAACAAATCAAACATATTGAAGGATTTGACCATTTCGATCCTTATTTTAATTGATTCCAAATGCATCCAATATATTATGTTTTGTCCAAACTTTCTGCAATTAAGTTCATGTTTTTCCTGTCAACCATCAAAAGTAAGTTGACATTTTAGCTCAAACTTAGCAACAGAATGCCATGCGTCCCCAGAGAGAAGGTAGAAAAAAGTTTACACAGGAATGGAAGGATGCAACGAAGTATTTTCCTATTTTGGTACTAATGGTTGGGCTTCATAGATTGTTCTTATGCATGGTAATATTATGAATAACCACAGTCAAACATTGTGCCCCAAGAATTACCCTCATTTAAAGTGTCGACAAATCGAGATTATATAAATCTATGTTTAAGATCTGTTTTAAATAATATGTATGGCAAATTCCAACATAGTTGTCAACTTAGCTTGTATTTAGGATTGAAATACTATAAACGAAAGATGCAGACAATGTGGTTTTTTACCTAACTCCATCAACCTCATCAAGTTATATCTAATTGCTAATTACATGGTTACATTTATCAAAAACACATTTAAATTGCATCTAATTCAGATCCAATATTAAAATGTGAAGTGGGCCTAGCCTAATTCCATCATTTTTTGTTTGCTTCTTTGTTGGAACGTACTGTGAACACTTTCCAAGTCCTGCAACAGCGCAACAGCGTTAGTTTGCCTGATGTTTTGGTGTCCAAGTGTCAATCATCCATTCATATGCGGTACCAACCATTAGTGCTAACCTAACACCAACATTTCATGTGACTTCTTTGTTGCATAACCTTTTTGGTGCACAAAAACATTTCACGTGACTTCTTTATTGTATTAACTTTTTTGATGCACTTTCTATGGTGCTGCTCCATGATCTCCACTCCTTTGGGCACTTTGGGAGAGGTCTTGTTAGGTATAATTGGCTAATTTGATGGGGCCCAAAGATGAAATAATGCAAGTTATCTCAATCACATGAGATAAAAGTGCCATCTGCAAACTACTTCACATGACATGTGAATCTTACCATATTAACTACCGAGAAGACCCTATCATATGGCTTTCTCGTACCTATATCTCTCCACCAACCCTGCAAGAATATTAAACACACAAAATCTTATACCAGAAGGTTGCAAAGATGGTGTACAACTCTATTAATTTTTGCATTGATAGCCAATCAATTATATAACAATTTTATGTGAGATTTGTATGATATAGTAGCATTGCTTAGTGACTAGAATCCCGGATGCTGGAGTGAAGAAAGCTGGGACGACAACTCATTTTAATTCTTTTTACCGAGACAACTAAGATGCTAGTATGTGATCTATGCCCACTGCACATGGTAAGAAGCAGAGTGACCATGAAAAAAGACTTTAAGCCTCTATTTGGTTTGTGTCTTTGGTGAAACATGAAAAAAAATATATATAGGAATGATTCTTTTCCCTATTTAGTATAAGAAGAATGAAAAAAAAGAAGAAGAGATGAATAATATGTTTATGACATTTTTATTAAATTACTTTTTGATAAAAAAGTCTTATTATTGTTATTAATTTATAAGATTTATTTGTACTAAAGGAGTATAGCAATATATAAAATTATAATTTTTATAATTTATAATTACATAAAAAATTTATAAATATTTAATTTTAATTTAATTTAATGTATAAATTTTATAAATTAATTTATTTATAAATATCAATTATATAAAAAACTAAATAATTTATAATTTAATTTAAAATAGTTAATTAATTTTATATAAATAGTTGACTAAAAAATAGTTAAATAGTTCTAATTATTTACTTATAATTATAAAAATTAGATACTAAAATTAAAATAATTAGTAACAAAAAATTATATATATATATATATAAAGTAAAAAAGTATTAGAATTTTATTAAAAATTATTAAAATATAATTTATATTTTATTTTTAAATTAGAAGGATACAAATTGATGGATTAGGATAGATGAGTAATCATTCATTTTGATCTATCCTCTTTAAATTTTTTTAAACTAAATAGTGGATAAAAATTATGTATCATTCTAATACATTCCGTCGTTCCTCCTCTAACCTCCTAACAAAGGCATGCTAAGAGCTAGAAGCATTAATTATAAATAATTAAAAATTAAGACATGAAAGCTTTGAAGTAGCCATGAAGATTTGGCGAGGTAAATTTCTTCACCACCCCAGAGCATGCGACCTGGATGGACCATTTTCCAAGATAGTACAAGACCGTATGGCACCTTAATTCAACAGTCTCAAAAACTAATAAAAGACAGCACTTGGACCAAATGACCGATAACAATTAAAAGTTGAAAGCGAAAGAAGGAAGCTATTTCTTTAGTACAAAAAATAGCTAACTCTTAACACCCTTAACCAAAGACTAAAACTGGGAGACGAATTGATACACAAAATAAGATGTCAGCAACGCAGGGCCTGGCATGCAATTGCAATACTTCTTTGATATTTTTTTTAAAAAAATTGAAGCCAATAAAAGAAAATCATACAACACAATAAAAGGATTAAGCAAAATAATATCAACCGTAAAAACTAAACACATGCATAAAGTCTACAAAATACGCTAATTATTTTTACAAATCATTACCAATATTTAATTTCCCTTATATGTACAACTAATAGCAAAGACTAATACAAAAATAACAAGAACATTATCTTGTCATGTTCCTAACTTAGTAGCTTGTTGCAGTTTTCTCTTTCCCGATCATAAGAATAATGATTACCCAAAAATTATAATAAAGAGAAATATTTCTCTTCTACCGAAAATATATCAAAAAACAGAAAAATCAGCAGTTTTGGAAGGATCTCTGAATCCTTCCTCCCGGTTCCCATCCGAGCCGTTATCCCTCGCCGCCTCGGCGGCATTTCCGTTACCAACACCGTTACAGAACACCTCTTGTACCAACTTTTCTACGTCGATCAGGTTATTTCCCTCCGCGCCCTCCGCTTCCACATCAGGCCCCGCCGGAATATACGGGGGCCGCGACATCTGGAGGACGGATTCCCAGTCTACCCCTTTGAAAAATTCGTGCCCCTTGACGCCGTCGAGCGAGATTCTTCTACCGGGGTCCTTCTCGAGAAGACGGCGCAACAAATCGCGTAACGGCGTCTGCTCCCCCGTCAGCTCTGGCTCCATCGTTAGGATCCGGTAGAAAGTTTCCTTCCGGTTTTGCCCTCGGAACGGCGTCCGGCCGTACAGCATCTCGTAGAGGACGACGCCGAGGCTCCACCTGTCGACGGCGAAATCGTGGCCGTCCCCTCGGATGATCTCCGGCGCCACGTAGTCCTCCGTCCCCACGAACGAGTTCAACTTCCCCGACGCCGACGGCTTCGGGGTGGACTCGACGCCGGAGACGGAGCCCTGCGGCGAGTCGGAGCCCTCGGGCGACACGCCAGCATTGCAAGAGAAGCAGCCCGGGAAGCGCTTCTTCTTTGCGGGAGCCGAAGGCGGCGGCGGCGGGGGCTGCGGTGGAGGATGGCAGGGGCGAGGGTCGGGTTTCTTGGCGGAGGGTTTGAGAGACTCCTGCGATTTCGCTGGGAGTTTGGTGGAGAGGTCGAAGTCGACGAGCATCAGGTGGCCGTTTTCTTGGATCAAAACGTTCTCGGGCTTCAGATCTCTGTAGACGATCCCCAATCCGTGCAAATACTCCAACGCGAGCACCAGCTCCGCCGCGTAGAACCTGAAGAACATCAAGAGGCCACCAGCAGTTTTAGGTTAAATGCTAGGGAAATTTTCTGAATAAATAGAATAGATCTAACGATCGGGAGATGGAGAACAGGAAAGCCAACCGGATGACATCGTCGGAGAACATCTTCTCCGTCTGCCGCCGGCGGATCGAGTTGAGATCGCCGCCGGAGCAGCGCTCGATGACGAACCCGACGATCTTGTCGGTGGAGACGACGCCTCGGAGGGAAGGAAGCAAGGGATGGCGGAGGGCGAGGAGGACGTCGCGCTCAAACCAGATCCGGCGGTAGGCGTCGGCGGCGGTGTTCTTGTGCTCGATGGAGGAGCGGGAGATGGCCTTGAGGGCGAGGGCCTCCGGGGAGGAAGGGGAGCGGACGAGGAAGACGACGCCCTTGGCGCCGCGGCCGAGGACAGCGACGGCCCTCAGGTCCCCAAGGTCCAGTGGCGCCGCCGCCGGTGGGTCAGCCATCGCCGGAGGGATTTTTATTAATTGTTGTAGGCGTAAAACGCAGCAGGGAAGCTATGGTTTTCATTTACATTTATAGACCGGGTTTTGTGCTTCCGACGGATTGATTGCTTCGCGATCAAGAATGAGAGGGGAGAGAGAGAGAGAGTAAAAACCGATTGAATTCGGACGACGGCAACGAATCCCGTGACGACATTACTTAAAAAAAAAAAAAAAAAATCCCGGGATGACGGTTTTTTTTTTACGCGGACGATTGTGTAGAGATTTGTATGCGGATAAAAGGATGATAACATGTATTGCAGTCTTGTCACTTTCCTACCAATCCCATTATTCCTTAGTTTAAATTAATGTCGTTATTACGAGTACAGCAAGGATCAGCCTTATCCAAGCCTAAGTATTGCATGCATCAGACGCAATTGAATCGCACCAAATTTAATGATGGATAACATATCACATTATCTCTTATATTTCATCAATTTCTAATTATACGTTATTCATCGTGCATATGCTCCAAGATTTGCTCTGATTCATTTAGATTTGAGGCGTGCAATAATTTCTCCTTACCCATGATTTATAGCCATTATAATCTAATTTATCCCTGTAAAAATGCAACAAATTAATTGGTTGAATTTATGCATGGGTATGCCACCAATTATCATTGAAAAGGATGAAAAAGTCATGGATCCTACAATATTGCTTTTTCAAAGGCTTTCAATAATAAAAGGCTGCCCACATGAGGAAGATAAAGATGATGATTGAACTATGAAATGAGAATTTAAGATAAATATAAATTTATTTAAAAAATAAAAATAAATATTTTATTAATTGATGATCTGAAAAAAGTCTTCTTCATAATTAGAATTTTATATTTATTGGTGCAGAAACTGATCGTCGCCGGAGGTTGCCGGAGTGGGGGCCGCCGAGGTCGTCGCCGGGGACCTGCAAAATGAAGTCCCGTCTGGAGCCGATGGGGATGGCTCCGTCAGGATCCTCCGACGGTCAAGTCAGTTTTCGGCCAACAGGAATGAAGTGCTCGGGATGAGTTCCGGAGCTTAGAGAAGAAGAGGAGAGCTCAGAGAGATTAGGGGTCAGAGAGCTTAGCCTTGGCGTATCTGGAGGGTCCTTTGTAGGTGGAGCTTAGTTGATGGCGACAGCCATACCATCGTATGGAGTTCGGTACGGAGAGGATGGCATCGTCAGGCGGTCGGTGATGGCCATACTGACAAGTCGTAGGCCGCATGGAGTTCGGTACGAAGAGAAAGGCATCGTCAGGGAGTGGCGTTGCCAGAGGTGGTAGCCATGTCGTATGGTTTCGTCGCCTGTCATAGACTGATGGCGATGATTCATCTCGTAGGAGAGTCCGACAGAAGGGAAGGCTGGGGGAGTTCGGCTGGCTGAAGGGTCGGCCATCTATAGAGTTCGACCGAGGGACGATTGCCGAGGAGTTCGACTGCTGAGAGGCCCGAAGAAGCTCGGCTGGGGCCCGGTTGAAGGACTTCGGTTGCTAGTTGGTTCGGCCAGGGCTCGTCCGCTGAGGAGTTCGGCCACTAAGAGGACTTCGTTGAAGCTCGGCCGCTTGGAGTTGGTCCGAAGGAGTTCGACCATGGGGTCCGAAGGGGTTCGGCCGTGGGGAGTCCGAAAGAGTTCGACCGCCCAAGAAGTTTGGTCTCGACGCTGGGAGTCCGGAAGAAGCTCGGCAACTACCTAGTTCGGCCTGCTGGAAGAAGCTCGGCCGTTGGGAGTTCGATTGTAGCCCATTTGCCGAAGCTCTTCTGCGGCTACTGGTTGCATTAGGCTGGGTATCGAGCTAGACTTCGGCTGAAGCGGGATTTATCTCCAACACTAGCCCCCCCACTCCCGAGTTCGAAAATCAAAGGAAGGGAGTGCAGGAAAGGCGACTGCCGAAGTCTTCCTCTGAGCTCTATGCTGGTCTAGATCGAAGCTCGAGAGGGAGATCCCATCTTCAGCTTGAAGTTGATACAGTTGCTTTATCCAGCCAAGATCGATGTTGAAGCTCTCCAGCCGAGGTTGACATGATAGCTTTCTCTGGTCGAGGTCGATGTTGAAGCTCTCTGGCCGAGGTCGTCGTGGGCCTTACCTCTCTATCCGAGGTCACTCAGGCGCTCTGGCCGAGGTTGTCGTGGACCTTATCCCTAGCCGGAGTTGATGCG